>CM063588.1:8190422-8505931 GCA_032356905.1 Salix exigua | reverse complement strand
TATATTTTGATTTCACCATAAATTAAATATCCCTATCCAAGGTATTACTCTAGCATAACTCTTTTTTTTTTGGTGTGTGTTCAAATTCTAAGAGAGAAAATGTTCGGTTAACCAAATAATTGTTTCTTACAATATCTATCATAAATAATATTTTTAAAATTTTATTTTTGTAAAAATTAAAATAATTTGTTTTCTATTTATTAATATTTAGTTTTTAATTATTTTGCATATAAAAAAAACCATCACGGTAGCTTCAACTTAAATATATGTTTTTTAAAATCATAAGAAAAATTATTTTTTAACAAACTTTATCTGTAAAAGTTACTACAAACGGTAAAGCAAATCCTGCGAGCAAATGAAAAAGACAACAATAGAAATGCACCAAGCGCCTGATCCCAAAAGACTGTCCAAAGCATGAATGTTAATTATGTTATGTAGCCGTTCCGATTTTTCGAATGAAATAAAATGTTTTGATTTCAAAGTGTTTCAATGTGTTGTTTCGGTGTCGTATTGTTCATGTATAATTATATATATATGAAAAAAAATAAAATATTAATTTAACAATCATAATTAAAATTTGAATTTTTTTTTTATTTAAAATATTTTGATGTTTTTAAATTATTTTGATGTATAGATATCAAAAATAATTATTAAAAATAAAAAAGTTTCTAAACCTGAAACGACATGCCCGAAACGAAATCGAGGAGTTCCGATCGGAATTTTCGAAACAAACTAGAATTAAAATAGAGAAAAAAACAATGTTATTTTATCTCAGTTTTGTGAACAAAATAAAACGTTCCATCTAAAATGGAAAGGAATTAACAACTATGATAGGCCTCCAAAAATCCACGTGGGTAACAAATTTAATTAAAACAAATCACATCACCAAACTGGGCCACCATGAGATAAAATGGACTCCACTGTATGTGGCCAATACCCACAAAACATAGTTGACTCCACATTTTCTAAATTCCATGTTTCTTTGCGAAATCTTATTTTCAAGGGCATGGTTGGGATGCACTTAAAATGTGTTTAAAAAGATTGAATTTTTGTTTTAAATAAAAATACTTTTGGTGTTTTTATATCAAATCTTTTTTTTAAAAATAAAAATAATTTAATATATTTTAAAGTAAAAAATACTTTAAAAAAAGATGACATCACCACCCTTTCCTAATGAATCAACACTAACCACCTATTCCACTTACCAGCACTGCCTATGCAACAGCACCTCTTCTTCTTGTATGGTCAAGTAATGTCATCCAATTAGCATCAACTTTCTTCATACCCCAATCAGAACCGTCTATTTCTACGCACCCCATTCCAGCTTTCATGGATTTTGTAGACTATTTTTTAAAAATTATTTCCACTCGAAAAATATATTTCAAAAATTATTTTTCATATTTCTATATAAAAAATCATCTAAAAAAATTAATAAAAAATAATTTAATTTTTTTTATTAAAACAAAACAAAACAAAACAAACAGGTATTTATCGCAGCACGCTTATCGTTAGGGGAGAATCAAAGAGTATGCCACGTGCACTCACTTCTCATTAACTCTGGTTGCTCTATCAGATCGCAGTAACCCGAGTACAATATCTATATATATATATATATATATACCACCCCTATCCATTATCTCACTTGCACTCGCTCCCTTTCATTTTTTTTTTGTTTCAAGAAATTTCTAAAATTTAAAAAACAAATACCCAAAATTATAAACAATCACATTTCCGAATTGAATGCGATCAAAATCTTTCAATATCAACCTCGCGAAAGCCAATCAATTCCAATGGCAGACGATAGGAGAGGTGTTGTTGGCTACGCGCTGTTGCCAAAGAAACAACAAAGCTTCATCCAAGACTCACTGCTCTCTCTCTGCAAATCAAAAGGCGTCGATCTGGTAAAAATTGATCAGGAACGTCGATTAACTGATCAAGGACCGTTCGATTGCGTTCTCCACAAACTGGACGGTGAGCATTGGAGGAAGCAACTCGAAGAGTTCCAAACACAAAGCCCTAATTCGACTATAATCGACTCACCTGCGTCAATCGAACGGCTTCACAACCGAATCTCGATGTTACAAGTCGTTTCGGAGCTAAATATCGAGTCGGAAACGGACACATTCGGCATTCCGAAACAGATTGTGATTTACGATAAGGAAACGCTTTTCGACCGGCAATCTTGGGAGTTTTTAAAATATCCGGTCGTTGCGAAACCATTAATTGCTGATGGTAGCGCAAAATCGCATAAAATGACTTTGGTTTTTAACCATGAGGGTTTAAATAAACTAAAACCCCCAATTGTCTTACAAGAGTTTGTTAATCACGGCGGCGTTATCTTTAAAGTTTACGTGGTAGGGGAATTTGTCAAGTGTGTGAAAAGGAAGTCGCTACCGGATGTTTCCGAGGAGAAACTGGAGAGTTTGGAAGGGTCATTGTCGTTTTCGCAGGTTTCGAATTTGACTAGTGATGAGAGAAATGATGATAAGTATTATAAGTTAATGGATTTGGAGGATACTGAGTTGCCACCGCAGAGTTTTATTACGGATATTGCTAGAGGATTGAGGAGGGGATTGAAGTTGAATTTGTTTAATTTTGATGTCATTAGGGATGCTAGAATTGGGAATAGGTACCTTGTGATTGATATTAATTACTTTCCTGGGTATGCCAAAATGCCCGGTTACGAGACTGCTTTGACTGATTTCTTTTGCGATTTAGTCAGGAAGAGTCGGAGTGAGGAGAAAGAGAAAGATGGGATTGATAAGCGGCAGATGGTGTGTAATTGTGATGTGGAAGTGAGGAAGATTGCGATGAATACTTGTTGTAATGATGGGGAAGAGCAAGAGAAACCACCCATTCTTCCAGTTTGAGGGGGGAAGTAGAATACTGAAGTCCATTCTTCACGTTTGAGGGGGGGAAGTAGAACACTAAAGTAGTGGATAGCAGTGGATGAGGCTCGTTGCATTCATTCTGTGGTGGTGAATGTGTCTGGTTATTTGTGGGCTGGATCTTGCACATTTTCTGATAGGTAGGTGGGAGGAGGAGAGGCAAGAGGTACCGTGGTGGAAGAAATAGGTTTGTTACCTCTTTGGTGGTAGTTTTAGCCTCTTGACAACATTTACATGGCGTTACAGTGTTGAACATGTATATTCTGTCAACAACTGCTCTGGAGTTAGGTAATTCTCAAATACTCTTCTTCAAGTTTCTAGGGAAGTTTAAGTTGTACTTCCAGGCTTCTAAATGTTTCCATTTTTTTAGAAGCTGTTTTAGTTTGGTGCAATTTGGCATCTTTGGTAAATGGAGTTTCCTTTTTTGTCAAAGAAATTTTTGATCTTTCTTTCTATGCCTTTTGTTTTGGTTGATTGAAGTGCTGATTTCCATGATTGAACTACTTAATTCATACAGAATAGAGAAATGGATACTTTTAGCATTTCTTTAGCATTTTCTGTTGTTTGTTTGTAGCAGAGAATGAAAATAGGGAAAAATGTAATTTTTTTTTTTGAGAAAATCCAGTTTCCATATAGCTGGTTCTATGAGAAAAGATACAGTTGGTACAAAGCTAAAGCACAACCCTTGACTGTTGCATTTGATCGCGTTCAGGCTTGTTGTTTCTATTGATCGGATTCTATGAATGCTTGGTGTCCAATGACACCATCTAATTCCCTGAGTCATTCCTTTTCAATTTCAACTTTTGCTTTCAACAGTTCTGCAGTGAAATGAAGAGCTATTGTTTCCTTGATGATGGTTGAATTCAGCATATTTTTGTGCTTTTAAAAAGATGTGCTTCACCATGGTTATCGGAAAGTTATTTGTGATTGCTTTTTATGTTCTTGGTGTAAGCTAGCTGTTTCTGCAATTCTAATAAGAAATTGCTGTAGTGGTCAGTCTTACGGTTAATGTACAAAATAGGATTTAGCTCAACAGCGTCCATTTTGAATTTTGAATTTTTCATGAACTGAATGCAATAGGCCCTCCATTCCCATGTGTACTTATTCTAAGCGAGCTTAATGATCAGAACTTAAGAGGCAAAAATTAGGCGCGAAAACTCAGCTAGAAATTATTGTGCTTATTTTGGTTCTGTCATAGTTTCTTATCAGCTATCGACTCTTGCTGGAGGATTCTGACTTCATGTTAATTTATCTACCACCTTAATCGTTGAGATTAGCATGTATCTATTGCATTAGTTGCAGCTGGCCGAGCTGGCCGGCTCCAGTATTGCCAAGCAGTGAGTTAATACAGCTGCTTAAATTTAGTTTTGGGGGCAAAACCAGCTCTTCTCTGAAGGAGTTTGAGCAGTGCAAGATATATGGTGCCGTGCATTGTAGAATTTATTCTAGCATGTCTCTACTACACTTGACATTCCCATCACAAAGTTTGAACCAGGTGAAACCTTAATTCCTTTGATTTCAAGGATTGCTGGATTATGGATGGGTTAGAGGTTCTTACAAATGATACATACCGCTTTGGCAGTTTTAAGTTTTCACATTCAAGGGCGATGCTTGAGAAAATCGAAGATCTTTTCTTTGCCTGCACATGTTCATTTACTATGTACCTTGGAATATAAGAAGTTGCAGTGGTTGTTTTAAGGTTTTACCGTGTATTCATAATTTTTGACACCAAGTCAGTTTCATAATGAATTGGATACAGAATTGCATACTTTTCCTCCTCCCTTTCTCTTCTCTTCTCCCCTTCGTGGCCGTTTGACATTGTAGTGTTTGGTTCATTTTAAACTCTGATTTGTGACATGGGACCCACAAATTTTTTTGATAAAAACACCGATCGAAGAAAAGCTGAAAATTGATGCTTTTCATTTCGAGATTCATCACTTTGGCACACAGCTAAACGGCGATTCCATGTTTTGAATACAAAAATTACCGTTGAAAATACAAGCCCTAAAACGTCCTCGGTTTATCATCTGCACCTTCTCCCGTCTCTCAGATAACCTCAACGCCTTGATCTCCGCTTGTGCGTCTCCCAACCCTTTATCCTTGTCTGCACCAAAAACAGAAAAATAAATAAATATCATAATTAATTTAATCCAGCTCAAAAGGCAGTAGATCGAACTACATTCACACCTCTAACTTCATTCTCAAGCCGATTAAGCTCCACCTTAACCAGATTCGACCCATGAAGCAAATTCATGAACTCATTATCGGCATCAAAGCTTGGTATAACAGAAGCCTGCCTCCTCGAGGAGCTCTTAGGCCCTTCCTTAAAAGATCCAGACACGTTCGTCGTGGCCACACCTCCGCCATTAACCTCAAGGGCAGTCGTCCCCTCGCCGGAAACCTTCGCCACATCCTGCGATCTAATACTCGTACTTATCTCCCCTGCTCACATCCAAATGCAGCAGAGATATAAAGAGAGAAATGTAGGTTTTCTTTAGAGAGAGAACAGGAAGGGGAGTGGGGGAGAGAGTTCTTTTATTATTTATCTAGTATTTCTTTCTCTCTTCAGAGAGTGATTGCTGTGATTTAAATCTCGATGAGTAAATAAACTCCACTGGTTAACTCCATCATAAATAAAATAAAATAAAATTATATTATATGAAAAGTCTAATAAAATAATTTTATATAAATTATCATTCCAATTTTGAATGTTCTATTTAACATTCATTTTTACAAAACCAGCAAAAATTAATGTCACCGCAAAATAAAATAAAAAATCTACACAAGTTTAATTTAAAGTGTATTTAAAAGTGTGATCGTGATGGTTTTGGAAAATAATTTTTATTCAATAATAATATATCAAAATAATACTGTTTTAATTTTAATCTAAAACACATTAATGTCAAATTCTATTTGGGATAAGAAATTCCGATTATATCCCAGATGATTTTTTACCAGATATTATAGCGTGTGAAAATAGTTATAGTTTGCAAACGCATTCACATATGGATATTGTTCGCGATGATATTGCAAATAGTTTGATGAAAAAATAAAATGAAGTGTCTATTTTACTTGAATTATTCCTTGCAACAAATTGTGATTAATTTTAAATTTATTTTCACAAGTTAATATATATATATATATATATATATATATAATGTATGTATGTATATATATATATACATATGCGCGCGCGGGCGCGCCCTTTAAAGTAATTACAAGTTAAAAAGCAATATGTAAAGTTTGGTAACCAAACACCTAAAATTGTTTTTTTTTTCAACCTCTAACTCAACCACAGTTTTAACCAAACACTTTACAACTTATTTTGAACCGCAGTAAAAGAACTTTTTTTTAAACTGTTTTTTTGAACCTCAATCGCAAAAGTAAAAGCAATATCAAACACACTCTTCTTTTCTTTAGCTGTTTGTTTCTTTTCTTTCACTTTACTTGTATCTAAAAAACCTAGATTTTTTTTTTCAAATTCTCAAAATTTAATATCACTTTATAAACCTTAGAATTTGTGCAATTCTCATCAAACACGTGATTTATCAAGCCTAGAAGAAGAAAAAACAACATGTAATGTGAAAAAATACCATAAAAAAAACTTTACACACACCCTAGCTAAACATGCACATTTGAGATTATTTTAACATAAAACCCTAGCTAGAACTCAACTTCTCCAGCTATATACCAACCATTGTCTAATCTTTTCTTTTGTTGATAAAAGAATTAGACTTACTAAGATAAAGCCTTTGGTGAAGTGTAATTTTACTGGAAAATCTTTGAAGATTATCCATTAATAGAATAGTTAAATTGCTAAAATGAAGTTCATTGATAAAACTTGATTTTACTGAGAAAGTGTTAGACATTTATTTGGAGAGAAAAGATAAACCTTTCATCATTAATTAAACTAAAATGAAATAAAAACTACATGAAATGTACCTACCCCAATCGTGTAAGAATAACTTAATAGACCAATGAAACAATCTTGAAAATAAAAATAAGTATGACAGCAAATATATAGCACAATTTGATGAGTATAAGATAAAATGTGACATTATAGAGAAAAGAACAAAACTCAAAGTATGTTTAGTAGAGGTTTGAAAGATGATCTTTTGAGAGAGTTTGTACTTTAAGGTGTTTACATCATTGACCTTAGTGCATGACTACGGGGGTGTTTACCATTGTGTTTTAAAAATATTTTTGAAAAAAAAAAATTTTTTATTTTATTTTTTACTTTAAATTAAAAAAATATGTTTTTAAATCATTTTGATGTGCTAATATCAAAAATAATTTTTAAATGATAAAAAAATTGATGTATTTTTTTTTAACTAAAAATACTTTAAAAAACAAACGCAACCACACTCCCAAACATGCATTACGAGTGGTTATAAAAAAGTCATCAGATGAAATTGTAGGTCTTCACATTATCTTTATTAGGTCTCAATTTAAAAATAATGGTTTTTTGTTTTATGTTTCACCCTATAGACTTAATTATAAAATGCTCAATTTTATAAATAAGATAAGAAAATACGAGTCTTCGATTAAATATCTATGATGAGTTCTTAGGTTTAGTGTGCTGAATGTTTAAATTTTGGCTATATCTTTGTCAAATGTACCACTAAACCTTATTCATCTAAGAATACAAGATTTAGGCAAAGAGAAAAATTATATTAATCAAGTTTATAAGTCTAGTTTTGAGGATTATAGTGGCCTAACGAAGAGGTTCTATAATAACAAAGATTTTTCACAATACATTCAAACAAGTATGAGAATAAGGTTAAGAAAAAAATTATTAAGTCTGTTTTAGTTGTAGAGAAAGTCTTAAGAAATAGTTTAATGGAACTGTCTAAAGAAGTAAATGTAGTGTTAGAAGAGTCTTATGATATTAGTCTTTTTAAACTAATGATTTTTATTTCTCATGTTTGAGATTCAACGTGTTCTAGATTGTAAGTAGTATGTTGAGCTCTATGATCCATTACCCTTAACAAGATAACCTTAATTTACTAAGTTGTGTCAAATTCATATGTACCCCAATTTTGCATAATATTTGTTCTATTCCACAGAGAGTGTCATTCAATGCTCTTTTGAACCCTCGGTCATTCAGTGCTCCTATTTATAAACATATTAAACTTGTAGGTCTTCTTTCTATGTCTTTTTATACTAAGATATTAAGGTCAACCGAGTGTTTTACATATATATTTATAATTTTCATTTTAGGATCATTAAGCAATTATAGCAAGTAATGAACAATACAAACTTGAAGCTGATTTATATAAATATTATAATGCATTTAATATTGCAAGATATTTCATGATATATATGAAACTTAAATGGCGTCCTTAATAAATAAATAAATCACAAGCGAGTAATGCCAAATCATTCAAAGTATTAAAAATATTTCAATCTATTAGCTATGTCACTAAACCGTGTCATTAAATTGTCACCAAACTTTGATATTAGTTATACTTATAACATGAAAGACCTCACATTATATATAAAAGACAACCTATTTTTAATGTTCATTTTGAAATCCTTACCACTTTAATTTTGTTATGAACACATAGAACATGTTAGTGCTACTTTAAATAAAACAAGTTATTTAAACTAGGAATGATAAAGTTTTACAAATATCAATTTGTGAGCTAGATGACCAAGTTCAGGTTGTACTTGCATCACAATAATTATGGTCCGTAGGATCTTATCCGAGATGCCTAGAGTTATACCTGATGAAATTGAGTTTTTTCAATCTCATGAGAGTTTCTGGAGACATTGAAAATAGAGTAGCCCAACTTGTTGATTAAACATTAACCCATGTTATTGACTTGAGTTCTTAAGAACATTTATTTGAGTTTTATTATTATGTTTGATTTTATTATATTTTGAACTCCAGTAGTTTATTTTTAGTGGGTCTTCGGCTTAATTATTGGTTGTTCTAGGATTTCTATTTATTTATAATTTTTGACAACATATCATTTTGATATGAACTCCAGATGTAGTACCCGGCCAACCCATCTGAATTGTTTGAGCAAATCCTGGTTGATGGTTTGACAAAAACATGCATGTGGGCTGGTTGGGCCTAAGCTGGCTTTGGATCGATTGAGTTGCAAGACTTGCTAGAAGCAGGCGTTAAGGGCCTCAGGAGTGGAAGCAATTGAAAAATCAAACTGTAATTCTTCTAATCTTAGCTGATTCATTGTTATATATCTCGAGCCATGCAGCAACCTTTTCAATTTTCATCATCGTAACTCAACTTTGGGCGGGTAGGTTGGTAATTTTGTAACTTTGCTACAGTCAGTTACTTGTACTGGACGTAAATAAGCTCACCTAACAAGAACGAATAATCTGACTTTTAGTGTGACCATACATAAGCAACCATCCAATTGTTGGATGATTACTTTTTCTTACTTTATTAATTAATCATTTGATGTCACCCTGGAAGTGGAAGACCATCTAGAAGAACATCGATGTCCTGAAATAATTTTGATATGGGAGTGCCTATATTATCGACTTTGACATGCCATGTAGATTACATATATATATATATATATATATATATATATATACACTGTATCTGCTGGTTTCATCCACTTACTCTTCTTCAGGGACAGGACATCACTGATTTAATAAACACAAAACTTCTAGCGCATATGTCTGCTATAACAGATTTATGATGGAAATAATATATTTATGTTTCAGATTTATTTGAAGCTACAAGTAAAAAGAGGCAATATCCAAGATTTGGGAGATTATGGATGTATCCAGTTTTCACAAAAACATGGTTAAATCTTGGCAGAACAGACTCTACATGTATAAGAAGAAGAAGAAGAAAATGATCACTTGTTACACAAGATTTTTAATGAACAAATTGTGTTTCCTGCACCAAGAGCTAGCATGCATCGATGCTTGTTGAAAGAGTGTTTCGCTAAGAGTTATGTGACCAGGATGATGATGTCAAACTGCAAAAAGCAGAAATAATTGTTAGCCTTCTTGCAATTAAAGATGAAGAAGACAAAAAAACCCAACGAAGGATGTAAGATTTTGAAAAATCTAGATTCAATGGAAAGCTGGTAGCAGTAAGAAGAAGGAATGAAATCATGATGAGCATTTGCAATTAAGTACCTACTCGAGAATATCTTTCCAGTATGAGCTATAGTTGTCATCATCGATCAGCTTCTCCCAGGCCTCAAAAACTGTGGAGGTTGGCGTGCCAGTGGAGCAGTTTGATGGGTTAACCTTGCTTTCTGTTTGCTTAACGATGGAAATTCCAGGGGAGGTTGAGTCTGAGACCAATGCAGGAAGTGGGTTTTGATCTGTTTGAATACCGCAGGAACTGCTCAAGCTGTTACTGTTGATGTTTAGTCCTTCAGGGCCAAATCCACCTTCATATCTAGCCCATAAATTCGAGATAGCTTGGAAGTCACTGGCTGGTGCTTGCTGGGTTGCAAGTGGGTCAAAAAGATCCTGAGATACTGGGTTAACTGGATCCCTGGTATTGGAGATGGTTGCCCCATTGACTAGTCCTTCAAACAGGTTAGGATTTTGGGATCCCAAGAGACTGTTGTTCTCCAGATTTGTTAGTGTCTTTGTATTCATAATCTGCAACAGGTTTCGCAGCACGTGGATGTTGGCTAATTGAGCGGCCTCTGCCTGTAACTGTAGAAAATTGTCCAATGGATCTGCCGAATTGCCGAATTGTGCAGCTCCAAGAAACTGAGAGAGATTCAAGAAATTATCTAGATCAGTCCTTGGCTTGTGAGTGTTTGGGTCAATCCCCATTTGAAGAAGCTTCTTTCTTATGTGAGTATTCCAAAAGTTTTTGATTTCATTGTCTGTCCGCCCTGGAAGATGGTTAGCGATCCTTGACCACCTGCAATTTTTTCATGTAAACGGGAAAGGTTAGAAACCATTTTAAGGATATTTAAAATATTGACAGCACAAACATGTAAGCTAGCTGAAAAGGAAAAGGAAGAAGTGCATACTTGTTTCCCAGAACAGAATGAAGGTTGACGATGACTCTTTCTTCTTCCTCTGAAAACTTTCCTCTCTTGATATCAGGCCTCAGATAATTTGTCCACCTCAATCTGCAGCTCTTCCCACACCTATTCAATCCCGCAAGCTTGGGGAGTGCCTTCCAATTCTCATGACCATTCCTCTTGATATAGTCAATTAGCTTCTCATCCTCTTCCGGCGTCCATGGCCCTTTCTTGAAGTCACTGCCATGGCTACAGGGAGATCTAACCATCCTGTAAAGTTTAACCGAAATAAAAGAAAGCAAGATGGGAGAGGTTCTGGACAGAAATCTCGACTTTGAAATGCTCTCAAGAATCAGACAAGGAGCTACGACTTCAGTGTTTTTTTTTGTCAGACATGCTGCTTATAAACAGTTGCGTGAGAGACGTGATTGAAATGATAAGGGTCGCTTTCATTCTCTTAGAAGTATGATATTCTTTAAAGGCTTCCAAAATCAAGGCAATTAGGGGAAGGGCGATTTCATAATCACCATCGAGGTATTTTTCAATAGGCAACTACTAAAATCATCGAGATTAGGTATTGCAATTGTCACGTAGAAAGAAAAAAAAGAAGCAATATGTGTATGAATTTCTGAAAGGGGTCCCATCAACTTTCTCCTCAGCTTATATATCGTATGATGATTATATCATTCCTGCCCGTCCATTATTATAAAAACAAAGATAGGTGAAGAGGGTACTAACGAACCAGCTTTGATGGACAAAAGGCTACAATTTTCCGGCATTAAATCTGTTTTCCTCGAAAACTTCAATTACTTTTATGTTTTTCAACCTAACCCTACCTCTTTAGTTTAAATATCCTTCAATTTAGCTCTCCAATACAATTTGGAGGCCATTATATAGGGCTAGAAGACAGTTGCTATTGTGATTTGTGTGGTGCGTTTCTATTATTGAAAAACTGATAAATACAAGTTTATTTGAATTCAGTGATCTGTCATTACGAACGTCCCTCCCATTTTCAGAAATTCATGAAGGAGGAGGAGAAGAATATAAGGGAAGCTCCCCTATCAAAGGAAAGCAATCAACAATCTGGGCAAACATCAAGCTTGATATCTGGAAAATAAATGCAATGTCAACATTTCTGTTTTTACACCTTCACTGTAACGGCTAATTGTAACGGGAACAAGAACGATTTGTTTCCAATTCAACATATTATAGATATGTATATATATTGCTACACTCAAATGAATAAAATATGTGTCTGAATTTATATAGTGATAATTCCTCAAGTATTGTCTTTTGTATCAGCAATCAATCTCCATTATGGTATCAGAGCCTCCCACCCCCAACGAGTCACCGATCTAACCCATCACCATGACCGAACAAAACACAACAATCAATCTCAATACCCAAGCCTCCCCTGCAACAGACAAACAAATCATTGCATTCAATATCACTGCTCAAATCAACGAAAAATTGACACCCTCTACCTTTCCTTAATGGCGTGCTCAATTCGAAGCACTTCTCATCGGGTATGATCTCCTTAAATTCGTTGAAGGGACCCTTCAATGTCCCTCCTCTAATGGCACCACTGCAGACGAGCTCTGCAAGACCCACTGGATTAGACAGGATAAACTCATCCTAAGTGCCATCTTAGCATCAACTGCTCCATCAATAACTCCTCTTATTGCAACGGCAAAAACCTCCAGTGAAGCATGGAAAAAACTCACCAATTTATATGCTAGTCGATCCAGAACTCGGGCTATGCAGTTGAAGGAAGAAATTACCTTAATTCAGCGAGGACCCAGGTCAATTATTGAGTATCTCCACGCTGTGAAGGCCTTGGCTGATGAAATAGCTATTATTGACCACCCAATCTCGGATGATGATTTAACATTGTATGTGTTAAACGGGTTAGGCTCCGAATTTAGGGAGATAGCAGGACCCATCCGTGCCCGAGAATCCTCCCTGTTGTTTGAAGAACTACATGACTTACTGGTAGGGCATGATACCTACCTGCGACGACTGGAAGCTGCAACTCAACAAATGGTTGCCTCTGCAACCTTCACCAAGAAAGCTCACCACGGGACCTCTGCAGGAAGACAAGCGTGGAAGAAGTATGAAAACCGTGGGCCTCAAGGGCCACTTCGCCCATTTTATGATGGACCGCAAGGGCACTGCCCCTTCTATGATGGATCACAAGGGCCCAATCGTTCCACTTATGGAGCCCAACGTGATGGGCGCAGGCCCAACAATTTTTCAAACCGGCTCAATAGTTTTAACAGAAGGCATTAACCCAAGTGCCAATTTTATGACCAAGTGGGACACATTGCAAAAAATTGCTACCAGATTCAATCACAAAATCCGTCCATCAACTACACCATATCATCAAATGGCATGGATAAAAACTGGTTACTTGATTCAGCTGCATCTCACAACATCACGGGTGATTTAAACAACTTATCCATTCATTCTGAATATGATGGCACTGATAAAGTCATCCTCGGTGATGGCTCAGGTTTGACTGTTTCCCACATTGGATCTTTAGATTTACATTCTCCTCTTCGAAATTTTACTCTTCGTGATACTCTTTATGTTCCTAATCTTTGCAAGAATTTAATTTATGTTCATCATTTTACTAAGCAAAATAATGTGTGTGTTGAACTTCACCCATTTCATTTTCTTGTGAAGGACCAGATCACGAGGGCACCTTTACTGAAAGGAGCATGTAAGAATGGCATCTATACCTTTTCGAAGTCCATGGTGGTGTCGCCAAAAGTTGCCAACGTACATGAACGTACCTCTATTGATGGGTGGCATAAGCGACTTGGGCATCCATCTTCCAAAATTGTTCATCATCTAGTTAAAAAATTTTCTCTTCCTGTTTTCACAAATAAAAAAATGTCTTCCCTTTGTCAACCATGTTCCATCAATAAAGCTCATCATCAACCATTTAGCGTTAATAGTCTTACGAGTCACGCGCCCCTTGATCTTATCTATACTGATGTGTGGGGTCCGGCTAGTTACACTTGTATTGATGGATCACGTTATCATCTATTATTTGTTGATTTTTTTACAAAATACATCTGGATGTATCCCATGACAAACAAATCTGATGTTAGTCGAATCTTTCCACAATTCAAAAGGTTTGTTGAAAATCATTTTCAAAACTCCATAAAAACCTTATATTTAGATAATGGTGGAGAATTTATTGTTTTAAAAAAAATTTTACTCACTCATGCCATCGCTCACTACACCACTACTCCTCATACCCCACAACAAAATGGTGTTGTTGAGTGTCGCCACCATCATCTAGTTGAAACAGGTCTCACTCTCCTTCATGATGCTAAACTTGATTTTTCTTTTTGGCCTTTTGCCTTTCAAACTGCAAGTTACCTCATCAACCGACAACCCACACCCCTTCTTTCTGGAAAATCTCCCTTTGAAGCCTTGTTTAAACAAAAACCAAATTATTTAAAATTAAAAAAATTTGGTTATTTTTGCTATCCCCTTACAAAGCCATATAATACAAATAAAATGCAGCCTAAATCAAAAGTCTGTATTTTTCTTGGCTATTCCCCTACTCAAAATGCATATCAATGTTTTGATATTCAAACAAAAAAATTATTATTTCACGGCATGTCTTATTCGATGAAAATAAAGACAAGCCCTTCCCGTTCCCAAACACCACCTCTGGCCCTGTCACCATGCCCCAAAAATCACCTCTGTTTTCTCATTCTATTTTTTGCTCTCAGCAGCTCATCTTGTCCCCGTCTCCGCCGCTTGGCAACAACCCACCACTGGCTTCACAAGAAGGGTCTCCTGCCATTGTTACTGCGTCCTCAGGTAATTCTCCTCTCTCTCGGCCTGCATCTCTGCATAATTTTCAATCCATGCATTCTTCATCCTCCAACACTAGTTCTCAACATCAACCCAGCCACTCATCACCTTCACTGTCTGGTCCATCATCGAACCCCCTCCCAATCTCGAACCCAACACCAACACTTTGCTCCCTGAGGAACCCAACACCAACAATTTGCTCCCTGAGGAACCCCACCCACCATCCCACCAAACAACCCGAACCCACACTATGACCACTCGGTCCATGAACAGAATCTTCAAACCCAAAACCATAAATGTCACCTCCAAACATACTCTTCCCCCCAACAATTGAACCATCAACCGTGAGACAGGCCATTTCCCAACCTCACTGGCGTGAGGCTATGTCAGCCGAACTCACTGCCTTAATGCAACATGGCACATGGGACCTTGTAACCCCACCTCCAAACTGTCAACCCGTGGGGTGTAAATGGGTGTTTAGGGTCAAACGACATGCTGATGGATCAGTTGATAGATTAAAAGCTAGGTTAAATAAATGCAATGTCAACATTTTTGTTTTTACACCTTCATTGTAACGGCTAATTGTAACGGGAACAAGAATGATTTGTTTCCAATTCAACATCTTATAGATATGTATATATACTGCTACACTCAAATGAATAAAATGTGTGTCTGAATTTATACAGTGATAATTCCTCAAGTATTGTCTTTTGTATCAGCAATCAATCTCCATTAAAGAAATCATGAGATTCTTTGGAAAATAACTATTTACCTACCTATAGAACTCTATTCATTCCCTATTCGTCTAGAGGCTTCATTAGATTTTCTTTGTGTTTTTGTATTAGATAAGTGCTCGTTTGGCATTACGATCCCACAGGTTTTGGCTGAAATTTGAATTTTTATTTTATTTTTTTCATTTTAAATGAATATTTTTGTGTTTTAGATCATTTTGATGTGCTGATTTCAAAAATAATTTTATAAAAATAAAAAAACATCATTTTGATATATTTCGGCACGATAAACACTTTGAAAAGCTACCACAATCACACTCCCAAATAGGCAATTAAAGGGTTGAAAAATATATTCGAATTAAAAATATCTTTTATTTCTAGTTGACTCCTTGCCATTTGACAATTACCAACT
Organism: Salix exigua; assembly: GCA_032356905.1. Lineage (NCBI taxonomy): Eukaryota > Viridiplantae > Streptophyta > Magnoliopsida > Malpighiales > Salicaceae > Salix > Salix exigua. The sequence continues at coordinate 8,490,090 of CM063588.1, read as the reverse complement.
TAGTTTCTAACTCACTTTTAGGTGGGGAAAATATTGTTCACACATTCACAAAACTATAGATTGTGATAGTTTTTTCTTTCTTTTTTATCTAGTCCTTTAAGGTTTTTTTTTATTTACTTTGGTCATTAAAGTTTTTTTTCAATTTTATGCTTTAACATTGCATTAGATGAAAATTGAGCTCAATGATTTGTTTGTATTTGCTTTCTAAGGTGCTATCGTTGTGCTAGAAAAATGTCTCAATATTTAGTTCATGCTCTATTTAAAAAATATCAATTTAACTGCTCTCAAAGAATTAAAACATAAGACACCTTTATAAATATTTTTCCTGAAAAACCTTTTTGTTTTTTTTGATCACTTTAGTTTCACACATATATGATTGGTCCAAGCTACATTGAGTTGCCAAGTGTGAGCGAGGAGATAGTGCATCATATAAAAATAACAGGAGAGATAAAATTGTTAGTTAACAAGATTTCAATAACAAAAAAGCCATATTCACTGTCAAATTATTCCTCTTGAAGGCACAAGTGCCATATTAGGCTTCTGTATTCATAAAAAGAAACTGAATAGGAGTTTTTTTTTTTTTTGGTTTAATTTTGTATTTTTCAACCAAATTATTGGTGTTATAAGTTGATAAATTGATCTGTCGAGGTCTTTAGAGTATTTATTAAGTGTTTTATATGAAAACAAATTAAAATAATTTTTAAATAATACATAATCTATTTTCTTAAAATTAAAATATTAGAACATAAGACATGTTTCCTCCCTTGTGTGATAAAATATATTTGACATGATATTTAATTTATTATTCAAACTTTTCATGGTTCTCAAATAATATCATAGTTTCTTTTTGTAATAATATTAACACTCTGTTTTATTAAAATATCATGTTGATATGTAAAATGAAGGAAAAGAAAAACTTGTAATGAATATTAAATAAAAATAAAAGAAACTATTTTCTCACACCACAATGTAACTATTCTCATCTTCTCAAACTAGCGTGGTAGAAAAGCCAGGCTAGTAATCACTAAATATACTCGACGGCGTCTTTTTAAAATAAAATAAATAACATTATCGAACAGTTCTTCTTCGCGGCAATGCACGGGCAAATGATTCATTAATCCCTGGAACTACTAACTGGGATTCTTCAGGTATTTACTTATTTCTTATTTTGTCTTGATGTCGTCATCCTGTTAGTCAGCATGTCTGTTCTTTTCCTCCTACTGGAAGCATTCTTTTATTTATTTATTTATATATAAATATATAAACCCTCGTCCGAAGCTTCATGCCCCCTGTCTCGAATTATTAAAATAGAATCACAATATATAATTAAAGAAAGCATGCATGCATGCATGGCCTGGAACTGCCCTTGTAAATTGTAATGGTGCCACCGCCGGCCGGTTCACCATAAGAAACACAGAGGGAAAAAAACAAAAAACAAAAATGCAGATTACCGGCCAGCTGAAGCTGCGATGTTTCTCCCTTCGGTTTTACCTAAAAGTTTGAATTTCGAATTCAGATTCAACGTACGTACATGTGTTCAAAATAGTCCTATTTTAGGTACCAAAAGTAAGAACAAGGGACAATTGGAAGATTTTATTTTGACAATATATATTATCGTTTCCATTAATTTGGCTTTATTTAAGAGGTTTAGAGCACCGCTACAAAACAATAAATAGTATTTAAGAAGCTTTAATGAAGCTTCGTGGCCAATCCAGTTTCCACCAAAATAACCTCATGACCTATATACGTTGCTTTTTACGTACGTCGAATACTCAGCCGACATTATTAGGTATTTTATAGTCAACATATAGAAACAACATTTAATGATTACTTCAAATCTCTCTACATTTCTTCCATGCTTGCATGGAAATATATAGTCTATCAATAATCGAACTTATAATTTGAAATATAAATTCCATATTTAATTTACTCTGCTGACATGTCTAATTAAATAAACACTTAGGAGTCTCATATTTCGGACCATAATTGAACTTATAATTTGAAATATATACGTGCTCGGTATTTTTTTTTCTTTCAAGATAATAGAGTAGTTCTAAGCTGGCAACCCCCCCCCCCCCCCCGCTCCCCTTTTTTTTTTTTGGTACAAGTTCCATCGTAGTACATACGTGCTAACGATTTAAGAAAAAAGAAGAAAAAGGGTACATGTCTCATATTTATCCCGTAATTAAATTAAGAAAAACAATTATACGTGGCATCATTTGTGAAGCACGGTCAATAACTCTTTACGTGCAATGAGAAGTCCAAAATAAATAACATATGATGATTCTCTTTGAGAAAATGAATCAAGCAATACCTTGTTTGCATCTATAACAATTGTTCTTATTCAAAATTCTAGTAGTGGAATCCATGATGGGGTGATTTGAATGAAAAGATTGTGTTGAAGATCTATGATTGAGCTTTCTGAACAAAGATATTGTATTAGTAATTCATGATGAGTTGGTCGGTATGAAGATATTACGAGCTCGTGTGTCAAAAAAATTTTTTGATGAAAAATAATTTCTAATTGAAAACTGAACTGGATGAAGAGTTCCTTCCAACTCAAAGAGACGATGCATGAGTTTTTTAGAGAAATAAATATTTTTCTTAGTTAATTTTTCATTTCCCTCCCTCATTTATTTGAATCTACATGTTTACCGTTTTGATCTATAATTTCGAAACATCCCCTCCTCCCCCAAATCCCTCCCTCTTCCACCTGTATATTACCCCTTCCCGTTTGCAATTCCATGATCATCCTGTTGGCCGTGACAATACTTTATTCATGGTTTACTTAGCCAACAACAACTGAATCATCTCAATCTTCATTTTTTTTTTGGTCCATGTAAAATTGTATGGGTTTTCTCATCAACCTTAGCTCTGTAATTGCTATGCAGCTTCTGAATTTTAATTCAGTTTCGCTTCATTTTCTTACTCGATCTCTGAACGGGGAAAAAAAAGAAGATATCTGCAAGTGCTGAGTAGCTCTGGTGTTGCCTAGCAGGCTTGATATATGTTACTGGTGAAACATTCCGATCCAAATTCTCCAAATAAATTTCGAGCACGTGCACATCGAATAAGTTTTGAAGAAATACGTAATTATTTAGCGGCAACAGTTGTTTGAAACGGGACTTCATAACAAGACCCTGATCATAAAAATGGAGGAACGCAGATTCCTGCAGATGAAGGTGAGGTTTGGACCATGAAATCATTAATTAAATTGGATCCGTATCCATAATTTGACACGATAAATAATAAACTTGCGTTAATTAGGTGGTTCTGACTTGTTTGGAAACTCAAAATATTTCTCCTTCTTCTCTGAACAGTTTGGAGAATTATGGAAGACGGACTTGTTTTAATAGGAAGCGCAATTTAGATATTTCTTTACACTGATCACAAATACTTTGACAATAACGATGAGGCGACAGTGACATATCCTCTGACAATTTGTCAATCTCTACTGCATCATTATCCTCGATGACAAGCAAATAATAAGAAAAATGTCTGCTACATGAAAATAATTGAAAACATTTATTTTAAAAAATATATAAATAATAATGATAATAATGAGAGATGGCGCCCTACGTTCTCTGTAGCTTCAAACATAAGGAAGTGGAGTTTACTTATCAAACTTGGTTTCCTTGGACGAGGACCATAAGTAAAGTTTCCAATGAAAACAAAACACCGAGCTCAGAATTCATTTTAGAAAACGACAACAGAGGAAAAGAAAAGGGGGAAGGAAACTTGTAAGAAACATCCTGAGAAACTTGTAAGAATATAACTTCAATGTTGAAAACGAGGACGTGTTTAGTATATGGTGAATGCGATCGAATATAATTAAGAACATGTATGATGGTGTTTATCAGCTATCATCGTCGTTATTAACGGTATAATTTAAATTATAGAGATTAACCATGTAACTAGCAGTTAACAATTAATCTTTTCTGTTTTGAACTTCGACAGATACTCTTGTCCAAAATGCAAAAAAGAACTTACGTGTGAGAGTGTTTTTTATTTTTATTTTTTAAAGATATTTTTGAGATATAAAAATACACAAAAATTAAAATTAATTATTTTAAAAAACATTTTTATAACACAACGACAAACGCAGTCAGAGTGTCATCCATCGTCACTCTTCTTCTAGAGTTTTCTGAAATGTTGCTCATGAGGATAGCGCTTTCAAAGACAAATTATATATTCATGGTTTCATAATTATAAATATTATTGAATTAAATATAACTACAAAAATAGAGTCATCGCCTGATTGATGTACGTTATCCTTGAAATTTTATCATATAAAATTGCAGAGAAACTTTATTATTATTATTATTATTATTATTATTATTATTATTTTTTCTTAAGTATTAATTAAGGTTTTTGTATTATAGATCTTGGAATGCTACGAAAGTTATGTATCGGGTATCATGAATTAATGTGGTGGTTAGGTTGGCAATCCTATTGTCTACAGAGTCAATGGCTTGTAACAGGAGTAAATAACTAACCTAATCAATAATAATATTGCAAGGACTCTTCTTCCCGAATAAGAAAACAAAATCTGAAATTAAATGTCACCATGATTTTCTAAAGAAATTCAATAATCATGACGTTGCACTGGAAGACCAGAAATCCTCATATTAGTTTGAAAGGGAGCTGGAGTGCTAGCTAGAGCATGGTTGACTTTTATGTTCTAGTGGTCAAATCCTTATCCCATGTTTGTGGTCTCCATTTGGATGCTAGAAATGTAAAAAACAATTTAAAAAATCAACACAGAGTCCAATGATTTTCGTTTTTGCTTCCCTTTTCTTATATGAATGTGACGATCAATCCCCGAAACCCATCGGCCTGCACCTATTTATTTATTCATTTCATCCCCCGCCCATCGTTTTTTGTACCAATAAAACCGAAGAAGCCAGCGTGAATCCTTTTATTTATTGTTTCTTAAATTATTATTTTTCTTCATTTTTTTTCTATGTTCAGAGGGTTAGTCTTTTTAAATCTGATCTACAAGTACTACTGTCCTATTATATGTAGCTCCGTATCTCCAATCTGAGAAACTACACCGTTTAAATAAACATTTTAAATATTTTATTTTGTTATCGATAACCAAATTATCATCGACAATAATTGCTAGTACGGCCATTTGCTTACATGGTTGGGGAGAAAAGTTTTGTTTTAAAAAAAAATTTGGTTTGAGAAGTTAGAGTGCTATACATATAATATATATCATCCATAAAACTAAATATTACATAAAATATTATAATTCATTAATATTATAAACACTACTAGTAAATCAACTAATTCGTATGAAAATAGCAACAAATTTTCTTACATGTATTTAATTAGTAATATTATCGACAGAATATTATCGTAATTTTTGTTGATATTTATCGACAGATGTTATTGTTGGTATTTTATAGATATATTATCGATGAAATAGTTCTGTTGATAAATATAAATAGTAAATACCGAAAAAATTACAATAAAATAAAAAAAATAGTAGAAAACATAAACAGGGACACTCCTTAATTAATCAATTAATTCTTCACTTTTTTTCTTCTAAAATTGATGTAAAATTAATATGCTGATTTCATATTAGAAAAATAATGTATCTTTCACGGTCATGTATAGCCTCAACCACACCTATATCATTGTGAGTGAAATCTAAACTATATAATCAAAGTTTAAAAGAGACTAGCTGAGGTAAATACGCCACCTCATTTGCAAGCCCATACCCGTTTAATAATCAACTGTCAAATTTCCAGAGAAACCCTCTTCCTTATATATATATATATATATAAAGTATTGAAATTTATTTTTAAAAATACAAGGCAATAATGAGGAAATCACGTAGCAATCTTCGCATTATTCAGTAAAAGCAGGAAAGAAAAGGAATGCAATAACTCATTTACCGTGTACTATTTTCAAAAATAAACTCAACCAAACTTCTAAATATACATTTCAAGTAACTATCTAGGATTGGGTATTGCATATGAAGATAAATACGACTGAAAGGTGGTAAAACGAGCAGTTTCACCCCGAAAAACTTAATTGGTGTTCTAAGTGAGACTACGAAATTATTTATTTGGTGTGGAGGAGAGTTACGTTAATGTTTTAAGGCCACTACTATATAAATTATAAACACCTCTTCTTTTACTTAAACTTGCCAATTCCTCCACTGCTCTTAAATGGCTTAATTATCTGCCAAGGTTTTGTAGGCAGTGGAACTGATAATCCATTCAGGGCACATCTCTAAATCGTCAATTTCTTGATATTTCTTGAACAGAAGATGGACCGAAACCAACGTAATTATAATTACATGATTCCAATAAATTTCTAAACTACATAAAATACTCTGAAAAATCTTTGGCTCATAAATTGTAATGCAAAAAACAAAACACGTCAAATGTTTATATAGTAGTGAAAATCAACGTAGCAAAACAATTGAAGTCTAAGTGATGAGAAATAATTAAAACCTGAAATGAGTTAAGACGATAATTAAAACAACAAGAAGACTAAATCTAAACCTAATCCAAATATAATATATAAAATTATAGATTAGATTTCACTTTGACATGTCCCAACTTTCCCTTCCACAAGTCCTACATGTGTGGTCAATGAACATGTATCCAAGATCGACAATCCTTATGAAGTTACTATTTCTCTCAATTAAATAACTCAATTGCAAATATTAAAGATTCAGCTCTCCAACAAACTCCAGCAACGTGTAATTCATTACATGGTTGATCACCCGTACACCCAAAAAAACAACTACTTCAGCTTTTTTGAATTCCAACTTGCATCGATCGTTCCCACTTTTACCATCAAGTTTGAATGAACATGCATAGAATATAAGAAAACAACAAGACGGGTGATAGCATTATGCAAGCCAAAATCCATCGAGGTCAGCAGTGATCTCTGTGGACCAGATATTATAAAAAAATTTCAATCAGAAGAAGAATTCTTCGGGACAAGTGGTGATTGACTGGCTTTGTTTTGAAGCTACGGAGTTGCCTTCGATTAGAATAATCTCTTTAGAGATTTGACATCGGCATTGTTGCTTCTGGTTATGGTACCAAGTTCAGTTTTCCATGTTCTTGTCGGGATCGAACGAGCAAACTCTTCCGCAATATCTTACTCTTACCTCCTCGTATTGTTTCACAGAACATCATGTATAGACAGCTACAGATTTTTCTTAACTTATGCTAATTTTTATCTCTTAGTCATGGCCAACTATTTCATAGTCGCAATCCTCGATTGTAGAGCTGGTTAGGACCAATTATTGCTTATAACTAGCCAATTCAAAGCAGTAATTAAGAAAGATCTTAGATTTAAACTTTATTTAGAAAGGCGAATAGTATTTAGAAGTAGGAGAAGGATAACTCTCTGTATTATTGAATGGACCTTTGTAGCTTGGACTACATAATTGTTGTCACACCCTTTTGTTGGACAGCATGGGCATGACTCCTTTGAAATTAAGAGGTGAAAGGTGCATGTCATGTAAAATTAGAATTCTTCATTTTAATTGCAATTAATTATTCTTTTCTCTTCTTCTTCTTCTTCTTCTTCTTCTTCTTCTTCTTCTTCTTCTGGTTAGTTATGAAAAAATTAACATCAATTCCTATCAATAAGAGACTCATCAATTTGATTATTCATAGAAACCTTGACATTGGTCCCTTTTAAAATAGTAGATTAAAAAATGAACTTTATTTTTGCTTGCCATGCTTAATCATTGTCCAATTTCAACCACATATTTTGTTTAATGATTTTTCATGATTTTGTTGACAAAAAAACTAAATAAAGATAAAAAGAAGAAGAATGATTAAAATTAACAAGATTTATAGAAAATATAATTTTTTGAATTTTTCAAAATCTATACAAAAAAATAAGGGGTCAAAAATTGAGTTTTAATACTTGCGCTCTCATTACAATACTTGCAATATAATTTCTTGTAAAATGCTTTATTTAGTAATCTTGAAAAGAAAAAAAATGATATTTAAAATGAAAGGGGTCAGATATCTTTAAGTTCTACAGAAAAATTTGATATCTTTCAATTTAACACCATAACAAAATCAAAAAATCTCATTTTAATGAGTGACTTGCCTTAGATGGGTTCATTCTTATGGGTAACCTATCCAATATGAAAAAAAATGAGAATAATTTTATTGTAATGAGTGACTTACTTTATATACAAATATTAAAATTTGATCAAGTAAAGAGGTGACATACCTTAAGAAGTAGAAATGACTTCCTAAGTATAAAACTTCCTAACAATTTTTTATAGTAGGGTAAAAATTTTCCTCTATATCATAACTCGAGGATAACTTTAATTATTTTGATTCTTTAGAGCCTCCTTGGACTCCATTGAGGATTTTTCCTATAATTTTTCTGTAAAACATTATGCATTGTTTTAGGATTATATGATTTCTATGTTTCATTACTTGGTTTGAAATAAATATTTTCCCCTTTTCTTCACAATCTCCCTTACTTGATGGATTATGATTACACTATTTTTGTTTAGTCTTCTAAGTTAGTTGACTGTTCAGCCCTTTTGATCATTTTTTTTTATCTATGTGACTAATGTATTTGATTGCTTCTTGGTTATGAACCCGAACCTTGTGCTATAGGTATAACCATTTTATATGTGCTATGTAAATATCTACTTAGTTGACCATTCATTGAGAAATGACAAGTTGTCTCTTAGATACGATGTTTCCTTTTAGTTGGATAACACTATTCAAGCGGACTTTGTTTAAGCTAAGATGAAGGTAGACTAGACTTTGCTTTTATATTTTTTTCTTTTATAGAGGTTAGTGCTAAAGAAGAGATAATGAGTTTGAGAATTATTTTATTTTTATTTTTAAAGGATGTTGTTATGGTTTATAAAAGGTTGTTTATTGTTTTATGGCTAAAAAGAATATCAAGTGACTTTTTAGGAAGAATAAATGTCTATATTAACTGTGATTAGGTTAAAAAAGAGGTGGGTATTGTGAGGTGATAAAAAAGGATTTGAACAAATGATGAGAGGTAGTTTTGGCAATAAAAATGGTTAATTCAAACTTATTATGCTGTTAATAATTTGGTGAAATAGAAGTTAGAATGTGGTAGTCTATGACTTTTCATAATGGTGAGTGGTGCTAAAAGAAGGTCTTAATGACTTTAGTTGAAAGGAAGGATGGGTGTTGTTAGTGTTTTTTTTTATGATTTTCATATTACAAAAATGATGTTTATGTTTGATGGATATTGTTTTGGGTTGATAATGAATGATAGATTGGAAAGTTTCTAGTTTTGGGAAAAAAATGGAGGTTGGTGTATATTTTTTTTGGATGAATGAGAGGAAAAAGATGGTAAAGGTTGGACATTAATGGTGTTTTATCTGTAAATAAAGAAAAAGTTGTAAATATTGTTTGGTTTGATTTGAATTTTTTAGAGACTTTGCTCTTGGTCTCTTGTCATAAGAAGCTATAATTATTCTATATTTTGCCTGGTATTTTAAGGAAAGTTAAGGTTAAGATTATGAGAATCTTGAAAATCAATTATTTAACAAAACTTTAGGGGTTTGATCCTAAAAATCAATTTGGGCTTGATTTGCTAAATAATTTATTATAGATCTTCGATTTTGACTATAACTTGTTGTTAATTCATTAGAAATAATTACATAGGATTTTGGACAATTAGAAAATCTTGATCATGAATTGAATTGAGTTGAATTAAGCTAACTTAATTGTAACTAATATGAGCGAATCAATCTTGACTAAATCAAATCTAATAGATTGAATTGGGGAGGAAACAAATATAGAACAAATATTTTGTCATTTCCTTTTATAGTCATTGGATGTTGAATTTTTTTCAATTTTAATTTACTTTTCCCTTAAATCACCTTTTTCTTTTCAATTGTACCCTTAATAGAATAAATTTATAACCTTAGACTTAACCACTTGTTGCAAATTCATCCTTCATTTTTTCCATCTCCATTTTTAAACCAAATTTACTTTTATTTTGAAATTAGTTTTTCATTTAAACCTTTAATTAACTTCTAACTTAGCAATTTGTTTGTGTTATGTCATGAGTTGAAACAAAGTTTTTGTAACAATGAAAATAAATGTTTAAGCATTGTTAACATTGTTTTTTACAAGAAAAATCCTTATCGTTAACTCAAAATATACTACATATGTTTAATAAAATAGATTCTATATCATGGTCTAAAAGTATCTTGTGGTATCTTCTATGCATATCACCATGAGAGTGGGAGCATGCTACTGATAACAAAAAAATCATGGTGATACGAACATGTTTGGGAATATAGTTAATTACTTTTTAAAATATTTTTTGTTCAAAAAAATATCAAAATGATATTTTTTTATTTTAAAAAAAACCATTTTTGACATGAGCACATCAAAAAATCTAAAAACATATTTTTTAAAATTTAAAATAAATAAAAAAATTATTTGTTTTTATTTTTTTTCAAAATAACTTACAAACAGGGATTAAAAAACTCATGTGTTTGCTACAAAACAGGGATGGCATGTTATTCAGCAAGATTCTAGTATCACGACGAAGCCAAAAAGCAATCAGAAAAGGCCTCGGTGGACCTTCCGATCCATTGATGGCCTACCCAATTGCAGTGTTCTTCAAAAACTTGCAAGCACCCTGCATATCTCTGAAGTTTCTTCTTCAGTTACCATCAAGGTTGTCAAAATCGCGATTTTGACACGAAACGGAAGGGGCTTCGAAAAATCGGATAGTAAAATCGTATCTGAATTTTTTCGTATAAAAATCGTAAAATCATAGCTAAAATCGTGTAGGTAGAAAAATCATAAAATCATAAGTAAAATATTTCCGAATATAATATAACATAATTATGTCCATTTTTTATCTTATTTTAAATAAAGTTCAATTATTTTATATATAGTTTAATTATACAATTAATTATATAATTAATAGGAGTATGTTATATAATTAAATAATTGTTTTTGAAAAACTCTCCAACAATAAAATTATTATTTTTAATTATATTTAAATTAAAAAAATAAATTTAAATATAATTAAAATACCTATAGTATTTGAGATTTGAAATTTAAACTACTTATTTTATGTTTTTCAAGTAATTGTATATTTTTTTATGGTTGTTGTATTTGAAATTAATTAGTGTTATTTATTATCTTAAGTTAATAGATTTTTTTTTAAATTATTTTTATACTAATTATTTTTTATGCTTATTATTATTATTATTATTATAACCCCTCCTCCCCGTAGAAACCTACATGGCTACTTTATTATTATTATTATTATTATTATTATTATTATTATAACTACTATAAAAACCTCCCCAGAACATTACCTAAATCCCTAATTCTCTTTTTCTTTCTCCCATGCCGCCGCCCACCCGCATCTCCTCATCCTCCTCCCTAATTCTCTATTTCTCGTCCTCTGCATCTGCCAAAAGGCCTAAAACAATAAGTTATTAGCAATCTCCCTTATTTGCTGAGTTGAATCTCCCTTTCCTTGCTGAGTTGATGATTTGGGGGTGACTGGGTGAGAGATTCGAAGAGCAGAGAAGATTGAAGAGCATTGAGATTTCTCAAATGAAAAATTGAAATTAAAGAAGAAAGCCCTTGCCCCGTGTTGCAAATAGTAAAATATCATGAACTCGTAAAATCAGACCGATCCGTTTCAATTTTACGAGTGAACTCGATTTTGACCGATTTCGATTTTTCTTTCCGGTTCAACCAGTTTTGCTGAGCCAACTCGCAAACTCGTACGAGTTAACTCACGATTTTGATAACACTGGCTACCATTATGTTGGAATTGATTGGCAACAGAAATACAAGTCCCATTGTTCACGTTCCCAAATATATACATGCCACTACCTAGCATATTAGATTTTGTACAGAAGAGTGATCTACGATGTCTTTCACAATAACCATGGCCCTCTCATCCCATTAAGTTAAACGTGTGAAGCCCTTATCCCCGCTTACCAAGAGAAACACTATTTTATGATCATGGAAATGGGCAGACAACCAACTTGGAGATATGGGAAGTACTTCTAGGGCCTTCCTTTTCAATGGCTTCCACTAATTTAGCTTTCCAAAACTCTCCTTGAAGCATGAAGGCAAATATTAGGCAATCCATACCCTGACGCATCAAGTATCAGCACTAGTCCAGCCCTTTGGAAACAATCTTAGCACACGCAACAATTATACGAGTTAATAGCAATGAAAAACGCTTCTTTGTATTTCATTTTCTCTGTGCCATGAAAATCGATTTTTTTATGAGAAACAGACTGGAACAATGGCATCAAGGCTCAAGCAGTCTGCTCTTGATTTTATCAATAGATCAAAGAACGAGTATAGTCTAGTTGATGGATGAAAAAGGAAAAGAAATTCAAGTTCATTGCCCTATAAACCATGTTCTCTCCTTGTTATATACAATCCAAAGTATCATAGGCATGCCCACGTAACCCAATGAAACCATTCCAGCTCCAAAAGAATTGTAAATGCCAATAGCCCCATGAAATGACATCAATAGAAAAGATAATATTGACCATGCAAGTAACTGGGAGTGTCAACTTTCACTGCACACCAAAATAAAAGAAAATGTTTGGACTGAGTAACATAATAACCAGGAGGAAAAAAGTCAATCAGTATAATCAGCCCAACAATCTATGCACCAAGTTCAAGCCACGAAGTCATGCAATTGCACACTTGTTACAAGACCAAAAAAGTCATTTCATTAGGATCAATTCTGAAACCCTTGGCTCTCCTATAGAGAACTGAATATTGCATATGCATTCATATTCAATTTCACTTCCAATCAGGCACAAAAGAATGTATCAAGGGGAGAAAAATAAAGGGAAATAGAGAATAACTAGACTTTGATGCAGACATGAATTGTAAGAAATCATTTGAGAAGGACACCTGCAACAACGAAAGCACTGCAGTGATAATTCTTTGTGTTCATATTACATCCTCATCAGAATGTTTAATTTGACAAGTAATTCATAGAGAAAAAGACAATGGGTAGATTCAGATACTCCTGAATTTGAGCATCTAGAAATATGGAAAGGTGAGAAACTTTATCCTTCTACAACGTAATTTTTAGAGTCTCATTCCATAGTTCATATTCTAACTATGCCTACAACAGAACTGACACAATAGACAACTTATTCTGTCAAATGAAACATCATTACTATAAAGAACTTGTTACCAGCAGAACTGTGACCTAAGCCACACTGCCTCACCCAAGAATGAAGGTGTAACAGCTCAACTTGTAGAGTTCATTAAATAAACAAAGCCACCTTATATCTAAAGCTATCCCTCACCTTTACCTGGCCTTCTCAATTTCTTGTTATGAATTGACACCAGCAGATGACTGCAACTTCTTTGGTGGTGGGTTTCCTCCAGATATCATTACATAAGAATAGAAGCACAGCATCGCAGCACTGTAAGAAATAGAAAGTTTAAGTGCCAAAAAGGAGACCAAATAATTTGATAAATAATAAATCCCAGCAACAAATTATTAAGTACCTAATGACAGCAAAAAATCCTGTTGGAATTACCTTCTTTGTCTGCATCCCACAAAATAATGATATAAGATATAAAAAAAATACATCTAATCAATGAGAACAGCTTTAATACTGATGTGGTTACCAACCAAAGAGTAAGCCCGAAAGTTGTTCCAGCAAAGGGCTGCTGCGAGTACTGCAGGGAAAGAAAGTGACAAAATAAGATCAAACTCATAAGGAAAGATTATTTATCTTCTGTAATATTCAATAAGGCAATGATACAAATCTCAATTTTTAGAACCTATAGGTGCTTAAGACAACTGCAGTTTCACAAATTAAAAAATAAATAAATCCCTATTCCATTTCACACATATTTACAGGATTCACTCATTGACCTTCCCAAATTGTTAATGATATACAAACTGTTCAGATCATCAGAGCATTTGCCTTTATCTCTTCACTAAATGTTGAACACAGGATAAGAGTACAAGACTATGGAAGAAACAGAGAATAATAGTAATGGGGGTCAGTAGAGTCCTATCTAAGACTCTCAAGTATTGTTCACTGTGATGCAAACTTGCTTCCTCGCAATGGCTAGGCATATAACTCATTGCCTCATCCATATGATCATCTTATACCATAACTTTTTAACTTCAATTTGATCATCAATTGGATGGCCTACAAAGCAAATCCATATTATAAGTAGTACTGCTAATTATCCATCAAGCGAGGTAATCAATTCAAAACCTCTACCAAACCCAAAGTGGCTATAAACCAATACTCACTTCATGGAGTGAACACAATCTCCCACAAATGCATTTGACAAGGTCCAAAGTCTCCAACATCTATACGTATTTTGGGCTTCAGTTCAGACTACTGACATGGATTCCAGTGCATACAGAAATTCTCAGGAACTGCAAGAATTTTTTTTTAAAAAAAAAAACTCTTGAGAAAGGCTCAAAAACCAATCAGGAACAACTAGCTGATTGGTTTCAGCTTTCCAGTTTCTAGCTTTCAGCTTCTACATATGTTTTCTCCCACTAAATCATTGCTTCAAGAAACAGAACAGCTAACTGAAACTAAAACCATAACAGAAATTTAAAGAAACAGCATTTGACAATATCGTAAGCAGTATGATTCAATTACCAGCTTGTCCAAGCACAAATGGGAGGCTTGATTTCCCTTGCCTCCAAATCCTTAAACTAAAGGTACTGAGTGCTAGCAAAGCAACCCCAAACAACACACCAGTACCTAAAGTCACAGCATTTCTAGAGAAGACAAAACCAAGAAGCCCCCCACTTAAAACAATCCCACCTGAAGAAAAAGGAGAAAAAACAAAAGCACAACCATTTGCAAGAATCTGAATCATTACCTTCCCAAAAACAAAACAAACAATAAAAATTCAAACTTTTCAAAACCCAAATGGAAATAAAAGTAAACAACACTCACCAAAAGGAATCCCAAAACAAAAGTCATGAATTTTAGCTGACCCATATACTCCCTTTACTGGATCACTAATTCCCTTATATTCCTCAGGAGCTGTATAGTTATGATTGGTACTACTTGTTTTGATATTTGAAGTTGAAGTGTGGACTTCGTTATTATGTCCTTCAATACTCATAACAACCCATGACTGTAATCATAAAAATCTACCAGTTACTTGCATTGTTGTTTCAGAAGAAAGTACAAAAAGATTGGGGGTTTTTAGTACCTTGTAGCGAGGAGACAGTGGCAGAGAAAAAATGGATCGACGGTGTAAATGGTGTAGTCTGCTGTTGGGTGAAGAGAAACAAGAAAGCTGAGAGATTGTTGTTGTTGATGATGTAGCCATGTTGGGTTTGATTGATGCAAGACTGATGAGATGGAGTTTTGAAGAGCTGATAGACAGAAAATTGGGTTTTTTTGAAGGGGGACAATAAGCTATTAGAAATTTAGAATAGTTAAATTGATAATATAATTCTTTTTTGAATAGTATAAATAAAATAAGATAATATATATATATATATATTAATAAACAAACTATTTAGAAAATGTTATTATATATTAATATATTTAATATTAATATAATTATTTATTAATAATAATTAACTAATACAACTTCAATTAAATTTTTCTTTAATATAAAAATATATTAAAAAATTAGAAATGCGAATTTAAATCTATGATATAGTTTTTTTTTCTGTGGAGTAATAATAAAATGTCCAAAGCTAATTATTCAGCTTGAAATTTATATGTTGTGTTTTCTTTACCAAAGTGTCAAGATTCTTTGGTTGACTTTTTGGAATTTAGATGGATTAAGTACTATGTGATGGGAAAATATTATTCTCCAAGCTATTATTTGTGGAATAAATCATTGTACATTGCAATAATGATTTTTTAGTATTTTTTAAATGTAATTTTAAAAAACATAAATTAATGGTCAATTAAAATATATTTATTACAGAAAAACAAGGGTTTTTAATGTTATTTTTTAGTCAATTTTTTTATTTTTATGGGGATTTTTTTAGTAAAGCATTAACTTCATAATCATGATAATGTTTCCTATACTAAATTTATGTTTAAGAGTATGAATGAGATTATTTTTAAAGTGTTTTTTTATTTAGAAATGTATCAAAATAATTTTTTTATTTATGAAATCATAATATGAAAATGATATAAAAACTCACAAAAATAAGCTTATAAGCAGATTATAAGAAGTGTTTTTTTTTATTTAGAAATGTATCAAAATAAAGAAGATTATAAGCTTTAAGTCCTTAATAATTTATAAAATTCAATTTTGATCACAAACTTTATTTTCTTTATTTTTTGGCTCCTTATTTAAGAGATAAAAAATAAAGAGCGATTAAATTATGATGGTAACGAAAGATTAATTCCACTCATCATGAGCAATAACATTTAGAAAATATAATAAAAAGTGAAGAAAAATAAGTTTTTGTCTTGATTTATCAATTGTGAAGAAAAAACATTTGTAAGAAATATACTAAGAAAATGAACAAAAAAAAGAAAAGAATATCTTGGGCAACCTCACCTAATACAAAATGGATCTCCCTTGTACCTTTATTATGGCAAACAAAACCAACATCTTTACCGGGAAATACAAAATTGCATAGCCAAAAGCTATCAATTAATTTTTTTCTTGAATATTAAAAGTTAATATCTTTGATAAAATACTTTTTTTTAATTATATAGTAGATGATCCAGTAGTAAAATTTAGGATTAAGGGGTTTGTTTCTCTGTGGTTTCAAATTTGAACTATGTGGTCGGTAATATAATAACTATACTTATATGATTGTTAACTTCAAGATCAATGAGATTCATCGAATTACCTATAAGTTATTCTAGACAAATGAATAAATAAAAAATACTTTTTTTTTTCAAAATTAGTGTGACTTATCAATCCAGCCAAATGAACAGGTAACCTCATTGGAATCACTTGACTTGACATTTTGGTTCATACAAAATAAAAAATTCACCCAATTGTGAAAAGTTAATAATGATTACCATTAATCCTCTATTATATTTCATGAAAGACAATGGTTAGATACTTAAAGATATTTACAGTCTCTATTTGGTAATGTATATTTTTTAAAATATTTTTTGTTTAGAAAAATATTAGAATAATATATTTTAAATTATTTTTGATATCAACACATCAAAAAAATTGATTTAAAATAAAACTAAAAATAAATAAAAATAAAATTTCTTCAAAAGCTCTTTTAAACGAAGTGTCCACCAGACATTTAAGAGAAAATAATCTCAACAATTTATTTTCTAATTCGTTATAATATAATACGAAAGGAAGAAAAGAACATGAAATTCGTTTTATTTATTATTTACTAGTCAAGCCCCAGAAATCACAGAAAAGATAGCGGTGCATCAAGAGTTGTATGCATGGGTGTTGAAGGATAAAACAATGGAGATTTCCCATCGCATAATAGTCAGGCCGGGCGCAATCTACATTCCTGCTGTTGATAGTAGTATTATTCTCCCTGCTGAAGTCTAACCAGCTTAAAATAGGCTCCGTCCTTGTTCTTTATAAGACTGGAATGAGAGCCTTGCTCCATTATTTTCCCACCTTGTAGAACTGATATTTCCTCAGCATTCTTTATAGTTGACAACCTATGAGCCACCATGACTGTCGTTCGGTTTGTCATCAATCTATCCAGAGCTTGTTGCACGACACGTTCCGACTCCAAGTCTAGAGCACTGGTTGCTTCGTCCAGTAGCAGGATTTCTGGGTTTTTCAGAACTGCTCGGGCAATGGCCACTCTTTGCTTCTGGCCACCAGACAGTTGCACCCCTCGTTCGCCAACTTTTGTGGAGTAGCCCTCCGGAAGAGCGCTGATGAAACTGTGAGCATTAGCAAGCTTTGCCGCTTCAATTACTTCTGCTTCCGAGGCCCCTTCTTTTCCATATAAGATGTTCTCATAGATTGAGGTGGCAAAAAGAGGTGGCTCTTGTTGGACAAGACCAATGTGTTTCCGAAGGAATTTCAGATTGAGTTTCTTGATGTCCATGCCTGCAAGAAATTTGAAGAGATTCTAATCAGAACAAACTTACATCTTTAGAAAATCGTCTGGAGCCACTGAACAGGACGACTGCATGGAAAACTGTTGAGTACCATTCCTTCTCTGTTGAAAATTGGAGAAACTGCTTGTTTTCAGAAGAAGAACATGAAGGATCTATTTTTCATTTCCAAATTTGAAACGATTTATGTTTTATAAGTGAAGTTCGGATAGAAAGGTATCGGTGAGATGAAAAACATAACATTACTTGCAAATTAACTTCTGGTTTAATGTTGATGCTTGTCTCATGCAATAGATAACATAAAACCCAGAGAAACCCACCATCAATCATCACTTTTCCTGCTGTTGGATCATAGAAACGAAGAATCAGAGCAAGAGCAGAACTTTTACCAGAGCCACTCTGGCCCACTAAAGCCATACTCTTGCCTGAACACACTCTTAAATCGAAGTCCTTGAAAATCAATACATCTGGTCTAGAAGGATAGCTGAATTGGACCCCTATTAGCTCTATTTTGCCCTCCACATTTTTCAACTCTTCTCCAGCATCCCCATTCACCTGTGTCTTGCGGTCCAGCAACTCGAACACAGACGCTGCCATTTGGTCCCCTTTCAGAATATCTGGAGCCATCGCCAGTGTTTCTCCCATCGCTATTGCAGTTGTAATCAAAACGAAAAATGATTTCATGATAGATTTAAATCCAGAAATCTCCCTTCCCATCAAAACAGAACCATACCTGCAGAAATTTAAACAAGAGTAAAATGAGTTCTTGACCTCTGTGTTGCCGCTCATGCTATGTTTCAATGATAGGAATCTAGAAGTTATTCTGTATGTGATCCAAAATGTGAAACATCGGATGAAGATAAGACTATGTACCATAGTGCAAGCGCATAGGATGAGAATATGAAGAATTGGCATACGCCATAGAATATTCCTACGATCTGACCACGAAGAAATGAGCGGTTGGAAGGTTCCACAAGCTCACGGGCATAAAGATGAAGGATCTTCTCTTCAGCAGAAAATGCTGCAACAGTGCGGATGTTGCTGACAGCCTCTCCAGCCAGCATGTTAGCCTTTAAATATGCTTTGCTCAAGTTGCCACCAAAGCCTTGCATAAAGAGTTTCTGAATTCATAAAATGGTTTAACATTAGATTATTGACAGAAACAATTACCCTGTACTTAATGCGGAGAAGAAAGTAGACCTCGCTTATGTGACCACTGATCAGGAGGGGATATGTGGCTATGACAACAAGTGTGATCCTCCAGTTTAAGATGAAAGCGATGATAAATGAGGTCACAACCAGACCAACATTGTGTAAGAGAATTGTTGTGCGATCCACAGTTATTGTTTGCAACAAAGTTGCATCACTCTGTAGACGTCCAGTGAGCATTGGACTGGTATTGTTCAAGTCATCAAACCATCCAATTTCGTTCCTCAGAATGGCTGTAACCAAACAGACCATAGTAGCTTAGTTAAGAAGATAGAAAGTTCATTTTGTAAAGAAAGAAAAACAACTCCAACCTTCAGTTTATATTGTACATGTTCCCTTTTTCTGGGATGAATTACGAGACCATTGATGGTAGATATATATATATATATATATATATATATATGTATACCAACAGCATTTTAAATCCTAGAAATAGTCTTATGCATTCACCAAAGGGACATGTTAAGAAATGCATCTAGAACAGAAATATGGAATGGAAAAGCTTTGTAATATGGTAGTAAAGAAAAGAAAAATGCATATATTTACCAGAAAACATAATTTCTCTCACACGAAGAGCAAGTCGCTCTCCCATGATTCCAAAACACAGATGCATAATGGCATAGGCAAAAATGCTAATTACTGCACCACAGCAAAATAAGATTGAAATCTTTCTGATCTCTTGACAGGCTGTGTGCCAGTCCATGTAATAGGCTACAAGAGATTGAGCCATTCCCAATGCAAAAAGTGGCAGGAGCGCTCCAGCAACAAAGGCACTAATGGTTCCAACAACGCCATAAATCCAATCAGGGCCAAGCATGGCGTACACTCTTTTCAGTGAAACAGGTTTTGGCCTGATAGGCTCCATTGTATCAGCACCAGCATGACAAAGTGAATCTTTTTCAGAACAAAAACTCGCACCACAGCCTGTCCTTGTGTCGGACAAACCTCCTGAATATTGTCTGTTACAAATGGAATTAAGTTTAAAATTAAAGAGAAAGCAATCTTTTGGAGGGAAGAATTTCAAAGTTTGTCATTCGGGACAAACAGTTAACCATTAGTTACTAACTGATCAGGTGAAGTTTCAGAATGTTAATGAAGTACCTGAGTGGACATCCCAAGGTGGGACTTACAGAGGAGTGGCATTGCATTGAAGCTTCCTCTTGAAGGTGAACAAGTGATGCGTATGCACTATTTGGATTTGAGATGAGCTTTTCATGGCTTCCGATTTCCACTATCTTCCCTTCCTGAAGAACAACAGTTACATCTGCGTTCCTAATGGTTGAAAGACGATGAGCCACAATTACCGTCGTTCTTCCCACCATGGCATGATCTAGTGCCTCTTGCACACTTTTCTCAGTCTCAGCATCTAGGGCACTTGTAGCTTCATCTAGTAAAAGAATTGATGGATTCTTTATTATTGCTCGTGATATTGCAATCCTTTGTTTTTGGCCACCTGATAGTTGAATTCCTCTCTCACCAACCTGCAAGTGTAATATCATTTCACAACATATAAACCATTCCTTAATTCCCCACCCCTTATTCTTCTCAAGTTTATGATCATTCTGTAATTTTTGAAGAGGTTTTCCTTCGACTTGAACCTGGGTCTCTTAGGAATTGAAAGGACAACATGCGTGTGTGCGAGTCTAGATACAGCACTCTCGTGATTGTTTGCAATGACAAATTGGTACCTGAGTTTCCAATCCATCAGGGAGGTTGTCGATGAAGGACATAGCTTCTGAAAGTTTAGCAGCACTTGTAAGTTCATCGAGGGTGGCATCATCTTTTCCGTAGAGAATGTTCTCCCTGATACTAGTTGCAAAAAGGGCAGGCTCCTGATTTACCAGACCAATTTGTTGCCTTAGCCACTTGAGGTCAAGGTCCCTGATATCATTACCATCTAACAGTATCGTTCCGGATAGAGGATTATAGAAGCGTTCGATCAAAGATATAACCGTACTCTTTCCTGATCCACTTCCTCCGACAAGAGCTACCATCTTCCCAGAAGGTATATCAAGGCCGAATTTATTGAAAATAATTACGTCAGGACGTGATGGGTAACTAAAACATACGTCCCTGAATTCGATGTGACCCTCCAATTTTCCTAGTTTTTGGCCAGTTTCTGAGCTTGATTTGCTTTTCGTGTTCCTCTCAATCATCTCGAAAATGGGATGAGCTACTGCCATGGCTCGAAGAAATGCAGAAATATCTGGTGCTGCCATTCCCAGGGATCTGAAAAGCAATGCATGTCGATAATTTCAACTGAAATTACAAGTGGGATGGAAAAATCGAGTAGAACAGTGCATTTGATTAGATTGGTAGCATCCATTATATAAAATCATATTTTGTTTCCAACTTCTTCTATGATTTTCTTTGAAATCTTTCTTTCCAATAGACTAACCAAAAAAGAATTAAAAAAAATCTGCCGCTCTGCATGTTAAGGAGTGAATGTCATGTAAAACATACAATGTGCTTGAATGAATGTGATGCTAAACAGAGTTGAACGACTCAATTCCTTGAAATATGTAGATTCCATGAAAAATGGCAGCAGCAAAGACTTACACTCCAGCAATAAGGACATTGAGCATGGTGGTGAAGGAGTCACCGCCATTGGCAATGTTCTTATGAACAACTATGCTGGTATACCAAACAAGTAAAGCCCATGAGAGGAAAAGAAGACTCTGCAGGGTTCCCATTCCAAGACCCTTGGCCAAACCAGCTTTTCTTCCATACTTGTAGGTATTCCTTAGAGCTTCTTTATATGATCTCACTGCCCTTTCTTCTCCTGTAAATGATTGCACTGTTCTAATATTACCAATTACCTGAAAATTAAATCACAACATAAACTGTGTGAGAGAAGGAATCAGACTGTTCCACCCCTTCATTTCCTGTAATTTAGTTAGACTAGTCTTAGCTTTGATAGAACAGTGCTGTAATTAGCTTGACAGAGATTGTTTTTCCATCATTTGTTTTTGGTTGGTGTTTAATGTATTTAACAAGTAGTACGTATCGATACTTTATGATCAATTCAAACCCACTGCTACATGAATTGTCTGAACCACATCGAAGATATTTTTTTAGCTCCATACAACCCTAATAAACTCTCACATGGCAATTTTTTGTTCAAATTGTTTTGGTTTCTTCCTATATATTGCAGGAAAAAGCTTACCTCCTGAGCGATTTGACTAGCCTCGACATAAGATTTGCGAACGTTAACAATAAGGGTGGTTGCTATATATGCATAGATGCCACCAGCAACAGCGATGAAAGGGAGCATAGACAATGTCACCAAACTGATTTGCCAAACCCTAATAAATCCAATAATAAAGCCAACTAGAAATCGGCTTATATAGTGCATCACTTTCCCTACCTGCACGGGTACTCAACACCATTCAAGAACGTTACAAATCCAACGAAACCGAAGCAAGTAGATGTACAATAATCAAATGTTGTGCCGCAATAATGAGGATTTGAGAAGCTTAATTAACACACAAACATATGGAGTTTACAGAAATTATTACATGTCCCAGATTCAGGAAATCATTGTACGTACGTACGTAGCAGCCAGTAATAGTACTTATTGGATACAACAATGAATGATCAGTTCTGTGCAACTATATTCTGTGCATGAGGTGTCTCTTTCTATCCACCTCACAAATACAAAGCAACTCCGCAAACTTTAGTTTTTATAAAACATATTGTGGGAACATTGATCTGCAACAGAAACGACGACCCAACTCACGATTAGGGGTCATCGAGTTATCCACAAAAATTGAACTCGGATTATACAAGATTTTTTCTTATTGTTGTTTGTTTGGTTTATTTTGTATTTTGATTAGAATTTTCAATTTAGTTAAAAATTATTAATTAAATCTAATATTTTTAATGTATTTAAACAACTTTGTAGTCTATTTATCAAAAAAATAAATTATGATTTCATAATTTATTAGAGTTCTTTGCAGTTTTCTTTATGGTTAAGTTTCTATAACCTTAGGTTTGAGAATCCTTGTTTTAATCCATGATACACGTAGTTTCCTGCATCAGGTTGGCATGTTCAATGTATAGAGATATTTGCATCAACTTCCCATCTCAAAATTGTTTGAGAAGAAGATGAGGTAGATGGGGTTAATTGGTTTGAATTTTCATGGTGAAGACAATTACCAGTGATTAATATTAATTTGCGAATTTGAGAGATTGCAAAGTGATGAAATTGAAGAATCCCCACCAAATCCATCATATAATCTAAGTAAAATAAATAAATAAATATTTTTTATTTGAGTATTAAATTCTATTGTCATCAATACACCACGCGCGAGTAAAAGCCTTTACCAAACACTCCAACAACCCAGCCGAGATATAAATGCTAAGAAATAAGAGGCAATGTACACTTCAACGAAATCCAATATATATATATATATATATATATATATGTAAAATATACCTTGTCGGTCCACAGCCTGTAATAAACTATAAGAAATAATAGGAAGTCCGTACAAGAAATACCAAAAATACGAGGAAAAAAAATCTCCATAAATGATACGCAGCAGAAATTAGCCAAAGAAACAGTAAAAGCAGATGGTTGGTCTTAATTCATTGCCCTGGTGCGTGGCATGAGTATTGTTCCTACCACTAAATTCCATTTTACGCACAAAACCAAAATTGAAATGAAATAAAAAATCAATTGATCAAAAAGGAACTAAATCGGATGAGACATGTGCTCGAATATCAAGGGACCAGAAAGATTGATGTAGAGATGAATACCTTCTCGGAAAGGGCATCTTGCACGACAAGAATGTCACATGTAATGGAGGTTATGACCTCCGCTGTTGATGTTTCGGTGTCGAATAAGCTGATGTCTTGACTTAACATTGACTTTAAATACGCCATTCTTATCTTCGCCGCCTGTCGTTCTCCGGTATGCATCCAGCATGCCACCTCTGTGCGCGCATCCATGGTTATTCATTTACCGATATGATCATAAAGGATTTAGAGCAGGAATTTCAGGAGGAAATAAAAAATGTTAGGGGGCTAGCTACCTGAGTTGCAGGATTCTGCAATCTATGATCAATCAAGTTGCTTATTCGAAGGAACTGATTAAGATAATAATAATAAAAAGGGAATAAAAAGGAGCTTGAGCTTACCTATCCATGAAGAAAATAACATGGCCACACTGAGATATAGAAAATCCAACGAGTACTGCAAGAGGATCTCGAATTAAAAAACAAAAAAAACAAAGCCGAAACAGTGAACCATAAGCTAGCATGCTCAGTTGCGTGAATTTATAATCAGTAATAAGACCTTGGCAACTCTGTGAGAGGTTTGTCGAGGAAAGAGATAAGCCAGTCCGATGATATTTATCATTTTTCCAAAGTAAATGAAGAAGACAGGCACTGAAGCACCGTGAACACAGGCACCAACTGATCCCAGCCCCATCAGAACGTAGTCGTATAAGTCGGCAAATGCGAAAAGTTTCAGCAGAGAAACTTTCTGCTGTTTCTTTCCTGCAGCTTCCGCTTTCTTCGTCTGGATCTTGTCCATGATCATATTATCGATGTTTTCATTTCCGGAAATCGAAATCATTGTAGCCTGAGAGAAAGTGTTAAGTAGTTTCTTTCTCGAGGACGACAGAAATGATGGCAGAGATGATACTATATAAAAGCAGGGACTAACCGAGCTATGCACTCTCTCCTTTTCTTTTCTTTTTCTCCTTAGAAATCACCTGTTACTTGTTAGTTTCTTGTAAATTCAAGCGCTTTATGATGGTATTTGGAGATTGCTTTTCAGATTATTTTATATTTATTGGAAATAAAATGAGTACTATAAATTTTTTACCTGAAAATTAATTTCAAATAAAAACAATTCAACCATTGTGAAAAATAGAAAAATAATTATAATTGAACGAACTTTCTTAAACAAATATCTTGAACCTACGAAAAAAAATCATTACAAAAAAATATACATTTAATATTAATGAAAGATACAGCTGAACAATAACAATGTCACCTTCTCAAAATTAAATGCATTACTATTGGCAAATAGAAAACCGGTTTTGTCCTCGATTGTTTTCATTTGAGGCCCAAGTTAGTTGACGATAACTGTTTTCATATGATTGTAAGTATTTGGTTGTAAATGTGGTTGAGATTTTTTTTAAAAATATTTTTTATTTAAAAATATATTAAAATGATATTTTATATTTTTTAAAAAATTATTTTTGATATTAGCACATGAAAATATCAACAAAAAAAAATTTAATGTAAAAAAAATATTTTTTTAATTTTAAAAAAAAACGTTTTTGGAAAACAATGACAAGTCATTAAGTGTGTGGTTGAGATAATTTTTGAAAGTGTTTTTTATTTAAAAATACATTAAAATGATATTTGTTATATATTTTTTAAAATTATTTTTGATATTAATACATGATAATAATCTGAAAATAAAAAAAATAATATAAAAAATAAAAATATTTAAAAAAAAAATACTTTAAAATGCAATGCTAAACCGGAAGTAAAGTAAATGGAAGAATATCGTAACAAGGTGGCTAGTCGATTTTCTTTTTCTTAAAAAAAAAGATTTTTTTTCTTTGGCATTTCTTAAAGAGGTAGAAATCATTTGTAAATGGAGTTTAAAAAAGACATTAGAATAAAAGATCTAAATTAAGCTGCTCCATTTCAACAATCTTCAAAGTTAGTTCATTAAAATGCTGGTGAGGAAATAGCTTTGGGGACTATTTTCCCACAGTTGCTATATATATATATATATTCTTTTGCCTAAACCGTTTTCTCTTTAAGCATGGATTTTTATGTGAATTCAAAAACTGGGTTTATTTTTAATACATAAAATTAATTTGAATAAAAAAAAATACAAACTAGAGTAATTAAAATATAAGTTTATAAGAATTGATAAAATTTTAATTTACAAGAAAGAAATGTATTTCTTTAAGAAAAAAAATCCTTTTTATATGATTTATTTTTTTAATTTTGATAAACAATGTATTTATCACTAAAAATAATTCTTCATATAAAGATTTATGATGATTTGTAATTAAAGTATTTTTTAACCAAAAAACAAAGCATGTCTCAATTATTTTAATACAGTTAAACAAAAAAATGAAAGAATTAGTATTTTGATTTGATGTATAATTCATAAAATAATTTTCCGTATTATAAAAAAAATGTTTAAATTTATTTGAAACCTATGATATAATCAAACAACTTTTTTTAATATCATTCTAATAATTTTATTAAAAGAATTTTCTATTATAAAATTTAAACATAAATAAATATATGATCAAAAGAGAACATTCTTTTTTTTTATGAATCAAGGGTTGAATTATGATGAAAAGGAAGTGGTGGATTGAAATATAAAAATACATGACCAAAGTTGTAAGATTATTAAAACCCAAGGACTTAAATTCTTCAAAATCACTGTTCATGACATCCACAGTGTGATTGAGTGCAAGGGAATGTGGATTTCACTATATAAAATTTCCAAATCTTTTAGTATTTGTTTATGAATATGAATTATAAATATCATTTTTTGGTCCTATTGTTTGTAAATACGATATAAGAGCTCTATTTTCTATTTATTTTTATTTTATGAAACTCTACTTTTCAAAAAACACACATTGTGAGTCCAAGTAAACGAGTAAAATCTTTGTTATTTCAAGTTTTTACAAGAGATGCATGCTCTAATTTAAATTTGAGACTGCTATGCAAATCTCATGTCTTTTATAATCACATCACACTCTTTAGGGACTATCATTATATCTAAATATAAGGGCTCTATCATTATACCTAAATAGAAAATTATCATTTATTATTTCAATAATTTGAAAAATTTTAAGGAGTAATGAAGTTCTTTTTTTTAACTTGTGAATCTGATGGATAAATCAAAGATTGTGTTCTTGGTTTTT
The DNA here is from genome assembly GCA_032356905.1 of Salix exigua. Classification (NCBI taxonomy): domain Eukaryota; kingdom Viridiplantae; phylum Streptophyta; class Magnoliopsida; order Malpighiales; family Salicaceae; genus Salix; species Salix exigua. The sequence goes on along the minus strand of CM063588.1, from coordinate 8,462,950 downwards.
TGTTTGTTTGACATTAAAAAATATACTTGACTAGTTTGTTGTCAATCGAAATTAAGGTCATTTATGGATTAACTTTAAAGCACACTTCACATGTTATGATACATTTATATAAATTTAATTATTTTTTTGAATGCTTCTCAAGATTTCAACTTATAAAATCAATTAATGGGTCAATAGATAGGAACACGTTAGAAATATGTTTTTGACATGCCTATTACCATTAAAAATAATTAACGAGACAATTCTAATTATATCTTAAAAGGTCACCAAACGTGGTTGTAAGTTGCCAGGAGCTTTATTCAGAATTAATTATAAACTTGTCTGATGAGTCACATGTCTCATTTATGACATACAGCTCTTCTCAAAATAGAACTTAGACCTGTTGTTTTCCTTGTTCTTCCTCCATGGACCACTCACTCATCTCTTCCTCTGCGCGCGCGTGCACACACATTTTTCTTCAATCAATGTCATAGTATTTGTGGTAATTTAGGCTTATTGTTGATTTTCATTAATTTAGTATTTAAAAATAGGGTTTGTTTTTGGAAACAAATAGTTTTTTTGTTAATTAAATTTAAATTGCATTAATTATCTATAAAATATATTAATTTAAGTTTTTAAATTTTTTATTTTCAAGAAAATTAATTATTTTATATTGTTTTCGATTATGAATTAGGGTTAGAGTTATGATTTTCTAGGTTCAATTAGGGATTTTAGTGAATAGGTATAAATAATATTAAGTAGTTATGAATTACACCAATTTAGTTGATGGATCTGGGTTTTCATATTTAAGGAGGGAAATGATGAATTTGAGTTTTTTTATTGATTGTGAATTAGGGATGGACAAAAGGTTTTTGTTGAATTATGTATATAACTGTTGAATTATAACATGTTAATTTACTATGAAATACATCATTTGATCTGATAATTTTGTTATTTATGCAGAAAATGGATGAATTTGGTTTATTTATTTATTTTATGTTTAGGGTTTTGTTAAATAAACTTTTTTCAAAATTATATAACTTGATTAAAGGTTATGAGAATTATGAATTTAGTTTTAATTTAAATAAAATGTTATGTGATTGTGTTTAATTATGAATTTTAAATTGTTAATCCTAGTGAATTATGAAGTGTGTTGATCATTTTATTGTTTTTGTGAGATTAATTGTAAATTACATTTTTGAAATGAAAATTCTTGAGTTGTTACTTGTAAAATTATAGTGGTTTTTAAAATATTTTCTCATTTTTTTATAATAAAAAAACTTCCAGAACTTATATTGGGTAGTTTAAGGGCCCAGATCAGAAATATCATTAATAAAATAAAACACAGAATTTATTTTTCAAAACAATAACATTGAAAATGAATTTTTGTCACAGTTATTATAGCTGGTTTATTTTTCAAAACAATAACATTAAAAATAACCTTAATAATAGTAGAAATAATAAAAATTCATCAGACCATAATTATTGGTAGAAAAAACAATTCTATAATTTTTTTATTTTATAAGATTTACTCCTCATATTATTATATTAAAAGTATTTCAGATAAATGAAATTGAATTTTTTTTTTAAAGAAAAACCTAGGTCATATATATATATATATATATATATATATATATATATATATATATATAAGATGCTAATATTAAATAAATATCAAAATATATAATTAGTCTCACATATTTAAAAGAAAAGAAAACTTAAAAATAATCATAATCATTATTTTGAATGTCTTATATATAATAATTAGAAATTTCAACACCTAACAATATTAACAAAAAAATTAATTAAAAAACAAAAAAACATTATATTTAAGAACAATTATTTTACTTGAAGAATAAATAAAAAAGAGAAAATGAATATCTTTTTTTCAAGTGATAACCAACTAAAATTGTGGAAATAATAAAAATTAAAAACAAAAACTAAGAGCATGTATATATAAACATTGACAAAAATAGAAACGATATAAGAAATATATATAAAAAATAAAGGAATTAAAATAAAATCAAAGATTAAAATATAAGGGCTGAAATGAAAAACACATATATAATAAATTCATTTAAACGACAAAATTGAAACAAATCTATACTATGATATTGAAAAAAAATTAAGGAATTTAACACAAAACCAAAAATTAAAAGAATAAGAACCGAAATGAAATTGAAATATATTATTAATTTACATGGAAGGCTAAAGTGAAACAAATCAAAACCTTGATATCGAAAATATTAAGGATTTCAAACTATTCTAGAAATTAAGAGAATGAGAACATAAATGAAACTATAATATATAATCAATTTGACTTGAAATATCAATTTGAAACAAATCATAACCTATATATAGCAAAAATAAGGATCATACAAAACAATCGAAAGATCAAAAACTAAAATGAAACCACACTAAATAGCGAGGCTTACGTGAATTTACTCAGGCAAGAGAGAAAAAAAAGAAAAAAATTCAACCGACCACTAACATGTCTCTGGATACGTCATAATCAGTTAGAGACGGCAGTGATTAACACACAATATTTACGTGGTTCGGCAACTTGCCTACTCCACGGAGCTACTGATTTGTATTAAGCAAACAATAATACAAATACAAGGAGGAGGAGAAACAACTCAACTCAACTCAACTCAACTCAACTCAACTCAACTCAACTCACTCTTTAGCTCTCTCTACACAACACATTCACTTGTGTTCTTCACTCAATGATGTCTAAAGCTCTAAGAAGCTCCTCTATTTATAGCAAGAGTGAGGAGACAATCTTTAATGGTTGGCCACCAAATTCACCACTTTCAACAATGGTGGGTTGGAAGAATGGTGGGTTAGTAACCATTTTCAACAATGGTGGGGAGAAAGTTTGCATACCATTGTTGAAGTTTCACACATTGTGTTCATACTTCAACAATCTCCCACTTGAACACAATGGTGTCAATCCCTTTTAGTCTTGAAGTCCAACTGAAGCTTTGCACAGCTTCAATTTTTCTATAGGTACTTCCTTTGTCAGCATGTCACCAGGATTCTCCGAACCTCGAATCTTCTCAAGTATCAATTGTCCATCATCAAGAAGAGACCGAATAAAATGATATCTCAACTGTATGTGTTTTGTCCTAGAATGAAAGGCTAGATTCTTCGCAAGAAAAATAGCACTCTGACTGTCACTATACAGAATGCCTTTATGTTGTTTCTTGCCTAATTCTTCCAAGAAGCTTTGTAACCAAACCATCTCCTTCCCAGCTTCTGTAACTGCTACACATTCAGCTTCTGTTATAGAAAGAGCAACAATCTTCTGTAGCTTCGAAGCCCAACATACAGCTGTATTACCCAGAGTATACACAAACCCTGTAGTACTTTTCCTTGTGTCGATATCACCGGCTAAATCAGCGTCTACATATCCTTGAAGCTTCAAGTCTGACTTTGTGAAGCATAAGGATGTATTTGAAGTACCTTTCAAATACCTCATAATCCATTTGACTGCTTCCCAGTGTTGTTTGCCAGGATTGCTCATGTATCTGCTCACAACTCCCACTGCATGTGCAATGTCTGGTCTTGTACAGACCATAGCATACATGAGACTTCCGATTGCTGACGCATAAGGAACTGTATTCATATAGTTCCTTTCTTCTTCAGTTTTAGGTGACTGCTCCTTAGTAAGTTTGAAATGTTTAGCCAAAGGTGTGCTTATTGGCTTTGCTCCATCCATCTTGAACCTATGGAGCACTTTCTTCACATACTCTTCTTGTGAAAGTTTCAGAGTACCTTTATCTCTGTCTCTGATGATTCTCATGCCAAGGATTTGTTTTGCATCTCCCAAATCCTTCATTTCAAACTGCTTTGACAATTGTTGTTTCAGCTTGTTGATCTCCTCGATGCTAGATCCTGCAACTAGCATATCATCTACATATATCAGTAAGATGATATATGATGACCCAAAATTCTTTACATAACAACAATGGTCTGCTTGCAAACGTGTGAACCCATTGTTGCACATAAAGTTGTCGAACTTCTTGTACCATTGCCTCGGAGCTTGCTTCAAACCATATAAACTCCTTTTCAACTTGCAAACCATGTTCTCTTTTCCCTTTTCTGAGAAACCCTCTGGTTGCTTCATGTAGATATCTTCTTCTAGATCTCCATGTAGAAAAGCAGTCTTCACATCTAACTGCTCAAGATGTAGATCTTCTGCAGCTACAATTGATAATACTAATCTGATTGTAGTCATCTTTACCACTGGAGAAAAGATATCTGTATAATCGATACCTTCCTTTTGTTGAAATCCCTTCACGACAAGTCTTGCCTTGAATCGTTTGCTTCCATCATGCTCTTCTTTAATCCTCGTACACCCATTTATTATGCAAGGTCGTCTTCCCTTTAGGTAGTGGAGTCAATTCCCATGTCCGGTTTCTTGACAAGGAATCCATCTCATCTTTCATGGCTAGCTCCCACTTGCTTGATTCTTCGACTCTTGTAGCTTCTTCAAGACTTTCAGGCTCACCATTATCTCGTCAATAGAATATAGTTCAATGATGGTGAGAACTGTTGTGGAGGTCCGATCGTCTCGGAAGATCTTCCGACAATCGTTGGTGGTGTGCATGGCTCTCCTCGTGGATCGAGTGTTTTCTTTATCAATGATATTGCCTTGTACAATACTTTTAGCAATATCATCTACATCTATTACATCAGATGTCTCTACTTCGTCAGAATTTGTCGCATCTTTGTTCTTGTATGTCATCTTCTCATTAAATATGACATTTTTGCTTCTGATAATTTTCCGATTTTCTTCATCCCAAAATCGGTATCCAAACTCATCGTAACCATAGCCAACAAAGATGCATTTTCCGGACTTTGCATCAAGCTTACTTCTTGCTTCGTAATCTATGTGCACATAAGAAACACATCCAAATACTTTCAAGTGTGAAAGATTTACCTCCTTTCCTCGTCTGCACCTCTTCAGAATTCCGAAATCCAAAGGAACGAAGGTCCTCGGTTGATTAAGTAAACTGCAGTATTGACGACTTCAGCACTGAATGTTGGAGGTAATCCAACGATGCAACCTCATGCTCCTGGCTCTTTCATTGATGGTTCTATTCATTCGCTCCGCCACACCATTACATTGCGGTGTGCCCGGAATGGTTTTCTCCATCCGGATACCATTAGTAGCACAAGTACTCCTTGAGATCTCCATCGCTGTATTCTCCTCCATTGTCCGACCTCGGACATTTTCGCTTCAAGCATTTTTCAGTCTCCACCATAGCTCTCCACTTCTTGAAGGTTTCAAACACATCAGATTTATTTTTCAGAAAATAAACCCATACCTTTCTACTTGAGTCATCGATGAAGGTTACATAATACTTTGAACCTCCAAGTGATGCAACTGGAGATGGCCCCCATACATCTGAGTGTACTAACTCCAATTTCTTAGGTCTTGGAGCTCTTCCAATTTTCGGAAAACTCACCTTTTCTGTTTTTCGAAGATGCACCCTTCACATAAATCAAACTCTGCTGATTTCAAGCCTGGTAGCTTTCCTTTTGAGAGAAGCAACTTCATTCCTTTCTCACTCATATGGCCAAGTCTATAGTGCCATAAATCAGCCTGATTTTCAGCTTCAGTGGAAGCAATGATATCTTCTGAGGCTGGGGTCATGTACAAGGTGCCAGTTTTCTTCCCCCGTGCTAAAATCATTGCTCCTTTTGAGACTTTCCACATGCCTCCTGCAAAATTTATGGAATGGCCGCTTTCATCAAGTTGCCCTACTGAGATCAGGTTCTTCTTCAGCTCAGGTACATGTCTTACCTGTTGTAGCCTCCATGTAGAATTATTGGGTAGTTTTATCTCGACATCTCCTACACCAATAATTCTTAATGGCTCTCCATCTGCTAGATATACCAAACCATAGTCACCGGCAACATAATTCTGCAGAATATTCTGATGAGGAGTAGTGTGGAATGAAGCTCCCGAGTCTAACACCCAAGAATCAAGTGGACTGCTGACTGAGAGTAACAATGCTTCATGCCTTTCCTCTGCCACTGTATTGGCAGATTTATCATCCTCCTCCTTCTTCATCTTATAACAGTTTGCCTGAATGTGACCTGGTTTGCCACAATGCCAACATTCCAGAGGTTTTCTGGATCTTGACTTGCTTCGATCTTGACGAGGCCTTGGTCTGGATTTCGATCTGCCGCGATTTGAGTATTTATCAAATCTTCTACCTCTAGTCTCAACGTTCAAGGCAGAACCTGAAGTTGAACATTCACCAGCATCTCTTCTACGAACTTCTTCTCCAAGTATCAAGTCTCGGATGTCATCATAGTTTAACTTGGATTTTCCAGCCGAGTTGCTGATCGCCGTTCTCATTGCCTCCCAGCTATTTGGCAATGAAGCCAATAGGATCAAGGCTCGTATCTCATCATCAAAATCAATTTCAACTGATGACAATTGATTTGTGATAGTGTTGAAATTATTCAAATGCTGTGTGACAGGCATTCCTTCTGCCATTTTCAGATTGAATAATTTCTTCATCAAATACACTTTATTATTGGCAGATGGTTTTTCATACATACCAGATAGGACTGTCATTAATCCTGCTGTAGTCCTTTCTTTGATGACATTGTGAGCGACCTTCCTTGTAAGTGTTAGTCGGATCAGACCTAACACTTGTCTGTCAAGAGAGATCCATTCTTCATCTTTCATCGCCTCCGGTTTCGCCCAAATAAAGGAAGATGAAGTTTCTTCCCATACAAATAATCTTCTATTTGCATTTTCCAATAACCAAAATCTCGCCCATCAAATTTTTCTATTCCGGTCCTTTTTACCTCGTCCGTGTCCATAGCTTCTTTCTATGCTATCTTTGAGTCTGAATTTGATAAATCGGACACCACAGATGCGTCCGGAAAGGTCAAATTATCCGAAAATGACTCAAGAACGACCAAAATCGGACTTCAGACGGCTCGGATCCGATCAATCAAAATCTGAACAAATGGATCGGCTCGAGATCAACCCGCGTATCCAGGTTTACGTAGACCCTGCTACACCGAACACCTCCCACCGATGACGTGGCACTCGCTGATCGGAGTGATGACGTGTCGATGACGTTGCACTTATCGGACCGGTGGATCGGGCCGATGACGTGGCGGTGATCGGACCGATGATCGGGCTGATGACGTGGTGGTGACTCGGACCGATGACGTGGTGATGACTGGACCGATGACTGGTCTAATGACATGTCGATGACTGGCTGGTGACGTGGTGTTGACTTTTCTCGTCAAAACTTTGACCGCGATAACTCCTTCGTTTGGACTCCAAATTAAGTGTACTATACACCGTTGGAATCGTGACAACCTCCTCTACAAGATCAGATGCTCAAAACTCATTTTTGAGCACTTTGATTTTTCTGCAAAAAATCAAACACCTACACCAACGGCTCGATACCGAGTTGTTAGAGACGGCAGTGATTAACACACAATATTTACGTGGTTCGACAACTTGCCTACTCCACGGAGCTACTGATTTGTATTAAGCAAACAATAATACAAATACAAGGAGGAGGAGAAACAACTCAACTCAACTCAACTCAACTCAACTCAACTCACTCTTTAGCTCTCTCTACACAACACATTCACTTGTGTTCTTCACTCAATGATGTCTAAAGCTCTAGAAGCTCCTCTATTTATAGCAAGAGTGAGGAGACAATCTTTAATGGTTGGCCACCAAATTCACCACTTTCAACAATGGTGGGTTGGAAGAATGGTGGGTTAGTAACCATTTTCAACAATGGTGGGGAGAAAGTTTGCATACCATTGTTGAAGTTTCACACATTGTGTTCTTACTTCAACAATAACCACATACGCCACACACTATAAGTAAAAGCACATGACTAGACATGACTAGAAATCATTCTAAATGTCGGTTCTCATTTTTGAGCATTGAAATATGCCGCACGCGCTGTTTTTATGCCCGTGAGCTCTTTTTATGCCCTCTCTTTCCCCGTTATGTGCCCAACTTCTTAATAAAGTTTTTTAGCTCCAGTTTTTGAAGCTAGCAGGCAAGTAGCTATTTTGTTTTTGCGTTCCTTGCTTTTCAGATCAACTCTAATGAAGAGTCATTCTTTCATTGCAGCTATTATTATGGATTGCTACAGTGAAAGAACGTTATATATATATATATATATATATATATATATATATATATCCTTGAGCCCATTGGATTTTGGTGTTGTTGAATGTGCGGCCCATACAAATTTCATAATTCTCATGTAGGGCTGTGAACGTTGCGCCTTGAGAGTCCACACACCTTGTCTTTGCATTGACAAATTACTAAACAGATTAAAACTTCTAGGCATTTTATTTATTGAGCTCCAATCACTTTTTTTTGGGTTCTCAATTTTTTTTATCAGTCTTAATTACTTATCAATTTGTAAAAATATTTGAAGGGAAGAAAAATTTAATAGAAAAGGTACTAAAATATAAAACAATAAAAAGTCGTGTAATCCTCGTAATCTTAATTTTATTTAAAAGCTTATTTTTTTTAGTATCTCGATCCTATAAAATTAATAAAACTGTCTGAAAATATTAAGTTGGAAAAAACTTACTGGTTTAGTCACTTTTCAATGATGAAAAATTTGTTCGATGGTGTTAACGAGTTTTATTTGATAAGAAGAATTTAGAGATAATTTTTTTTGTCTTCTAACTTGCATGAGAAGGTAATTCTTTTGAATTTAGGTTGAATTTTGTCTCTTTTTTTTAGCCAATTTTCAGGTTTTAAGGGTTATGAGATGGTTTAGAAAGGGTCTGGTGATTATATTTAGTCATTTTTGAGAAGAAAAAAAATGTAATATACAAAATGAATGTTTTATAGTGATGGTTAGATTTTGGATAAACAAATATTAATATTTTTCTTTATAAAAAAATGTCATTTTTAAATTTTAATGTAATGCATCCATATGGTTATTATTATTTTTTTTTTTGTCATCTGAGCTGTTTTTATTATCTAATATTATAAGCTACAGTGATCTAGCTACTACAAATACAATACCATTTTTGTTTTCTGTTCCGACTGTCAAATTCAAGACAATGGCAAGATCACACTTCGGCTATTTGGGAGCAAGAACCTCAACTTTGACAGAACTGAAACCTGTCACCTTTAATTTTTCGATTTTCTTAAAATAAGATAAAATGAAAAATCCTGGAATGCTTCCTCCCACTTGCTCAAAAACACAAAACAGAGGAAAGATAATTAAAAGCTGACAATAACTGAGGGGGGTTGGGGACTGCAATTTTCTAGTGCGCAGCATTCTCATGCATGTATGGTAATTATTTATCATGTTATTCTCACAGGAAAAAAGAAGTTGAAGAAGCAATTCACATCAAACCCTATGAATATACATATTCTGTGAGGCGACAAAGAAAATAAACGAAACCATAAATGATACATCTGAGAAGAAAGCTCCTGTAGAAATGGTAATCATAATCTATAATGTTCATTGTTGTCAATTGCTAATGATTCTGTTCAAGTCCTTGTTGTTGCTGAAGACGAAACAACTTAAAATATGACCCCTCTTCGTTTTCTATCAGACTAGAATGAGTCCCCTGCTCTATTATTTCCCCCCCTTGTAGAACTGATATTTGGTCTGCATTCTTTATAGTCGATAGCCTGTGTGCCACCATAACTGTTGTTCGGTTCCTCATCAATATGTCCAGAGCTTGCTGCACCAGACGCTCAGACTCCACATCGAGAGCACTGGTGGCTTCATCGAGTAGCAATATTTCGGGATTTTTTAGGACGGCTCGGGCAATGGCCACCCTTTGCTTCTGGCCACCTGATAATTGCACCCCTCGTTCACCAACTTTCGTCGAGTAACCCTCGGGAAGAGAACTGATGAAACTATGAGCATTGGCAAGCTTAGCCGCTTCAATTATTTCTGTTTCAGAGGCCCCTTCTTTTCCATATAATATGTTTTCATAGATCGTTGTGGCAAATAGAGCTGGCTCTTGCTGGACTAGGCCTATGTGCTTTCGAAGAGATTTCACCTTGAGTTTCCTGATATCTATGCCTGTGGGAATTCCGACAAGAAGCCAATCAGACAGACAACTTTAAGAAATTGTGTGGAGACGATGTTGAGGACTAGTGTTTGGTAAAGGATGTCGCCAATTCAAGATTTGAAGAGATAAATAGCTAAAAATCATCAAGGTGGTTTAGTAACTATTTATTCCTTGCTTCAAAGATTTATTTTTCCTTTTCTGCAATTTATGATCTTGAAGGTTCAAAAGCATAGAAATTATAGTAGTTAATTTCCGCAAAACTGCCAAACATATTCACATATGGTGTCCAGAGAAACTCACCATCAATCATCACTTTTCCTGCTGATGGATCGTAGAATCGAAGTATCAGAGAAATGACAGAGCTTTTACCAGAACCACTTTGTCCCACCAAAGCCATGCTCTTGCCTGAGCGCACTCTTAAATCAAAGTCCTGGAAAATCAATGTATCTGGTCTCGAAGGATAGCTAAATTGGACACCCCTCAAATCTATAGTACCCTCCACATTTTTCAACTCTTCTCCAATATCCCCAACCACCTGTGTCTTGCGATCCAGTATCTCAAAAACAGATGCTGCCATTTGGTTCCCTTTCAGAAGATCTGGGGCCAACGCTAGAGTTTCACCCATGGCTAATGCAGTTACAATCAAAACCATAAATGACTTCATTACAGATTTAAAGCCAGCCAGCTCCTTCTCCATCAGAACAGAACCGTACCTGCAAAATGTCAAACAACAATAGCCATTGCAATTTGCTTCAAACTCTTCAATAATGGGCAAGATCTAGTTCGAGAAACTTCATTCAAATGAGTTTTGTTCTTCTTCCAGTAAAGAGAGTGATTGTGATTATAAATGCCATTTTCATAAAGAAGAAGAACGTCAGATAGGTCTGCTTTTCCAATCCATTTGGTTTTATTTGTCTGATTTTCACTGCATTTGATTGATGAAAGAACGATAATGGCATGTTTCCATCTAAGGAGCAAGTGGTTTATGAGATGAAGATTAAACAACATACCATAAAGCAAGCCCATAAGATGAGAAAATGAAGAACTGGCATATGCCATAGAATACGCCAGCAATCTGACCACGAGTAAATGAATTTCTGGAAGGTTCTACAAGCTCACGTGCGTAAAGGTCAAGTATCTTTGTTTCAGCGCAAAATGCAGCAACAGTGCGAATGTTACTCACAGCCTCACCAGCTAGCATATTAGCCTTCAGATATGCTTTGCTCAAGTTGCCGCCATAGCCTTTCATGAAGAGTTTCTGAACAGCAGGAAACAAAAGAATATTGTTAAATTGTGAGCAGAGAACTCGCTTCTCTACAGTTAGATGATGAAGGAAAGTTGGGAAACCTCGCTTATGTGACCACTAATGATCAGTGGATACGTGGCTATAACAACCAGTGTGATCCTCCAGTTCAATATGAAGGCGATGACAAACGACGTGACAACCAAACCAACATTGTGCAGGAGAATGGTTGAGCGATCAACAACTATAGTTCGTAACAAAGTTGCGTCACTCTCTAGACGAGATGCGAGCATAGAACTTGTATTGTTGAAATCATCGAACCAGCCAATCTCGTTCCTCAAAATGGCTGTGATCAGAGGCACAGCAGAACATTCCAAATCAGTAAAACAATCTCAAGATACCAAGATTCCGGTAAAACAACCGGTAAAAGTAAGGCCAAGTGTTTACCGGAGAACATCATTTCTCTAACACGAAGAGTGAGTCGCTCTCCCATGATTCCAAAAGAGAAATGTTCGATGCTATAGACTATAACACTAATTACTGCACCACAACAAAACAGGATCGTAATCTTCTTGACTTCATGTCGAGTCGTGTCCCAGTCCATGTAATAGGCTACAAGAGCCTGAGTGACTCCGAGAGCGAAGAGCGGCATCTGGGATCCGGCAACAAAGGCACCAATGGTTCCAACTATACCGTAAATCCAATCAGGGCCAACCATTGAATACAATCTTCTCAATGAAACATTCTTCGTCCTCATGGGCTCCAATGCATCAGCACCAGCCCGGATAATTGAATCCTTGTCGGAACGAAAACTTGCTCCCAAATTTGATCTTGTGTGGGATAATTCTTCAGAATACTTCATGCTAAAAGAATAATCAAGAGTAAAGTTACTTGATACAGCTTCATAACAATAATATGGATAAAATCAGGATGTTTGAGGCACATATTCACTCTTTTAAGCTCCCTCTTTATAACAATGATATGGATAAATTGAACTCAATCTAGCGGTTTTGACATTTCATCTTCATTGAAAAATTTCAGAACATAAATGAATACCTGGGCGGTCGTCCTAAGGTTGGACCGAGTGAGGGATCGCCTCGCGAGGAAGCTGCCTCCTGAAGATGAACGAGTGAAGCGTAGTTACTTTGAGGGTTTGAAATGAGCTCCTCGTGGCTCCCGATCTCTACTATCTTCCCTTCCTGAACTACCGCAATGACATCAGCATTCCTTATTGTAGAAAGCCGATGAGCCACCACTACAGTAGTTCTTCCGACCATGGCACGATCAAGAGCCTCTTGCACAGTTTTCTCCGATTCAGCATCCAGTGCACTTGTAGCTTCATCAAGCAAAAGAATGGATGGATTTTTCACAATAGCACGAGATAATGCAATCCTTTGCTTTTGCCCACCCGATAGCTGTATTCCTCTCTCACCAACCTGGAGGTACATAAATATTACTTTCCACGTGAAATTCCTTCATCAGATTCTGTTTCCTGTGTATAGAATTTGTGATTGAAGCAGTTTTCATGAAGTTCATTGATTAGCAGGCCCTGTACTTCATTGAGCAATTTAATTCGTGTACCAAGAACTTGAAAGAAAGAGGAGGTACAGTCTCAATTCTTCCGAGTATGTCATAAATTACATGATTATAAGTTTATATCAAATGAAAATTAGGGCGTTATTAGTCATTAGAAGATACATATTTAGTTAATGCATCACTTGTCTAATTGAATTTCTTAGCAGTGAAAATTGGTACCTGTGTTTCAAATCTATCTGGGAGGTTGTTGATAAAAGACAACGCTTCTGAAAGTTTAGCAGCTCGAGTAATCTCCTCAAGGGTGGCATCATCTTTCCCATAGAGAATGTTCTCTCTAATACTTGCTGCAAAAAGAGAGGGCTCCTGATTAACTAGCCCTATTTGCTGCCTGAGCCACTTTCGGTCAAGGTCCCGAATATCATTCCCATCTAACAGTATCTGCCCAGATAAAGGCTCGTAGAATCGTTCGATCAAAGATATTACCGTGCTCTTTCCAGACCCACTTCCTCCGACAAGAGCTACAATCTTACCAGAAGGGATATCTAAGCAGAATTTCTCGAAGATTGTTACATCAGGGCGAGAAGGGTAGTTGAAACATACGTCTTTGAATTCAATATGGCCATCAACTTTCTCTAGTTTTTTGGCAGATTTTGAGCTGGTTTTACTCGATGTGCTCCTATCTATCATCTCAAAAATAGGGTAGGCCGCTGCTGTGGCTCGGAGAAATGAAGAAACATCCGGCGCAGCCATTCCCAGTGAACTGAAAAGAAATGGGACTGTATTTAGTGTCGTCCATCACGATTTTGGCTGGTGAATTAAAATGCAAATTATTTAAATGATAAGGATACACGGTACGTATATAGTCAAGAAATAGACTGCCTTCTATCAGCATTCAGTTACAATTTCAGTAGCGCTCAAATCCATCCTCTTAATAAGAAAAAGGATAACAATATGGGTATTCTCCTGGGATCGATCATCGTTGAAAATGTAGATATGAGGAGCAAAACGCTATTTAAACCCAGTAAAAATGGAAAAATTCATGAAGAACACTATTTGGTGACTAAATGTCATGTCAAGCACAGTAGAACGACTTGATTTCCATGAAATATATATGAAAGGAGCTACAAGCGAAGAACACACTTACAGGCCAGAAATGACAACATTGAGCATAGTGGTGAAAGCGTCGGCACCATTGGCGATATTCTTGTGGACAATTATGCTAGTGTACCAAACAAGCAATGCCCATGACAGAAAAAGGACGCAGTGCAGGGTCCCTAATCCAAGACCCTTGGCCAGGCCTGCTTTTCTCCCATACTGGTACGTCTTTCTGAGAGCGTCTATATATGACCTCACTGCCTTCTCTTCTCCTGCAAATGCTTGTACCGTTCTAACATTCCCGATCACCTGGATCGATATCATAAAAATGAGAAGTGAATGATTTTGTATTTTGTCAGTCGCATTTGATTCACGAATTTTAAAACAAGATCAACATTTGGCACGATGGCTTGATTTTAAATCAGTTTTGTCTACGTTTAGTATGATAATTAGAGATACCTCCTCTGCGATTTGGCCGGCCTTGACATAAGATTTACGAACTTTAGCAATGAGGCTGATTGTTATATATGCGTAGATACCACCAGCAAGTGCAATTAAAGGGACTATAGATAGCGTCACCAGACTGATCTGCCATATCCTGGCAAATCCAATGATAAATCCACCAAGAAATCGGCTTATATAGTGCAAGAAGTTTCCAACCTGCATCGTTTACCAACACTCAAGTCACAAAGATACGAGGGAGTAACAGGCACTTGTTTCAAATTTGACAGACCAGCATAATCAGTTTAGCAGAATACATTTCAGAAGCACTAAAGAAACTTGCTTTAAGGCATAGGCACAGCAAAAACAACGTCTCAAGAAAGTTAGCTAACGTTCAGAATCTCGAATTCTCATCAAAATTACTCTTGCGGGTTTTGTGGATTATGTGGTCTGTCCCTTCTGCAATGTCTCAAACTCCAGTTATTATCGGCTTTTAGCACCTTTCCACATTAGTTCCATCCCCAAATGGACGGCCTCAAATTTCCACTAGGAGGTCTCTAGTTCAATCAATGAGAGCGAAAAGGTGAGAATTAAAGCGGCTATGCCTCATTTAGCAGCTAGTCCTCGGCCAGTCATTCCTCCTATTGTGTGTGTGTGTGTGTGTGTACACACACACAACAGGACTTTACATAACAGATGTAGCTGAAAATCAGAGATGCGTAAAAGCCTAAACTACTCACATCCAACAACCAACCGGCTTATTTGCCTAAATTTATTTACTCTCTTCTGGGTCAAAATAAATAAAAGCACCTAGCTAGTGGGGCAATTCATTTATATCTGATCAGGTTCTGAGACATAAATACAAACCGTGCCAGAAGCACATCTGGGAAATCAGAGCATGGGAGAGCGATAGTATGCGCTGCTTCTTTGAATTAAATTCCAAATCCTCGTCGCTTTAACCCTTGAACAGTTCGAATGCATCATTTTCAGACTCATCTATATTAATTTTCGTGTCAGCAGTAGATTTTCTTTTCCATATATTTCTGTTCAGAGATGGATATCGCTAGCTAGATGTCTCATAATATCATTATTGTAATTGCTGACACATGCATTAATTACTGTTTCTCTTTTCAAAATTCGTTCGCTATATATAGGCATCATTTGCAAAATTCCTTTTGATCTAAACTATGAAAACCCATTAATCTTGGACCGATCAAGATGACTATATATATTTGTGGAAGTGATTAAAAGAAAGGCAAAAAAATGATCTCTTAAGTTGTTAAATTCCATATTGCCAGGGAAACTCAGGACAAGGAGACGAGATTTTCCTTGCATGTAAAGATATACACCATTTCTTACAAATACTAGTGGATCAAAGATCGTGCGTGCTCGTTAAAATTAAAAACCATTTACACACATTTTGAAAAGGAACTGAAAGAAAGAGTCATAGAGGAGAATATTATATATATATATATATATATATAAAGCAAATTAAGGAACTTATACCTTCTCAGAAATGGCATCTTGCACGACAATAATATCACTTGTAATGGAAGCTATGACCTCTCCGGTTGATGCTTCAGTATCGAATAAACTAATATCTTGACTTAACATTGATTTCAGATATGCCATTCTCATCTTCGCTGCCTGTCTTTCTCCAGTATGCATCCAGCACGCCACCTCTATTCATATTCATAAATATTGTTTCATCAGGGTGAAAAAGGCGTAATTACATATCATGAAATGCAACAAATCAATAACTAGCTGAAGAAACAAAAAATTCATTCCGTGCTCACCTATCCACGACGCGAATAGTATCACCCCACTGAGATATACAAAATCCAACGAGTACTGAAAGAATAGGAAAAAAGTACAGACCAAAAAACAAGAACAATTAATGAGTGACGAATCATAATTCAAATGAACAGGACAATCTATCATCACTGGGAAAACCCAAAAATACCCTTCATTCGGAGCATGAACAAGAAGATCATACATGTAATGATGACTAGAGAAGGAGGGGAAGAAGGTGCGAGGAAATAGGCGCATGTTTACATGCACGATGAGGTCAAAATTTAGCAGACCTTGGCTACTCTGTGAGAAGCTTCTTTGGGAAAGAGATAAGCCAATCCAATGATATTGATCAACTTTCCAAAGAAAATGAAGAAGACAGGGACTGAAGCACCGTGAACACAGGCACCAAGAGATCCCAGCCCCATTAGCAGACAGTCGTAAAAATCAGCAAAAGCAAAAAGTTTCCAGAATGGAACTTTCTGCTGCTTCTTTTTCTCTTCCTTCTTCTTCTCCACATCATCTGTCTCTTTAATATTGCCTGGATGTGAACTCATCGTGGCCTGAAGTTCAGGAAATGGTGATGTATATGTAAGAAGAGAGTGTACGTGGGTAAGAAATTTGCTATAAAATCCGGTTTAAAGGCTTAGATCAAGAGAATAAAGTTGTGAATTTGATGGAGAATACTGGTAGGGAAGAGTTTATGAAGCGAGAAGTTAGATGAGTCATTTATTGGTGCCAACTTAGCAAGGCATGTTTTTTATATGGGGGAATGAGGATGAGGAGTATCCTGTGACTGAGTGCGCGGCTGTAATCTCCAATGGGGAAGAGCCATTCTACAGCCTATTCTCTAAAATGGCTTTTTAAATAGTGTGTAAATGGCTTGTTTGGTGATGTATGTTTTAATGGTAAAGAGTTATTTTAAAGAGCTATTTTTTATATTATTTTAAATAAAATTCAATTATTTTGTATATAGTTTAATTATACAATTAATAGAAGTAGGTTATATAATTAAATAATTGCTTTTGAAAAATCCTCTAGCAATAAAATTATTTTTAAAATTAAAAAAAAAGAATTTAAATATAATTAAAAATGAATCAATACCCTTTTTTTTTTGGTTTCTTTGGAAACTGGAGGAAATTTTTTGAATTGATGCAACTGTGGTTCTCGTTGATGTTGTTGTGTGTTTGATCTGTGTTTTCAACTGTGTTGTTTGATCTGTGTTTTCAACGGTATAATTCCAACAGCTATATAATTTTTGGCTTTGCATTGCAAAATATATAGGAATGGCTACTCGGTTGAAGAGAAAAGGCATTTTGCCTATCAAGATGCCTCTCCCCACTGGAGACATGAAATAAAGCAAAAGAAGCTAAAAATTTGAAAATATAGCTTTGGCTCCGGTTGCCTCTCTCGCTAGAGATGCCCTAATGTCCATAGGAATGGAGGAGAGGAGAGACTTTCTTTTCATTCTTTGAAGATTAATTATATAAAGTAGCTATAATAACATTATTTTCTATTTTTAATTATCTATCTATTTATTTATTATATATTTAATATATAATATAGAACCTTATTAATACCGAATAAAGATATAAAAATAGAAAAAATTATCTTTAAATAAATACCTAATCATATAATAATAATAATGAGTATGAAAATTAATTTAAAAAATTACAAAATATATTTATTTAAAAAAAATCTACATGAAAATTGACATCTCTAGACATTTGGTTGCTAAATTTAACATATATTACATTTTTTTTTATATTACATTATACGGTCAAGAAAAAATATCTTAAACTCAAATCCCCATCCTTCTTTATTCTATTATTATTATTTTTCTGTAGAGTCAAAACTTGTGGGAGGAACATACCGATTCAATTACAACGTCCGCTCTATACTGGTTACACACCTATTTATTTAAAACGGATTTCGCATTATTTAAAAGCATAGATTTAAAAAAAAAATCTAATTGACAATGTTTTAAAATCCAAGATTCTTAGGAATAAAGTTTATGAGGGTTGACTAATAGGCTTAATCAAGTGTTTCTGCCAATTGACTCATTCTTTATAATTAAAAAAAAGAAAAAAAAGTGGTAGATTTTCACAGATGTTGCAAAATATTTCTTTTATAGATCTGAGTACTTTTATATGTTTAAGTTGATATCTTTGTACAGAGAAGAAAAATACTTGCTTTTTATTTAGTTTCTGTCCCACATAAAAACTAAACCACATCTCGCAACACCTCGATTCTAAACACACTGTTTCTATTATATGCCCACGGATTCGTGGCTCTGATCCCTCTTCCCCTTTCCTCCCCCCATCACTCTCACGATGTAAACATAAATTAGGTGGGGAGTTATCTATTCTAGAGAGAGGGAGAGGGAGAGATGGGAACAGCAAGAGCGAAAAAAGCTTCTTAGAGGTTGTTCCGGAGAAGGACGTCAGTGATCAATCCAGGTCCCAAGGATACGTTATTTCTTGTTCACATTCCTGCAATAATATATACCGGGAAACGTAACGATCACAGAAGAATAGATTTTCAATCGTGCTGGCCTACTTGAGAAGCGTAATGGTAACAAAAGTAACACATCTCTGTACGTACGATATGGTTTGTCAATCGTGTTGGACTACGCGTGAAGGTAGTATAGTACGTAGTATAAGTATCCGTAATTACATATAAGAGCATGATTTCTTATTATAAAACACTTTAGCAATACTTTAACCTTTTGTGTTTAAAAACATTTGATGAATAATATTAGCTCTAACACTTAAGTTTCCTCCGTTTTTGTCTTCGACAAATTACAATAACCCAGAGGTTTTATAAAACTGGAGAGACCACTTAAATTATTGAATATTTTAAAACAACTTCCTTCACGTTTAAGAAAATATTACATAAATCACCTGTAAGGTTGTGTGGCTCAGTAGTGGTAGGGGTGTGCCCTCTTTTATTCGAACATAGTTCGAATCTCGTTGGGAGTAGGGCTGGAAGGTTCCTCCCCTCATGTCCCTCTGGATCCATCCTTGTTTGGTACGTCTGTCACCCCCGTGGTGTCTTAGATGCTCACTAAGCTTGCAGGATGTTCAGTGAGCCTGAGAAATAGTCACAGTACGTGTAAGCTGACTCAGACACCTCGGTCACCAAAAAAAATATTACATAAATCTGCCAACAAGGTCTTAGCCTGGTGGTCAGAGAGGAGACTTGTCTTCCTCCCACTCCAGGTTCAAACCTTACCAGGCATGCCTGTCACCCCCGCGGTGCCTTGCATGCTCATTGGGCTTGCAAGATGTTCACTGAGCCCAGGGATTTAGTTGTGGTGCGCGCAAGCTGACCCGCACACCCTGGTTATCAAAAACAAAAAAGAAAATATTACATAAATCTTCATTTAAAGCTTATTGTACCCATGTTCCCTTATTTATTATTAAAAGAAACAGGTAAATTTAAAACAAAAATAATCAGAGAAAGAATGAGATTGTTGGCTAGCGCTACATTACAAGTCCAATTAATTTATTTTTCTTAATTTAAAAAAATATCTAGTTTTTGTTAATATATTTTAAAATTTTAAATTGTGTGGGGTTTACTCCATATGATACTGTTAACTTAGCAAATCCAAAGATAACACTGACCAATTAAAATATAATTTGACTAAAAATAATTCATAGCAATATTGTTTTTAATAAGAAGGTGGTAACATATTATATCACTCGATAAATATTAGTTAACATATCAAATTCACAATCCAAGTCAATATTAATTAACATGTCAAATCCATGACTAAAGCACAAGACCATGATAACCCTATAGGAGAAAAAATTAAATCAAATTTCAATGTCTTATTCCTAATCAATTCAATGTTAAATTATTGAAATGAAAGAAAAAACAAATATAAAAAAATGATTTGACTCAATTAGAGTTAATCTATCAAAATCATGATTTCATTCATGAGAAAAAAATATTTCAATAGAATCTCAATTCCAAATGACATCAAAGTTGAAAAATGAGCTTAAAAAATCCTAATCAACTTAGATTAAATCATAACCCGACTAATAAGACTAGACTAGTCTCATATAAAAAATATAAAAAATAATGATATTCGATCATTCTAATATTATTAAATAAAAATAATTAATAAAGTTAAAAAAAAGTGAGATTATAAGATAACTGAATTTCAGTCAATTAAATCAAATATATACAGTCACACAATGTTGAAATAGCGTTACCCTTTCGCAGGTGTTGTTTCTATCCAACTTACTTATCAGGTAGTTGTTACTATCCTTTCAATAATAATAACAATAATAATAATATGTGACACTGCAATGAAATTGAATAATAATAATAATAATAATATGTGACACTACAATGAAATTTAATTTTAATGGCAATTGTTTGAGATTTGTGCTGACGTGATGCTTATGATTTATATAACAGATCTCAAATTCAAATGAAAATGTGTATTGTTTATAAGAGTCTCAGATAAATAAAAGTGTACTTTCCAGAAATAAGGTTTTCTCTTGTAAAATAAAACTAGGAAAGATGCTATTATATGGTATATGTTACAGTAATATACATTTCATTGTGTTTGTTTGTTTAGAGACAATTTTAACGAGAAATACCACCTTGTATCTTTTATCTATTCCAGCGTTTTACACATGTATTGCACGTGGTTCATCTGTGGTCATCATTTATATGGATCACATCTTGCCAACGAACTTGAAGTGCAAGGATTTGGAAAAGTCAAGTGACCTAGAAAGAAGTAAGCAAACGACAATCTACAATTAACATCTAAGATGCTGTTAATAATTGAAGATATGTGCTTCACACGCCACAGCACCTCGATGGCTCCATTTTCTGCGACTGAGATTGTCGTCCACACGAAGGAATATTTCTTGAATTAGCCACGATGTAGTGTGAAAATTTGAAAGAAAAAAAAAAAAAAAAACCAGTTGCATGCAGCATGCATTCTTTGTAATCACTCCTCTCTTGGATGTAATTACTTGCTGTAAGAGAAGGTGAGATCATAGCATTACTTGGTATCAAAGTTAGAAAGAATTTGACGAGCTGTCGACGTTAATTACTTCAGCCAAGCAAACTTCTGAAAATAAATCAATCAAATTGAAATTTATCTCTCTTTTCATACTTTCAGGTTCACATTATTTCCTGCTACAGCCCACAATTTCTAAGTATCCGGACCACACCAAACATTATTTCAGTTAATTGTTTGTTCCCATTTGCGTTATTGAATAACCATAGCTTTAAGATATAGCAGAACAAGATGTAGTTGTGCAAGGGAATGAGAAGGTTTCTCTTTGGAAAGATACGAACTGACACATAAAATGCTTAGAAAGTAAAGCAAGCATAGCTTCTTATACATGACATGGTTGGGCAGTTTAAGAAGATCGGGATCTAAGATTGAAAATCACGCACAATAAAATTATTTTTTCATGCAAGGAAGAGATGCAAATTTAGGCTCAGAGTTAACCCACGAGCTGACAATAAAAATCACATCTAATATACTTGTTTAAACAAACTATCAACCCTAGATTTAAGCTTAACAACCTTATCTTAACGGAAACCTTACCTTGCCAAGATGCATCTAAACTAGATCATCTTTTTTTGTTAACTCTGTATACTTGTTATGCTTATTAGCTTGAGCTTGATACTTTTGATTTTGCCTTTTAATTGTGTCACATATTTATTCATGCAACTTATAAATAATTTCTTCATCATTGTCACACCCTCTGCGAGAGCGTGGTATCATGACAACCCTCCCTGCGAGCCTGGAATTCATGTCAGGGTTTTATTTTTATTTTCGTGAAAAAGGGAGTCGCCACATAGTATTATGGTTACTAGAAAACTTAAAAATAGTCTTTCAAAGATTTTAAGGTAAGAGACTGGTTGTGTAAAGGGAAGGTTTTAGCACCCCTAGTATGCTCTACCTAAAGTAAGTTCCTTGGTGTTTTTGTTTGTCTTATGATTATTATGATATTGATCTTTCAAAAATATATTGGTTAAACGATGATGACTTATTATTCACGTAAAAATATTTTGGATATTAACCCTTTTAAGATTTATTTATCCAAATAACAATAGTGAATAATAACATATTATCTTCGCCAATATTTTGGACATTAACCCTTTTAGGATTTATTTATCCAAATATCAATAGTGAATAATATGAATCACCAAAAATAAGGATTTTATATTTTTGGAATATTGGCCAATACCCTTTGGATTTTACAAACATGTTCTAAAATCCAAAAATGCAAGAAATGATTTTTTTTCGTGAAATCCATGCTAAAAGACATTTTTCTTCAAACTCCGAGAAAATATGTATATTTGAAAGAAAATGAAATTTCAAAAAATATGCTAGTGTATTGGTTGTATGCAAGAAAACAACACATTTTTTTTGTCTTTAATAAAAATATTTTTATGCAAATTTTATATTTTTTTGTATTTGTTTTCTTTATTTTTTTATTTAGTGGGCCGGATGCCAGCCCGCTACATTGGTATGGGCTCGTGGCCCACCTAATATAATATTGGGCTTTAGCCCACTTAATCTAGTCCAAACAGGCCGAAGCCCAGTTGTTTTTTTAATGGTTAGGCCGGGCTTGTGCCCGCCTAACTGGCCCTACATGGAGTGAATTAATTTCACTCCAGGCGCATGCAAGGAAGAAGATGAACAGTAGATAGCAATTTTTCGAGTGTGATGAATGACGTACCTGTTAATACCGTTGGGTAGAGGAGGTCAAGGTGGTTCTTACCGTCGTGGTGGCGTCGGAAATGGTGGTTTATGGTGGCCGGAATGGGCGTCGGAAAGTGACGGGCGGTGCTTTCTGCAATGGTGGATTTGCTTCTGCTTTCGCCTGAGATGGTGGCTGGGCTGCTGGAGTTAAGGGGTGGCTACTGGTGATGACAAGGCGACTCTTGGTGGCTAGAGCTGGTGGCCGGATTTGCTAAACCGAGAGGGAGAGAGAGGCTCCTTTGGTTTTAGAGAGAGAAACGGTCGACCGACCGAGAGAGAAGAGAAAAAAAGAAAAGGAAAAGAGCTAGTGATGTCGGGGCTGTTTGAAGAAAATTGCTTGAGTTTTTTATGTAAATTTTCTCTCCTGATCTTCTTTTTTCTCTTCCTTTTTCACTCTGTTTTTTTTCTACTTTCTGCGTGAAAAATCTTCTTCTCCCCTTTCTTCCTCTACATGCAGCTATTTATAGCAGCAGACAAACCCTTCGACTACCAAAGTATTTAATATAGTGTGGTGCCGCTAAAAATTCAATGTAGGACACGCCTGAACATTCTAAGTCGGGCATGTCGGAACATGCAGTGTCATTTTCAAAAATATTTAAGAAGGTAAAAGTATGATTTGGTCCCTCAATTTATAATTTCTCTAATTGTACCTCAATTGGCTTTGAGCTTTTAATTTTGCACAATTATATCCCCGTTAGAATTTTGAGAGCATCCTTAGCTTTGCGCGTCTTTTTTTTTCTAGTCTTGGGTTTCTGATTTGCGCGATTTAACCCCTAATTTACCATTAAACTCTTAATTCAATTTGGCCCCCAATTTCACATAATTGGCTTGGAAAAATTCAAATCGATCTATGAAAATTTCAATCTCATCAATTAAACCCGAATTAAATTCAAGAACTTGATTTTTCATCGAATAAAGCCCTAATAAAATTAATTTGACCAATTTAAAATATAATTAAGTCCTTGCACTTAATTTTTTTAGTTTAAGATCCATCAACTTCACTTTTTTTATCAAGATACTTTTTGAAATTAAAAAAAAAAACTCTCTCGATAGTTAGAGTCATTCAACGAACTCGCGAGGTTATATTTTTCATTTGAATTTAAAAATGTCATCTTTTTTATTAGAATTTTGATAAGGCCTTTTATTCCTTATTTGATGTTGAGAAAACAAATTGTAACTAACATTATGGTGTGGTGTGTGATGGAAAGGATTAGTATCCTCTTATTATTGTTAAAAGATTTAATTTTATTTTTATCATCATCATTAGTGTCTCAATTCTCATATCATTTAAGATACTCCTAGAGTTGCTAGATTTTCCTTCTCATATCATTCATTTCAAAAGCATAAATGTCCCTCTCAATTTACAACACATAATTTCCACGAATAGCCATGCTTGTAAATCAAAAAACTTGATAGCGAGGTAATAGGAATATTATAAATAGTTCACTCGTACAAATGATAGTTTATATTCACTACTCTATAACACAAAATCGAATAGATATAAATGTAGACTCACTCAACATTCTAGAGATACAAAGTTAAGAGATAAAAACTCATCACTCATAAAGAGATATAAACTTAATAGGGTTCTAATAGGCCAAGTCAAAGGCTTTTCATTCAAATTTTAGTAAAAGATCCTTATACATGGTCTAATTTATCATTATATACTTGGAACAACCTCCAAATCTAGAAAAAAAAACTAAAATGACAAAATTGAGACTATAATTAATGACTTTGCTAAAAAACCAGACAAATAGTAATTAATAAATCCTTTCCAATCATTAAACACACAAAGAAAGCTTGAAATTAAAACAAACATAACTTATTTTACACAACTCCATGGTATGATAATTTAAAATGATCACATTTTAAACTTGAAAACCATGCAGGATAAGTTTATTTTTCCATGTAATAAAGAATGACAATGAATAGTATCAAGAACTCATTTATTTGTATAACCAACCTAGATTCAAGTAGTCTAACATCAATGGAAGCATCAGGGGACACTCTTATTAAGTTTATAGAATATGAAAGTATTGAATAGTTAGTTGTGGATTTGCCATCAATGAAACATACAAAAAGCCTAGCAAACATGTTTATGAACTAGAACGATAGAATGAAATCAAAGATCCAAATAGCTTGACAATAAAATTTCCCAAGGTGTTATAAAACTGGAGAGACCACTTAAATTCTTGAATATTTTAAAACAACTTCCTTCACGTTTAAGAAAATATTACATAAATCTTCGTTTAGTGTACCCAAATTCCCTTATTTACTATTAAAAGAAACACTTAAATTCAAAACAAAAATAATTAGAGAAAGAATGAGATTGTTGGCTAGCACTACATTACAAGTCCAATTAATTTATTTTTCTTGATTTTAAAAAAATATCTAGTTGTTGTTAATATATTTTAAAATTTTAAATAGTATGGGTTTACTTAATATGATATATGAAGGCCATTTAAGGTTAAAGGTGTGCTCAGTGATGAAATAATACTCTATTTCTCCAAGAAAACTAATAAAAAATGGAGTTTGAGTTTGAATTCACTATTTTTAAAAATTGAAAAAAGAAAAAAAATTATGTTTCCATGATAAAGCATGGGATTGGAACACATATAAGAGTTGCTCTCCAAATTTTTCCACCCACTGGAAGCATAATGGAAAAGGTGCTCCTCCATCTATTTTTCAGGTAATTATATATGTATAGCCTTGTTTTTATTTAATATATATATATATATATATATATATATATATATATATAATGATTTATTTTTTGGCGACACCAAAAAGAGAATAGATAGAAGCTCTCTGTTGCTATACCATAAAAAATGGAAGAAGATCCTATTTTAAATTTTGGATCTTGATTGGGTTTAACATCTGATAAGCATAAGTAGCTAAGAAAGGCGTTGCAGGAAGAACATAACATAACATAACATAGTTTACAGAACATCCATGATTGTTTTTCCTCGTTATAAGTAATTATCACATGATAAAATAAATTATATAGCAAGTAGAGTTGAAAAATCTCACCATCTATCACCACTTCCCTCTATTTGGATCATAGAATCGAAGTATCTAAGCAAGAACAAAGGTTTTACCGTAGACACTTTACCCCATCAAAGTGGCTGGCACCCGTTAGAGTAATAATGTTAGAGCAATTCACTTCAAATTTGTTTTTTATTTTATTTTTAAATCAGACAAGGGAAAAGAATACATTAAGAAACAAGCAGACATACAAAAATCCCAGCTACATCCCAAGAATATGTTGGGTTTGGGTTTTCGAGGAGGATGACCCAAATATCTGGTATTGATTTAGCCCACATGAAAGGACCCACTTAGAAGGGTAGGGCACACTTATTTTGAGTTGCTAAAAAGAACAAAAAGAGACAAGAAAAGTAAAGAGAAAAAGAGAGAGTGTCGAGAGGAAAAAAGAGAAGTTGGCAGCAGAACACTTTGTCTTTTTCCTTGAATTGATAGCTTATTCACCGTTGGATCGGGCTGAGATTTGGATAGAAGCTTCTAGACATATTTATATTCATTCTGAACGGTTGGATTGATGATTGGAGTTGTGAAAGTTGATTGGCTTGACAAAGATTGGGGCTGTCAGTTTGTGAGCCTTCTCTCAACTTTGTTCTCTTTAATTCTTGTTGTATTCCAAGAATAGTTTAATCTTGATGATATATGTTGTAGCCCTTAGTTAAATCTGAGGAAGAACATTGTGAACCCATTATTTGTGATAGTGAAAGTGTTGAGTGGACTACAATCCCGTGGTTTTTCCTTCTCATATTGGGAAGGTTTTCCACGTAAAAATTTGCGTGTTGTGCTTGTGGTTTTTAGATATATATTTTCCACATATATATTGTTCTATTTAGGAGTTTCCTATAGATTCACACAAAGAGGGAGTGTTGAGTATTGTTGTTTCTCCCAACAGAATGAAGCACCTCCATCACATTTTCACGTTTCATTTCTTATGAGAAATAATGATCAAGTAACAACAGCTTCAATGGGTACCACCTAAGTTATTAATTATCTAATCTACGTGAAGCCAAAGGGATGTACCATAAGGCAAGCCCATAAACCATAGAATATGCCTGAAATCTGACCTCGAGTAAGGTTCCACAAGTTCACAGGCATAAAGGTCAGGGACTTTCTCCTTACTATCCTCAAGTTTCCACCATAACCTTTCATGGAGAGTTTTTGAATAGATATGTGAAATTGTAAGAACTATAAAACATGGACAGATGAATATGAGATGAAGCATGGCTAATCTACCTTTTGTTGGGGAATTCCGGCTTTCCCATGCGCGGACCGGGGGTGTACTGATACTTGCTCATAGGAGGCTTAAGCACACTGTCACAATATTTAACGTGGTTTGGCAAAACCGCCTACATCCACGGGAGAGAGTCATTGTATTAGAGATAGAGAAAGAGTTACAATAAATACATATAGAGGAGGAGGATCACATCCACTCTACTCAACTCATCAACTCTCTCTAGCTCTCTCTACACAACACATTCACTTGTGTTTCTCCCTCTCTCTCTCTCTCTCATTTTTAGCTCTAAGAAGCTCCTCTATTTATAGCAAGAGTGAGGAGACAATCTTAAATGGTTGGCCACCAAATTTTCTTCATAGTCAAAGGTTGGCCACCAAACTTAGGCAATTTACCATTTTCAACAATGGTGGGTTGGTTACCATTTTCAACAATGGTGGGTTGGTAACTCTACTATTTTCAACAATGGTAGGATATTGCCACAAATGGCAATATACCTAACAATCACCCCCTTTGCCATTTGTGTGGGCAATTGTCCTCTTGCTTCTTCAGCACAAGCTTGCATTCTGTAACTCTTCCAAGCTTACCATTCTGAGAGCGTCTTCAACACAACATTCCCCTTCGAGCATATCAACCATGCTCGGTCCGGAATGATTTTTCAACCCTTACACCAAGGCTTACAACACCCCCTCAAACAAATATTTCCAAGTGTGACAGTCATTGAGTATTTCAATGTGATCACAAGCTCACCACTTTTCCAAGAGTCTACTCATCCAGGAGTTGTGCCTGCCCTCTGTTCCACCCTAGGAACCACGCTTTACTTCTCCATGAGTCTCTCGCTCTTAGTCGTAAGAGTCCAGGTAGCTCTCCACCTTTAACCATGGGGGCAGCCCATTAAAGGCTGATCCATATTTGTCTTCATACTCTGAGTATTACAATGCCATTACCGAGCTCACCACCTTGACAAGAGTCAACTCGCTCCTGAACCCGCACATGCCCTCTCGCTCCTTCATAGCAGCAGCGTCTTAATGCTCCACAAGTCATTCACTTATTGTCCAAGGCAAATGTCTTCTAGCTCATTGATCTTTAGCATGAGGGCAATATCCATGAAAGTCAATCCTGCATTTGTCTCTATACTCATCATAGCCACTTCATTGGCTCTACACTTGTCCACTCATATCTAGCCATCACATTGGCTCTGGGGTTGTTCTGAACTGGGCTCATATCGTGGCCCACACACCTTCTCCTTAGGTGTCTGAATTGGGGCTTCTATCACGACCCTTACACACCTTCCATCTAAGGTGTCTTCGCCCGTTATCATGGGGCGGTCTGATCTAGGCTCTTAGGTGTCTTCACCTTTCATAGGTGGCAGCATCCTCCTTCAACTGAGATGCTTCAAAGTGGATCCAAAAGTCTCTACCACCATGTGCACTTATGGGAGAGATTACTTCCACTGACTACATAGAAAAAGAAAGTTGCGGTATACTCCTCGCAATCCTCCACCTCGATTTCTATGTTTAGAGCTTTTATGCCTTTCTGCTCGACAGCTCCACCTACACCAACTCTCTTTGGTGTCTTCGTCTTTCATCATAGACGGTTGCCTTTTATCACAGGCGTTTGCACCCCCTCAATTAGGTGCCTCTACAACAACTCTCTTTCCATCCTTGCATGCATTGGAAAGGTCTTCGCCTGTTGTCTTCATTAAGAGCATAAGAGACTTCCTCTTGTACAAACTTTAACAGTCTCTGCTCTGAGCTTCATCTGGGAACACTTCGTCTCCTTGCACCTACTATCTCATTACAGTACCTCGTTGGATCCTACGGTACTCTCGCACAATCTCCGTGTGCCCTCGTGCAATTTATGTTCTCCGATTTCTCCCTATTCCTTGCTTATGTTTGACAACAGACTCATCCTCGTCATAACACTCGTCCAAGTCAAAATAAGGTGTCAATCTTTATCCCTCGCTGTATTTCTCTTCCATTATCGTGGTCTTCATCAATTCTCCCTCAAGAAATCACAATCACCGAATCTAACTTCTTTGGAGAAATCACCACTTCATCGGATCCTTGATCATACGTGAACCCAATCGTTCCCTTGTGCCGCCATCCTCGCTAGTCTTCAATCTGTTTCATTACAAATCGCTATATATACTGAAAATAGTACCGTATGGATAATCCTTCCACTAAGCAAGTTCCCGTAAAGATTGGAGGGGTCACACTGGTCCCGCTTAAAACCCAATCTCCTAGACAGAACTTCTTAGGCCATATCTATCCATCGTACTGTCTTTCCGTATATACGACCATTTGCTAGCTTTGTCCCGGTTTTTTTTTACAAGTGATCTGGAATATGCTGGTTTAATACATGATTTCTCAATATCTGGCGAGACTACCAGTGCTTAGATTCGTCAAGATTGGTCTTCGTCAATTTCCACTCTTCACCTCAAATTATCCACATAATCGGGTGTCTAGAGTGTCCCAATTTTACCTTCCCTCAAGGCAGTTAAATTTCTCCCCACTTAGCAGTTCAGCACATGTAATTGGGTAAACATGTGCGCCTTCTTCTTCTTCTCTTCAACGACCACCATGATGACCTTCAGATGCCTCCTAATCGGGCAATCTCTTTTGTTAATTCACCACTGCCATTTTTGGTCTCAAATCTCAATGATCGGACCGTACCATTGCATCCGGATAGATCAAATTAGCTGAAAACAAGTCTGAAATCGTCCAAATCGCACTTCAGACGGCTTAGATATGATCAAAACAAGTCTGACCTAATGAACAGCCCAGATTCAATCTCAGATCCGTTGCACGTAGACTCTGCTGCACAGAATCTTATCCTGACAATGACATGGCACTGTTGACTTGACTGATGACGTGGCGATGACTGGTCGGTGATGTGCCGTTGACTTTTCCAGTCAAAACTTTGACCGACAATAACTCCTTCGTTTGAACTCCAAATTAAGTGTACTATACACCGTTGGAATCGTGGTGACCTCCTCTACAAGATCAGATGCTCAAAACTTGTTTTTGAGCACTTTGATTTTTATGCAAAAAATCAAACACCTACACCGACTCTGATACCAGCTTGTTGGGAATTCGGCTTCAGCATGCGCGGACCGGGGTGTACTGATACTTGCTCATAGGAGGCTTAAGCACACTGTCACAATATTTAACGTGGTTTGGCAAAACCGCCTACATCCACGGGAGAGAGTCATTGTATTAGAGATAGAGAAAGAGTTACAATAAATACATATAGAGGAGGAGGATCACATCCACTCTACTCAACTCATCAACTCTCTCTAGCTCTCTCTACACAACACATTCACTTGTGTTTCTCCCTCTCTCTCTCTCATTTTTAGCTCTAAGAAGCTCCTCTATTTATAGCAAGAGTGAGGAGACAATCTTAAATGGTTGGCCACCAAATTTTCTTCATAGTCAAAGGTTGGCCACCAAACTTAGGCAATTTACCATTTTCAACAATGGTGGGTTGGTTACCATTTTCAACAATGGTGGGTTGGTAACTCTACTATTTTCAACAATGGTAGGATATTGCCACAAATGGCAATATACCTAACAATCACCCCCTTTGCCATTTGTGTGGGCAATTGTCCTCTTGCTTCTTCAGCACAAGCTTGCATTCTGTAACTCTTCCAAGCTTACCATTCTGAGAGCGTCTTCAACACAACATTCCCCTTCGAGCATATCAACCATGCTCGGTCCGGAATGATTTTTCAACCCTTACACCAAGGCTTACAACACCCCCTCAAACAAATATTTCCAAGTGTGACAGTCATTGAGTATTTCAATGTGATCACAAGCTCACCACTTTTCCAAGAGTCTACTCATCCAGGAGTTGTGCCTGCCCTCTGTTCCACCCTAGGAACCACGCTTTACTTCTCCATGAGTCTCTCGCTCTTAGTCGTAAGAGTCCAGGTAGCTCTCCACCTTTAACCATGGGGGCAGCCCATTAAAGGCTGATCCATATTTGTCTTCATACTCTGAGTATTACAATGCCATTACCGAGCTCACCACCTTGACAAGAGTCAACTCGTTCCCGGAACCTGCACATGCCCTCTGCTCCTTCATAGCAGCCGCGTCTTAATGCTCCACAAGTCATTCACTTATTGTCCAAGGCAAATGTCTTCTAGCTCATTGATCTTTAGCATGAGGGCAATATCCATGAAAGTCAATCCTGCATTTGTCTCTATACTCATCATAGCCACTTCATTGGCTCTACACTTGTCCACTCATATCTAGCCATCACATTGGCTCTGGGGTTGTTCTGAACTGGGCTCATATCGTGGCCCACACACCTTCTCCTTAGGTGTCTGAATTGGGACTTCTATCACGACCCTTACACACCTTCCATCTAAGGTGTCTTCGCCCGTTATCATGGGGCGGTCTGATCTAGGCTCTTAGGTGTCTTCACCTTTCATAGGTGGCAGCATCCTCCTTCAACTGAGATGCTTCAAAGTGGATCCAAAAGTCTCTACCACCATGTGCACTTATGGGAGAGATTACTTCCACTGACTACATAGAAAAAGAAAGTTGCGGTATACTCCTCGCAATCCTCCACCTCGATTTCTATGTTTAGAGCTTTTATGCCTTTCTGCTCGACAGCTCCACCTACACCAACTCTCTTTGGTGTCTTCGTCTTTCATCATAGACGGTTGCCTTTTATCACAGGCGTTTGCACCCCCTCAATTAGGTGCCTCTACAACAACTCTCTTTCCATCCTTGCATGCATTGGAAAGGTCTTCGCCTGTTGTCTTCATTAAGAGCATAAGAGACTTCCTCTTGTACAAACTTTAACAGTCTCTGCTCTGAGCTTCATCTGGGAACACTTCGTCTCCTTGCACCTACTATCTCATTACAGTACCTCGTTGGATCCTACGGGTACTCCTGCACAATCTCCGTGTGCCCTCGTGCAATTTATGTTCTCCAGATTTCTCCCTATTCCTTGCTTATGTTTGACAGCAGCTCATCCTGTCATAACACCTGTCCAAGTCAAAATAAGGTGTCAATCTTTATCCCCTGCTGTATTTCTCTTCCATTATCAGGGTCTTCATCAATTCTCCCCTCAAGAAATCACAATCACCGAATCTAACTTCTTTGGAGAAATCACCACTTCATCAGATCCTTGATCATACAGAACCCAACTGTTCCCTTGTGCCGCCATCCTGCTAGTCTTCAACTGTTTCATTACAAACTGCTATATATACGAAAATAGTACCGTATGGATAATCCTTCCACTAAGCAAGTTCCCCAGAAAGATTGGAGGGGTCACACTGGTCCCGCTTAAAACCCAATCTCCTAGACAGAACTTCTTAGGCCATATCTATCCATCGTACTGTCTTTCCGTATATACGACCATTTGCTAGCTTTGTCCCGGTTTTTCTTTACAAGTGATCTGGAATATGCTGGTTTAATACATGATTTCTCAATATCTGGCGAGACTACCAGTGCTTAGATTCGTCAAGATTGGTCTTCGTCAATTTCCACTCTTCACCTCAAATTATCCACATAATCGGGTGTCTAGAGTGTCCCAATTTTACCTTCCCTCAAGGCA
Source organism: Salix exigua (assembly GCA_032356905.1). NCBI lineage: Eukaryota > Viridiplantae > Streptophyta > Magnoliopsida > Malpighiales > Salicaceae > Salix > Salix exigua. The sequence goes on along the minus strand of CM063588.1, from coordinate 8,430,229 downwards.
GTTAAATTTCTCCCCACTTAGCAGTTCAGCACATGTAATTGGGTAAACATGTGCGCCTTCTTCTTCTTCTCTTCAACGACCACCATGATGACCTTCAGATGCCTCCTAATCGGGCAATCTCTTTTGTTAATTCACCACTGCCATTTTTGGTCTCAAATCTCAATGATCGGACCGTACCATTGCATCCGGATAGATCAAATTAGCTGAAAACAAGTCTGAAATCGTCCAAATCGCACTTCAGACGGCTTAGATATGATCAAAACAAGTCTGGCCTAATGAACAGCCCAGATTCAATCTCAGATCCGTTGCACGTAGACTCTGCTGCACAGAATCTTATCCTGACAATGACATGGCACTGTTGACTTGACTGATGACGTGGCGATGACTGGTCGGTGATGTGGCGTTGACTTTTCCAGTCAAAACTTTGACCGACAATAACTCCTTCGTTTGAACTCCAAATTAAGTGTACTATACACCGTTGGAATCGTGGTGACCTCCTCTACAAGATCAGATGCTCAAAACTTGTTTTTGAGCACTTTGATTTTTATGCAAAAAATCAAACACCTACACCGACTCTGATACCAGTTGTTGGGGAATTCCGGCTTTCGCATGCGCGGACCGGGGGTGTACTGATACTTGCTCATAGGAGGCTTAAGCACACTGTCACAATATTTAACGTGGTTTGGCAAAACCGCCTACATCCACGGGAGAGAGTCATTGTATTAGAGATAGAGAAAGAGTTACAATAAATACATATAGAGGAGGAGGATCACATCCACTCTACTCAACTCATCAACTCTCTCTAGCTCTCTCTACACAACACATTCACTTGTATTTCTTCCTCTCTCTCTCTCTCATTTTTAGCTCTAAGAAGCTCCTCTATTTATAGCAAGAGTGAGGAGACAATCTTAAATGGTTGGCCACCAAATTTTCTTCATAGTCAAAGGTTGGCCACCAAACTTAGGCAATTTACCATTTTCAACAATGGTGGGTTGGTTACCATTTTCAACAATGGTGGGTTGGTAACTCTACCATTTTCAACAATGGTAGGATATTGCCACAAATGACAATATACCTAACACCTTTTCCATAAATTATTGTATTATATTTATAGATATAGATTGTAACTGTGAGTTGGTAAAGTACAGAACAAACTCGTTCTAAAGAGACTCGTTCAAATTGCTAACAAAATGGATATTTGGTTGGTCAGGGAGTTCTTGCTAGTCAAGAATATATGCCAGTTTCTACCACACCTTGCAGGTAGAATTCTGCCTGTCATAATAAAACCACTAGCAGTTAAAAATATTATGTAAATTGGAGTGACTTAATTGAAAGGATGAAGAGCCAATTTTTGGATTTGCAAACCTGAACCATTGCCGACAGAAACTGAATCGAAATCACGGAAAGGTTGTTGAATGGTGAGTTTAGATGCATTGGATCCATGTACCACATTTGATTGTCATATTTGGCATTAATGTCAACGATTATAGCTACTAGATCCTGAGGAGGATACATGCCCTGATAGGAATAGTCAAAAACGATCAAAATAATCAATAGCAATGTGTCCAGTTTTACCACAGATCAGACAGATGGGACAAGTGTTCTGAACTTGTGAAGGGATGGATCTGGTATCCTATGGAGCACGAGGTTTGGATGGTTTTGGCTTTATTATAGAGGCTGACAGTTTTGTTTAACTTGCAGCAAAGGTAAAGAGGCCATTATCTGAAATATGAGTAGACTGATTGATTTCCGAAAGGTTTTCAAAGCCTAGAAGCTCAGCTTGAAAATCTTTAAATGTGAACTCAGTGTCTCGGGATGCAAAGTTAAAAGAGGAAACAAATGGTGCATAGGAACTTTGTAGGCCAATCCAGGTAATAGGCTACAAGAGACTGAGATATTCCAAATGCGAAAAGTGGCATTTGGGTTCTAGTAATACATTAACAAATGGTACCAAATATCCCATAAATCCTTTCCAGGCCAACCATTGAACACTATCTTTTCAATGAAAAATTTATTGGCCTCGTAGGCTCCAATTTTTCAGCAACAATACTACTAGTGGGATTTTTTCTCAGAACAAAGCTTCCATCGAGGCTGTTAGATAGAACCGACCACCTCCTAGTCTGCAGGAAGAGCAGGAGCAAATGGAGTTAGGACTCTGCATTTGAATTTGAATTTGAACTAATCTTTACCTTGAACATTGAAGATTATCTTTATCTTCTGTTGCTGATTATAGGGATATGTTTTGAGAGTTGCATAAATACCGTAGGAATGTAAATAAAAGTAATCTGGTGAATTTGCTTATAGAGGCTTCTTCTTGTGTGCGCCTAGTCCTGTCCATTGCAGTAAGAGAGGAGTAATATTGCGTCTAGTCCTGTATATTGTTGTGAGTAAATGGTGGAGGTTGCGAAAACTAGATGTCAACAACGTGTTCCTACAAGGGATGCTACACGAGGATGTGTACGTGGCACAGCCACCAGCTTTTATAGGCAAAGACAGACCATATTTTGTCTCCAAACTACAAAAAGCCATCCATGGGCTCAATCAGGCTCCTCACGCGTGGTATCATGAACTACGAAACTTTTCTGGCTTTCCTCAGGCTTCACAAACTCTGTGAATGATAATTCGCTATTCATTTTAAAAGACCATGGCCATCTCATTTATTTATTGGTATATGTCGATGACATTATCATCACCGGTGATGACAACGATAAAGTTAATCTCTTTGTTCACAGTCTAGCTCACAGGTTCTACTTGAAGGATTTAGGTCCTTTAACTTATTTTCTTGGTGTTGAAGTTCAACAACATCCTCACGGGTTACTCCTCTCTCAGCACAGGTATATTCAGGATCTTCTGCAGTGCACAAACATGAGTGACTCATGACTTGTTGGCACTCCATTACCGTTTGGTCCTCCACCAACTCTTGTAATGGGAACACTTCTCACTGATCCATCTGATTAGCGAGCCACGGTTGGAAGTCTACAATACCTTTCACTTACAATACCAGACTTACCTTTCATTGTGAACAAGCTGTCTCAATTCATGCACAAACCCATGATTGCTCATTGGAAGCTTGTCAAACGATTATTATGCTATTTCTCGAGCAGTAGCACTGAGGGCCTTATTTTGCATCATCAATCTCCTGCTCAATTGCATGCCTTTTGCGATGCAGATTGAGGGGGAGCACATAGATGACTTCTCTTCAACCAGTGCCTACATTTTATATCTTGACAAGAATCATGTTCCATGGTCTTTTAAGAAACAAAAAACCATTGCGCGATCATCAACGGAAGCTGAATATCGTTTGGTGGCAGACACAACATCAGAAATCAACTGGGTATGTTCGTTACTGAATGAGCTCCAATACCAGGTTAACCAAGTTTCAGTGATTTTACTATGATAATATTGGTGCAACACAATTAAGCTCAAACCCAATTTTTCATTCAAGGATGAAACATGTCTTAAGTGACTTTCATTTTATACGTGAGAGAGTTCAATCTGGAGTCCTTAGAGTTTTTCATGTCTCTTCTGATTATCAACTCGCAGATGCCTTAACCAAGTCTCTCTCACGTTATCGCTTTGAAGATCTCAATAACAAGATTGGACTTGCACAAGGCAGTCCATCTTGATGGGGGATGCTGGACAGAACCGACCACCTCCTGGTCTGCAGGAAGAGCAAGTAGTAGATGGAGTCAGGACTATGAATTTGAATTTGAATTTGAGTTAATCTTTATCTTGTACATTGAAGATTATCTTTATCTTTTGTTGTTGATTGTAGGGATATGTTTTGAGAGTTGCATAAATACTGTAGGAATGTAAATGAAAGTAATCTGGTGAATTTGCTTATAGAGGCTTCTTCCTGTGTGCGCCTAGTCCTGTCCATTGCTGTGATAGAGGAGTAACAGTGCGTCTAGTCATGTCTATTATTGTGAGTAAAGGGTGGAGATTACTACAACTAGATGTTAACAACGCGTTCCTGGATGTGTTGTTCTGAATTAAGGCGTGTTCTGAAATTAAGAGATGCACTTGCTTTCCCCTAGAATTGCACAATACAAAATAAATTTTTTAAAAAAATGTAAAACACAATTTTTACAATAAAAATATGGTGGCGCTCATGGAGGTGTAGAGCGGTGCTTGAAAAACAAACAATAAGTTTTTGGAAGTGGCATCTTACAGGACAATGATATCACTTGTGATTGTTGTTATGACCTCTCTAGTTGATGTTTCTGTATCAAACAAACTCGAGTCCTGATGTTACAACAGTGATTTCATATATGTTGTTCTCATATTTTTGACTTGTCGTTCCTAGCATGTATTGTTGTTAGATAGTAATATAAATTATATTTTAAGATTTTATCTATAATTTTAAATTTTTAGATGTGAAGATGTTTTAATATGGTGTCAAAACTTTATTAACCTAGTGGTCACGAGTTCGAATCTCATTATCTATATTCTATTTGATATAAATCAAGCACGGGATGATATAGACATATACAACTTTTAAGCTCAAAATGTTTTCATTGATAGAATAAATTAAATAATAATATAAATTATATTTTTAGGTTTTATATTAGTTTCTTAACATGTGTCACCTCTACATGTTGGTAACAATTTATTCAGATTAATTTAGTAGTTGCTTGGCAGGTATATGAAATTTTGAGTCGCAAGAATCATAGATCAAAATATATTGTGTTGATGATGCCTTGGTGGTAGAAAATAGAGAAATTAAAAACTAGGCTTGCCCATCCATCAGCTGAATAGTATAATCACACAAAAACCACTGATTGCTGCCAAAGGACATGAAAAATAAAATAAAAACAATAATTATGAGCTATATTTGTTCACCTAAAGAAACATACTTTTGTTAGAGCAAGTCCAATGGAGCATTCATATGAAGGGTTTGTTTGGTATTGCGGTTGTTGTTGTTGTTGAGGTTGAAAAAAAACAGTTTAAAAAAAACATTTTCATTGCGGTTCAAAATAAGCAATGAAGTGTTTGGTTAAAACTGTGGTTCAGTCTGAGGTTGAAAAAAAGCAATTTTATGTGTTTGGTTACCAAGCTTTGCATGTAGCTTTTTACTTGTGAAATTACTGTAAAGAGTGCGCTTAAGCCAGCCAGGATACCCCAATCATAAGAAACAAAAAAAAATATAAATAGAAAAATAAAAAAAAATTAAAAAAATATAACCAACAAAAAAAATATTTAATGGAAAAAAAATGAAAAAAAATCAGAAGAAAAAACATAATCAGGAAAAAAAACAATAAACAATTGGATTCAAGGATTAATCATGGTGCATTTAAGGTAGCCCAGACACCTCGATCATATATATATATATATATATATATATTCCATGAAATTTTTTTTATGTTTATATTTTTAATTTTTTTCTTTTTCCACTTTTATATATATATATATATATATATATATATATATATATATATAATCAACAAAAAAAAACTATAAAAATTGCATCCTGCGCTGCTGTGGATGCTCTTAGTGTAGCCTTAGTGTATAAGCTCTATATATTTTTTGACGTGAAGAAATTTTTTTTATTTTAATTAAAACTCTATTTTACTAATGAATCTAAAGTAAAGATAAAAGTATTTTCCACCAAATAAAATTATAAAGTAATTTTAATTGCGGGAATTATACTGCATCAAATCATTGTTACTAAATATTTTTTGGCAATGTTTTATTAAAACTGAGCTCATTTGAAAACCAGAAAAGAAAAGTATCGATATGTGATGGCCAAGAAATTTGTCTTCAATGTGAGGGTAAAAATGGTAGACCAATCAATTAATAATGCTTGTTTTGAATCAATCACTTCAAATGGGATAGCTTTCCTCCCTGTGTTTTTTTCCCTTCAATCCATAATCGATCAATTTGAAAAAGTTAAGTTGAACAGAGAAAACTGGTACTGATATGAAATATACTGTTTTTTTTAATTAAAATGATTTAAAAAAAATATTCATATCAAACCATAAAAAAATATTTACTTAGATAAAAATAATAATTCAAAAGGCATTTAAAAAGCAAAAGAGCATAATCTATCTACTCGCGATAAAATTTCACAGTTACTGTGCAACGAAAGCTGGAAAAGCTATCCATGTAGTGGACAGACACAAGACCTAAACCTCGAAAAATCATTCTGAAAACAACGTGAATGCCCCAGAGGGGTTGATGAAATCCTCAAGCGTAGAACATTTTCAATATATACATAGACAAAGACACAAAACCAGGAGACAAGGGGATGATTACTCCCTGTCAATAATCACCTGCTGAGAGGATGGGGGGGCACTTCTGGCATCCTGCTCCAGAGAACTGGCAAGACCTTGTAGCATTCTTAAAATCTCAGAAGTGTCATCCAAGTAGTACTTGGCCTTGCTGGGTTTTCGGCCAACAGTGCATGCAAACACTTCAGCAACTGGGGAGAGAGAGGGGCCAGATCTTGCACTCGATATCACCTCAAACATGTCCTCATCAGACCGGTCGTCCCCAATGCACAGAACAAAGTCAGGAAGCTTTCCCTTCAGTTTCATTGTTTCTAGGAGGCGTTCGGCCACAAGACCTTTTCTAACACCCTGTCAGGTGGTAATAAACATGAGATTCAATAACAAAGCTGAAACATAGGTTTAGTTGGCACCGCGTTTAGATCTTCTCAAAAAAAACAAAGGAAATGATATTTCAGGATCCATGAGAAAATTAATCAAAGAACTGCGGATGCCACATTTTTATGCAACACAAGCTTTCTTAACAAGCCTTTTTGAGAAAGTTAACACAAGTTTTATGCAACACATTTTTATGCAGACTTCTACAGTCAAAATTTTATCATTTATCATGAACCTGCTAATCAGTTCAATAAACCACCCTGTCTACACGAAGGGAAAGTTCAGAAATGAAGAACTTCCGATTTCTTGTAATTAGGTCTGCATGGTTTGGAGGCATTTCATCTTTTCATTTTAGTACAAGCTGTTAAGACTTGGTTTTTGGCTTTCATCAAAATGCATGTGATTTGAAGGTAGCATGATATATTTGTGAGTTAAAGAGGGTACAGCACCCAAATCTGCAATCGATTTCTAGGCACCGAGGAACATATACCGTTTTCTAAATAAAAAGTAAATATCAACAGAAGGTAACAATCACAGGGGCAGATACAGGAACAGAGCTGCACTAACCTGGGGTTTAACTTCTACAATGTGTTGACCACTCTTGACAGTAACTGGCTCATTGGCAAGAACACTTTCCAGGTGATCTAGAAGCTCCTTAGCCTGGCACGAACCAAAATCTGGATCTGCGTACTTGTAATTCCAAGCAAGTGCACTCTCTTTCGCCTCAATGGAAGAACCATCAGTTGTTTCAGTGTATAGTTTCATCACTGGCTCAGCAATACTTTTCCAATCAAAATCTGGTACAGATACACATGTTTCCCATTCTGCATCATGATCAGTCCTGTAGCCAAACGCTGAACTCAAATCGGAGAGTGAAGAAAGAACTAGGCTTCTTTTGCATGAATTAGTCTAAATTAGATTAATCATAGTAGATACCTCATATCTACATTGTTGACCTAAAGACAGAATAATTCAACAGAGAGCAAGGAGCTTTCAAAATGGCAGGATTTTGTGAATGCTAACATTAGTTACCCTTGCTCTGTCTGTTACCCGATTGAGATAGCCCATCCATGCCTAAACTCATAGGTAATTAAATTTAGTTTTCTTTTTGGTTCGTGATAACTTCATAGTGCAGCAAAGGGAATGTGCCTATTCACCCATCAAAAAATAACACATGCACATCTGTTGAATACTTTGGTCAATATACATTATCTTCAAATCAAACAGTCACAAATACCTAATTCCTAGGTTGTGATAGATGTTTCTAACAGTCTATTACAATCTAAGAATTGTTGTCGCTAATGGAAGCTCACTTATGATAGCAAGGACAACTAGAGTGATTTAATTAGATACCTAAGCCGAATAATATAACATGCATATCACCATTTGTATCTCATGCATTATCCTTGGTTTGAAACTTCCTCTATGAGGGTTTGTAGAATGTGGATAAGTTATAAATATGCATTACATTTTAGCCATGCTGAAATTCACAGCACAACAACAGTGCTGTTTCTTTCAGCAATGTCAAAAGCCATCGAACTGTTGTTCCATAATGATGGATATAGCACGAATTCAAACATTAACAGCACAACATTGAGATATAAGACTACCATTGGTTGAACATGTGGAAAATCTAAGCCACATTGTCCATTTTTTCTCCTTCACATAACCAGACATCATTGAAAGAACCAAGGGTGTAAGTCAAAGATCACATTTTCAAGTAGGGAGATCAAGATCAAATTGAAATGGAGTTAGAAAAGACAATTTGTACCTCACAAAATAACCATGTTCTGCAGCAATGCCAAGCTTTTCGCAAGAAGAAAACCATTCAGTAAGAGTCTCCCTGTCTCTCCCACTAACAAGGAAAACAACATTCTTAGGATCTGTACACAAGCTGTTCAAGACTCCAACAGTCTCCATATTTGGAGTCCTACTAATTGAACCTGGCAGCATCATAGTACCATCATAATCCAAAAGAATCGCTCGGTTCTTGGTCCTCTTATAAGCAGAAACAATGTGTTCAACTGAAAGTTTTTTGAAATTTGGATCCAAAGCAATGACTCGAAATCCTAAACCAAAACCAATTCCCCAACACCTCTTCTTCACATGATCCCTACATGACCTTTCAAGATCCTGCAAGAAACTATGTGCCCAATAAGCAACATCATGCGTACTCACATACCTATGGTGCTTCTCATGTCGCATCTGTTTTTCTGGCTCAGGGACTATCAGGGCAGAATTCATAGCTTCAGCCACAGCATCAATATTCCATGGATTTACTCGGATAGCACCGCTCAGTGATGGGGAGCATCCAATAAACTCCGAAAGAACCAGCATGCTCTTTCTTGGGGAAGATGGAGTTATTCCTAATGTCTCATCTAGCTTCTCATTTCCTTGTCGACATATGATATACTCATAGGGTATCAGATTCATCCCATCCCTCACCGCCGTAACAAGACAACACTCTGCAATTGCATAATAAGCAATGCGCTCATAAAGATGAAGTGGCCTGTCAATCAAAACCACTGGAGTGTATCCTGGACTTCCAAATGTCTCATTGATCCTCCTCACTGCAGCCTTAGTTTCAGACTGGACCTCCTGTACATCCCTTCCTCGGCCTCTTGCTGGGTTTGCAATTTGAACCAAAACAACTTCACCCCTCTTATTAGGATGTTGTGAGAGTAACTGTTCCATTGCCAAAAGTTTCAAGCTGATTCCTTTAAAGATGTCCATGTCATCAACCCCTAGCATTACAGTTTGACCCCTAAACTGGTCATGTAGCTCTGCAACCTTAGATTCTGTCTCGGGAAGATTCAGCACAGATTGGAGCTGGCCAATATGAATCCCAACAGGGAGAATCTTGATGCTGACTGTCCGACCAAAATATTCAAGCCCTATGTAACCTCGCTTGGATTGATAAGAAAGACCGAGCATTCTACTGCAACAAGAGAGGAAATGCCTTGCATAATCAAATGTATGAAAACCAATAAGGTCAGAGTTCAGAAGTGCTCTCAGAAGTTCATCCCTTACAGGAAGTGTCCTATATATTTCAGATGATGGGAATGGACTATGAAGGAAGAACCCGAGCTTCACCCTATTAAATCTCTTCCTCAAAAATGATGGCAAAACCATCAAATGGTAGTCATGAACCCACACATAATCATCGTCAGGGTTAATCACTTCCATTACTTTGTCCGCAAATATTTTGTTCACAGAAACATAAGCCTGCCAAAGGGATCTATCAAACCGGCCACCAAGATCCGGTGATAAGGGGAGCATGTAATGAAATAAAGGCCATAGATGTTGCTTACAGAATCCATGATAGAATTTAGTAAGAACGTCAGGAGGGATAAATGCCGGGACACATTTAAAAGTCTCAAGCAATGTTTGGGCTACATCGTCTTGCTCACTAGGTTCAATCTCTTCTTTAAGAGAACCAACATAGATAACTTCAACATCTTCTCTAAGACCATCTTTGAGTTGTAGGAGAAGTGAGTCCTCATCCCAGCTAAAGCACCACCCTCCACTGCTATCTGGACTTCGATGTGCACGAAGGGGAAGCTGGTTCCCCACAATAATCATCCGATCTAGAGAGACAGAAGAGGGGGCATCAGAGCCAACACTTTTTTCATCATCTAGATCACTCAGTATTCCAGCAACAGTTGCCACTCGAGGAAACCTCTTCCTCTCACGACCAAAACTTGGAATTGGAGCATCACCGGAAGCAAGATCTAAGAGGTTGGAATATGACCTTGAAACCATCGCGAAGGACGGATAAAGAAGTGCTGTTCTTCTCAAAGTTATGCAGAACAAACTCTGCAAAAAAAAAAATGAAATATAATGCGTACCAATTATTCCAGAAAATGCAATCTTTTGCCCTCTTTAGATTTCCTAGCTGAAGCATGTTCTACTTAAGGAATTAAACATCTTAAGAGATTCTATACCCATTACAATCCCAAAATATTCTCCACCAGAATAAGAAATTAAGAATCGCTCTTATTATTGTTTTTTATGCCCTCCTAAAGACAGATTCCATGCTTTGCAAAAATCAAACAATTCCAACAAAATGAAGACACAGATACTCATATGCACAGGGAAACACATCAGAAATTAAAAGAAAGAAGAAAAACTCAACATTGAAAACATGAAGAAAAGTTGAGTTTACTACAAACATAAGTACCCATATGTTAAAATCTGATAAAATCAACACCAATATTGACACAATTACGTACCTCTAATCTCCAATACCAAAAACATCCAACAACTAGACGGATCAAATCAATTATATGAACACTCCAAATGAACAAACCAAACCATCAATTGAAGAACACAACTTCAAATGGAGCTGGAGATGACCTCTTTGAGCCCATAAAGAGAACATGCATCAAAACTCAAAAACATGCAAACGGGTATGTGAGTAAGAGTAACAGAAAGTAGCTGGCAATAGCATGCAACATGTAAGAGCAAAAACTCAAGAAAAGACAGTAACTTTAGTGACAGTGAAGAAGAAGATTACAAGAACTTACCTATCAAGTTTCAGAGAGACATAGATATAGGTATTGATATACTAACAGCGACCAAAAAGATTCTTCTTCTCTCCCTCTATATGTTGAGAGAGAAAGTATGGCATTAACAGACCTTATTTGGCCTTGCTTTCGCAGTTTCCACTGAAAGATGTTATTTTTTAGATTTCTTTCCTACAGATATGAGACTACAAATGGGATGATGTCTTTATAAAAAGCATTCGATTCTCTAAAACTTATTCCTCTCACTCATTATGTGAGTATTGATGAGTGATAACAAGAGGAGCAGAGAACAGTCTACTCCAACTTGGTGGTTTTCTTAACCATGGTTAGTTTTTCAGTTAATTATTTAACTTAATTTAGTTATTATTATTATTATTATATTGCTATTCAAAGCTTAAACCCCTAAACTTGTGTCTAGCTAACCTAACTCATTACTTACATCTCAGGTCATGCCAATTTGAGATGCAACATGCCGCGTGTTACTCACTCATTGATTCATCCATTTTACCATTTTTGGGAGTTATATTTTTGTGTTATTTTACACAAAATTTATGCACATATTCATTATGTAAACGAAATCCCCACTTAAATATATTGCTTTTATCATTATTTTTTCTCTAAAATTTTGCGTGCCAACCGTGCAAGGCCTAGATATTTTCATATTAACAAAAAAACATAAAACACATTGGTGTTTTACTGTGCCAACAGTGTTCATCGTGACTCATAACTACTATTCATTGGCAAATTTACTCTGATGCTTCGCGTGCGCAAGTCTATTTTTTTTTTAACAGTTTATTAACGAAAAAACCCTCGAAAACGACAAAAAAACGCAGCCAGTTTCAAGGACTCAACGATCATTGACCATTTTCGGTCTGGTCCGGTTCGTCTGACCGACTTTTAAATTTTTTAATATTTTATTGAACAATGCATTAACAATTTTGTTCCTCGAAAAGGACAAAAAACAAGCCTGTACATTAGGGGCGCTCCGATAATTATCCATTTTATTATTAATTTTTAGGCGGATTATTGTTGGCCCGTGGCCAAATATGCCGTTCGTTTCCGCGCTCACGCGTTTTTCAGACGACGCGTGCGGCCTACTCTGACATCCAAAAATAACCAATCAGCGTCTAGAATGATTTTACCTAGGTTATCTATAATTAAAAAATATACGAACCACTTTCCATTTCGATTACACTAATTAAATATTTAAACAACTAATTCCAGTATGTAAAAAATCAATTAGTTTTCTACATAGAAAAAATCCTAACGCAATGCGTGGGCAAGCATACTAATTATACCACACAAAAAACTCATTTCTAACATATTTTATCTATTGCAATTTTACTAATTGAACATTAAAATAACTAATTATAGCATGCAAAAAATATCAATTTATTTCTGGAAAAAAATTACAATATTTTTATTTATAATGTGTCAGATCTAATATTACTGAGGAAAAAATGCAACTCATAAAAAAAAATTACCTACGTTATCTGCAATTACAAAATATACAAATCACTTTCCATTTCGATTATACAGATTTTATCAATTATAGTTTTATTAATTAAATATTAAAATAAAAAAATACAATACATATGAAAGCAATCAATTTTCTACATAGATAAAAAAAAAACTCAGCGCATCGCGCGGGCATACCGCTCATGAAACCTAAACTATTTTGATTTTCAAACTTTTCTAAAAATAGTCTTATAAATCTCTCCTCTCTTTCTTCCTCAAAGATCATCTATCATTTTAAACTTGAATTTCACAATAAAAATATTTATATTCAAACCCTGAAATGGAAGGGATAGAATAAAAAAATACAAGAAAATAATTTCTCGTGAATGAACTAATTTAGGTTAGAGGATTTACTTAAAATATTTAATATGGATATATAGAAATTATTAGCTCGTTTTTACTTTCAAAACTAGAAACAAATACAGTGGACTCCTGGTAAATCAACAACAACAAGAATGATAGATTTACATGCAATAAATAGACAGCACAGACGCGCCCACCCCATTCCAGGATATTACGGATGGAAGTACGAAACACGCAGTGTTGAAAGTAGCCATAGCAGTAGCTTGTTATCATTATTTTTGATCAAGTCGCTATCGTCTGTACTCTGTATTTCATCGCCGTTCATAATAAGGTTAATCATCACCGTCTGTGCATTGCTGCTGTCAGGAGTTTTTCTTACCAGACAACCAAGGGTTAGTGAAAGTTTCGAGCAGACAGGAAAAAATTTGGGAAAATAGCAAAAAAAAGAACAAACCATTAATGAAAATCGTTGCTTTGTTGAATGTAACAGCAGTTGTATTAAACAACTGCTGATTACAGTAGCAATTCATTAATAATATCATGAACTCTTTATTTTGTTCTTTGTAGATGTCATAAAGAGAAGTAGCATTCCAACTCAGTCTGAGAAGAACAGGCACGAAGCATCTTCTTTTGCAAGTTGCATTTAGCCCCGACAAACTCCCCATTCCACAGTCCAACACAAACCGCACTTCCGCCAAATAGTAACCACTCCTTTTTAGAGATCGCAATAAACAAAAAAAAAAATGATCTCTGCTTTCGTCGTTCCTGATGCACAGCACACAATCTCACAGGCAAAGCAAGCCATGAAACGAAGCTGTGTTTAGGGATGTGAAGAAGTGGTTCCCAGACCAGTTTGCACCAATCCACTTTACCAATATGCACCTTCACTTCTTGCTGAATACTTAACAATGTCAACCCCCATGAAAGCCCAGATTGGTGAATGATTCGCATGCAAGGATCCATGGATGCCAAGGGTCCCTCCAAAGGTACTGTGTTTCCTCCCTTGCCGATGACTGCAGTTTCAAGCTCTTTTACTTAGCAGATTCAATTACTAATCCAACTACATGCCTTTGTTTTTCTCAGCGACTGAATTATTGAGTTTTCATCGAATGTCAATTGATGGATCATCAGCTCTTCGTGATTTGTAACCGATTCTTTTCTTCCTCTGTGGAGGTTTCACTTCTTTCCTCTTCCGGGGTGTCACGAAATCATTTTTCTAATGTCAAAAATATTTTTAAAAAATAAAAATATATTTTTTAACAAAAAAAAAGAATCCCGCTGTACTGATTACGAAGCCAGATGGAGATGGGACCGGCCTGACGCATGATAAATGATAGAGAACAGTGTGACCGTACAAGTGTATCACCAAAAGTCTAGCAGCGGAAATGCACCTCCAAAGTGTCCCCCAAAAATGATCTGTCCAACCCAACCCAACAAAAATCTACAGCCGGCCGGTTTCCATTAAAAATATCAGGGGTTAGGTCTTCAAATAAGTATCCGACAAAAATTATAAAATACTATTTGAATACATCTCACCATACTAATGGTGTACTTTTAAATTTAATCATATAGAAATTAATTTAATTTAATATATAAACTCACCTGAAAAAGCATCGTCCAATAAATATATTGTATTAAGAATAATAGATACTGGTTTTACTTATTGAAATAAATAAAATATTCTGTACTTTCAAAAATATGTAGTGAAGTGTACTTATGGGAGAAGGAAAAAATAAACAGGCAGAGACAGAAAGCAAAAATAGCTAATGATTCTGTGCTTTTTAATACATGCAACTATAGTATTTATTTATTTATATTTTTTTAATTTTATTTTTTTAATTTTATTTTTTTAATATTATATTGTTTTGAAAATTATATTTTATAATGTTTTTCATTTTTTTTAGATTGAGTTATATATCGTTTCATGTTTTTTGTTTATTTTTTTTAGGATTTTAACCTTCAAATTAGATAGATTAGAAATTAGGGTTGAAGTTTTTAGTTATATTTTTATTTTATTATCCAGGTCACGAGTTTAATAAATTGATTATTTATGTTAACTTTTTTCTTTCATTGCATCTTCAACATTGGAGTAGCTGAAAATTGGATTTTGAATTTTTTTTATTTGTTTTTTATGAAATTCTTTTAATCTTATACCCTAGATTGTGGATTTGATAAATTGACCCAAGTTCATGCTCGTTATTTATTTGGGTTAATTTTTAATTGAATACTTTTAAAATTATGTTTTTTTAATTATTTTTTTCATTCGTTTTCAATGACTTTATTTTGATTTCATGAATATGGTCGTGAGTATAAAAGGTTTACTTGGTTTTTTTTTAATCTTTTTGTTTAATCTTACTGTCTAACTTAAGTTGTTTGAAAATTGAACCTTTTAATTTGGTTCTTGTAAAGTCATCCTCATCCTAAATGATCGTGATGTAAGGATTTTGTTTTTGTTTTTCCTGATTTCAATCTTCAACATTAAAATTTGTTGGAAATAAACCTTTGTAATTTATTTTTTTTATGAAATCATCTCAATTTCATAACCCAAGATTCAGCTGATGTCATTTTTGTTTTCGTTGAATCTTTTCATTTTCTCTATAAGGCAACACGAGTTGCATTATGAGGTTCGGTATGACTTCAACAACTCATTCTTTCTCTCTCTCTTTTATCCCTCTCAATGCCCTAGTTTTGGTGATAGCTTATAACATTCTTCCCTCTTTGTCTTCAATGTTTTTCCATGCTTCAATTTTTGTCCTTTTACTCTTAATCTTTAGAAAAAATGAAGTTGTACAATATTTAAGAAAAAAAATCACCCATCCAGTGTCATGATAAGTAATTGATACAATGGTGAATACATAAAAAACATATCATTACAAATTCTCAACAAAAAAACTTAATCAATACATATATAAAATGATGAAATTGAAATAAGAGAAATTGATAACTAAGGAAAACATAAAAGATGAAGCTCTTTTGTATCTTTTTCAGCTTTGCTCTCTTGGTTTTAAATTTCTCTTAAACAAGAAAATCATTTTCTTTTAAATCAAGCATAAATTTGAATTAATTACAATTCACAATCTAACGGGTGTGGATGAAAGGTGAATCACCCACCCCCTCCTAGTTTTGTTTGTTTCCTAATTGTTAATCATAATTTTAATGGTGATCGCTGGCGTAAGAAAGCATTAAGGCAAATGGGCGGTTGTAATGATGACTTCTTTTACTGAAGTTGTCTCTATAGTCTTGTTTATTTCTTAATGTCTTTAATTACCTAACCTTGTAATACAATGTTGTTTTTTATGTGTGAAACCTATTTTTTTTTTAAATGTATTTTTATGGGTTCAACAAAACGGAGTAAATAAAATCTTAATTGTCTCATATTTTCACTCAAAGTCAAAACATATTATATAGATTATAATTTTTTTGCCATACATGTTTATGTTTTCGTGCTAATTAAGATGGAAAATGTGGAAAAAAAAGGCACTTGATAACAGCTGAATATGCAAACCCACCTTCTAGCAAGCTAGCTCCACCACCTTCTTCTAGCTTCAATGATCGTAATATAAACACACCGGGCAGAACCTCCGTTCCTTGTATATTTCATTCGTACTCTTTTATTCTATCAAAATTAGAAAGAAAGAAAAATATATTCTGATAGTGATCTGAGGGAATATCTGATTGTAATATAAAACTTCCAGCCGTTGACGTGGCCGAGAGAAGATTAGCGGGTGTTCTTGGCGCTGGCCTGTGCTACCTGTAAGAGTCTACTTCATCTGTCCTGTATTGGTGATGGCAGCTGGATTCTTTTCTCGATAGAACATGCCGGTCGCTTGTTCTTCTTTTCTGATGAAGACAGATTAATTAAGGCCAGCAAACTCAAGGATTCAGCTCCTTCGAATCATTCTTCTAACCTAAAAAAAACCCTAGCTAGTTCATGTCAGCTCGCCCGCATCGATCAAAAGAAAAGAAATGCAGCTCAAAACGCGCAAGCAATCAAGAGAATCTCTTTGCCTTGTCATTATCTACAGAAAACTCAATCACCACTATGCATATGAGTCACAAACTAGCTAGCGATAGGTTTACTATTCCGTAGCATAATTATTGGTGCAACAGACAAAATTTGCATGGCTCGAAGGGTAAGAAAAACTCATTAATCAGCCTGTCATGGACCGAACCTTGTCTTTATTTTTCATATTTATTCTCTTAATATTTCGAACTTCAACTTTATATATAAATGTGAAGAATCATAATGAATGTTTCTCAATATGAAAGATGATATATTTTCATACGTTAACTAATTATGTTTTATTAATTAAATTCAAATTTAGGTGGCTAATGATGACATTGATAGGCTCCTGAACCATGATTAGTGCACCCTTCACAAATTGGAAAATAAAGTTTGGATGCTGTTCTTTTCTCAACTAGCCTCCATTTTAGCATGATATTTAGCGACCCAAATTTGTAAAGAACAGCATCCAAACTCGTAATGAGGAGTTACTATTATGTTTACTGGATGCTGTAGAAGTCTTTTTCCTCGTAAACTTCTGACATGAAGAAGGCTCGTAAACGCGTAATGATGTGGCTCCCTTTGATATTTAGCGAACGTTTGGAGTTACTAATATGTTTATAGGTGTTTTTAAAATTTATTTTCTATTTAAAAATATATTAAAATAATATTTGTTATTTTTAAAAATTATTTTTAATATTAATACATGATTAAAATATCACTTCAATATTACTATTTTTTTAATAGGGTGTGATGATTTGTTTTATTATATTGAATTTTTTATATATAGATATTTTATTTGAATTTTGCTCCGGCAAATCCTATTAATTTCTTTAATCCCAACAATTATAAAAATTATTTGCTCAGCCCGCAACATAATGCTATAAATTTTTTAAATTTTCAAGTCAAATATTTTTTTTCAGTCAATAATTTTTATTTTCTTATCATTTATTTTATTTTTTTATTTGCTCTTTTGTTAATATTTTTAGGCTTTTTTCCAGCCTTTGATTTATTTTTGTTTTCTTCACGTTATTAAAGCAATAATAATATTAATATTAAGAATAATGATAATAATTTTAGTTTTTGTTCTTACATGCTTTCTTATTAATTTTTGTTTTTCTCAGGTTTATTTCAGTAATGTTTATTGTTTTGACAGTAATAATGATAAGAATTTTAGAAGTGAAGATGATAAATTACGTTGATCTTTTTTATTATATCAAATTTTATATATTAAAACATTATATTTTAATCTCAATATTATTAAAAATTATTTGCTTTATGCGCACTATGCCTGCAATATAGTGCGGATATTTAACTAGTAATTTATCTATTTATTGCTTAACGAGAAGTGAGAGTGGTTGGACGGTTGAAATCGAGACAAATGTTTGATCGCAGCTGACCCTTCACCACAAGTTGTCTAATTTGGGTCATGGTAAATTTGAGTTGTTGATTGTCTATTCGACAGTTGGACGACGTCACGTTCGTAGCATATCCTCAAAATTATTGATCGAAAATATATTAATACTAGACAATGCCTCAGCGCTATGCATGAGCAGACAATATTTTTTCAATATAAAAATATTAATTGTGTGTATTTTTTATTATAATATAAATTTAGCTAAAATAATAAATTTGTGCAAAATTCATGTCAAGTAGTTTTCTATAAAATATATGAATTTGAAATCGATATAACTTTGTTTGTTTAGTAGTTTAAGCGAAATAACCAGCATAAATTTATCATCATCATTAAAAAAGCAAGAAAACTCGGATATCTAAATTATTAAGTTAATTGTATTAAGATTAGTTCATTTTATAATTCAATTTAAATAAAAAAAATAAAATATAAATTGTGAAAATACCTATAATAATCAAATAAAAAATAAATTTGTTAATTTTCTATCAACAAAAAGACGAAAACATAGATTGAAAATTCATCATGATGTTATTGCCATTATCATTGTTATTAAAGCTAAAATTATTACTAACATCACTGCCAAAACAATTAAAATAATTAAATTATCACGAAAAAAATAAAAAAGCAAAATATTTTTATTAAAAAATAATAAACAAACAATAACTAAAATTATCATTATTATTGCATAAATAATAAAATCATAAAAATCATATAATCTAAAGAACAAATAAAGAAACAGATAAAAAAAAAATGAATAAAGGGAAAAATAGAGTAATATTATTTTTAAAATGATCACCGATATAAATTAAAATTCCAGGAAAATCTTTAAAAAATCAAAAGATTTTTTTAAAAAAATAATCACTAAAATTATCATTATTATTGCACAAATAATAAAATTATAAAAATCATCTAATCCAAAGAACAAATAAAAATAAAAGTGAAAAAAAAAACGTATAAGGAAAAAAAATAATAAATTGGTTTGGAGATTAGTCATGGTGTGTCCACGCTGGCCTGGACACCCCGATTATCAAAAAACAGATTTGGTCCGAGGAGTAGTGGTGGTGCACTTGAGCTGGCTCGGAGATCGTGGTTATAAAAAAAATATATAAGTAAAAAAAAATTATAAGTGAAAAAAGGAGCTTAAGCTGGTTGAGAGACCATGATTACAAAAAAATGTATAAGCAAAAAAAAAAGTATAAGCATGAAAGCACCGTAGCAATCCATATTGTTTTTTTAAAAAATCGGCCCAAAAATTAGTCGTGGTGTACTTAAGCTGATCAGAGATACCAGTTAAAAAAATGTATAAGTGAATAAAAAAGTATAAAAAAGAAAAATATACTAAAAGGAAAACATTTTAGAAAAAATGTGGGTCCAAGATTGTCGTGGTATGCATAAGTTGCCCCTGGACACCCTGATTATCAAAAAAAATTGGATATGGAGATTAATCGTGGTGCATTTAAGAGAGCTCGGACATCCCGATTATTAAAAAATAAAAAACCAAAAAAATATATAAGTAGAAAAGACAAAAATATATATAATAAGAAAAAAAATATAATAAGGAAAAAACTAAAAAAAAAAAGCAAAAAAGAAACAAAAAACGGAGGGAAAAAAAAGAATAATTAGAAGAAAAAAAGCAAACGAAAAAACCAAAAACAAAAAGAAGGAAAAAATAGGAAAAACGTAAAATTAAAACTAACGTAAAAAACTAACATAAAAAAAGGGAACTATTGCAATCCATAGTGCACTGGGTGCACAGTGGAAATCCCACGGGAATTAATATATATATATATAATTAAAATATATATATGATTTTGATATAAAAATATACTAAATGAATTAAATATGCTAAAAAACTAATTTAAAATAAAATAAAAACATTTTTCAAAACACTCTTAAAACGGAAGAGCACACCGCAAAACAGAGTCTGTCCTTTCTGCACACGTGACAATAGCAGTAAGTTTTTTATTATTTTGTTTTTATCTGTTTTTAGTTTCCAATGATTTCCCTTTCCTTCTTTTGAATTCCGAAAGGTGATTGGGAACATTGAATCTACGAGCTGGCTACAGCCAATCACCATCATAATCATGCCCCGACTGTGACCCGGCAGATCCAATCCCTTCCCTTCCCTCTCCCTCTCTCTCTCGCTCTCAGGCATCCGTGTAGCGATATTGAAACCAATTATTTTTTATGATAAAAAACATTAATATTGTAATATGAAATTTTTTAATTGGCCAGTGCTCTAGACCATGAGCAAGGGAGTATACAAGATGGCCGAATAAGGGAACAATGGGCTGGGGAAATGGATATGGGCTGATTTCCTTCCCTCTCAAAGGCCCGGGGAGAAACCATAGTGTAGTAGCCTTGGAAAAGTCAGGATCAATTCTACAGACTAGAAGGTTAAACCAGGCCACGAAGGCCTTTGGTGTGCAGGATCCATCTTACAGGCTGTAACACGAGAAGGCCTTCTTAATCGTATTTCTTACCCATTCCTCTTCTTTTCTGCAAATTAAAGCAAGCGATAAAGCAGCAAAAATCATAAGCTTCCAGTGATGGTTTCTCTTCTAATAGCAACCCTCTCTTTATTCTCTTCTCTTTCTCTTCATTCTCTACGACATTTCTCCCTTCAAATTTTGATAAGGTCTCCCTGGCACTGTACTATGAATCTATATGTCCTTACTTATAGCGCTAATTTAATAGTGAACTACCTTGACAAGCTCTTTGAAGATGACGAGCTTCTCTCAATCGTTGATATGTGAAGGAGAAGGGGAGTTGTGGGTTGTTGCAGAGGAGAGAAAGGTGAGAGACGGGAGGAGGCGTAGATGAGAAGAAGAGATATTTTATTTTCAACGATAACTTTTGCATTTGAAACATTGAATCGCCGTTTAGAAAAGCATGAATTTCCAGCTTTTCTTCAAATGTTGGTTTCATCAAAAATTAAAAATTGGTGCAGGCCATCTAATTTTACCAAACACTTATTTAATCGGCTTATTTGCAAACAGAGGTGACATTAGAATGCAAAACGGGAGCTAAAAAGATTGACCAAGTCACACCAAACATATGATTAAGGCCGGCCAATATTGATTGTAGTCTTGAATGCTTTTGTCAAACTGAGACTATTCAATAATGAAATCCAAAATAATATATATATCCCCCCCCCCCCACCTCAAACTGAGACTATTCAACAATGAAATCCAAAATAATATATACTAGATAATGCTCGTCACTTGCATGGCAAGTATAATATTTTTTTCAATGTAAAAAATATTAATTGTATATATTTTTTATTATAATATAAATTTAAGTAAAATAATAAATCTATGCAGAATTCATGTCAATCGCAATTTTTCTATAAAATATATGAATTTAAAATCGCTATAAATTTATTTGTTTAGTAGTTTTAAACGATATAACCAGCATAAATTTATCATCATCATTAAATAAGCATTAAATAATTTCTTATTTAAAATATGCATTAAATAATCATTATTATTGCGCAAATAATAAAATTATAAAAATCATATAATCCAAAGAAAAAAAAAAAAGAGCACATCTAGCCATGGCACCACAAAAAAATATTTCATGGAAAAAGTATATTTAGAAAAAAAAATGAAATAGAAAACATAATCAAGAAAAAAACAAAAAAAACTATAAAAAAAATTTGAATCCAAGGATTAATCTTAGTGCGCTTAAGCTAGCATAGACACTCTGATTATAAAAAAAACAAATATACATATAACCAACAAAAAAAATTCAAGTAAAAAATTAGAAAAAAAGCAAGAAACAAAAAAAAAGGAAAAAAAGAGAGGAAAAAACAAAAATAAAAAGTAATCAGAAAAAAAACAAAAAGAAAAAAAGGAAAACACAATTGCAATGTAAAAAAAAAACGAAAAAAAAAACAAAAAGAAAAGCAAGAAATGAAAAAAAAAAAAGTAAAAACGAAAAAAAAAAAAGGAACTCACTGTAGCAATCCACAGTGATTTGTGTGGGGAGCTACAGTGAATTCCCCACCCCCTTTATTGTATTGTTAATATTCCCCCACCATCACCTTAGTAATATTGCTGTACATAAGACAAAAAAAATATATTTGCTGTATAGCATATAGTAGAATAAAACCTGTAGATAGATACTAACAAATCGAAAATTATCGAGCAGGTCATAAAAAATATCCTTTTGTGCCCCTATCCTGAAATTTTCAGTCCCTCTCCCTGTAAACATTGGCCATGGGAAAAAGCAGAAGAAGAGATAAGCGCCATATCGAGGAGTCCTGGACTGTTAAACCACTCAACGATCATCATCAACATCATCATCATCATCATCATCATCATCATCATCAACAACAACAACAACAAGGATCTGATCATGAATCATCATCTGTGCAAGTAGCTTCTTCGCAACAGCAGTATAGCAAGAAATCCGAGCACAAACCCTCAAATTCTCAAGTAGGTTCTTTGAATTCTCCCAATTTTGATCCACTCTCTTCAAGTACCGAAGTGGGCTCTTCTAATTTTGGTGAAAAAGTGAATGGGAATAAGGAAAAACACCTGCATGAAATGAAGAAAGAGGAGATTGAAGAGAAAAAAGAAGAGAGTCAGCCAGACAATGGAAATGGAGTCGATGGCGTTGTGACTAGATTGGAAGAATTATTTTTGGGTCTGGAGGAGCAAGAATTATCTGAGGAGCAGCTAAGGATCAATGATCAGCTACAGGAAGATGAGGTAATTTGAAAAACTTTGTGGTTTATTGACCGTTTTTGTTTTGTTTAATGAATATTTTGCTGAAGTTGGTTTTGCAAGATATATACAAATAGGCATACATTCAATGGGCATAAAATTGTATGTTTCCAATGGTGTAATTTGTTTTGTGAAACTTGATATGTGCAGTTTTTTTTATGTTTTTTTTTCTTTCCCGGTAGACTGAAATTTGCTTAGGATGTCAACGAAGTTTGCTGTTTAACAACATTTTCGAACCTCCATTAGCATTTTTCCATTGGAAGGTTTACAGTTACAGAACTTTGTTACCAATGAATTGCAAAGCTTCAAACTAAGCACCGAGTATGAAACATTTCTTTCTCGAAAGAAAAAAAAATCAAAATTTGTTTGAAAATGTAAAGAAAATCGACTTTAAAGTTGTCCGTAATTTTGTTCCCTGGTTAACTGAAGCCTGAAAGTAAGAAACCCTTACCTCACCTTTTTCTTCCCTTTCTCATCTTTCATCTTTCACTCTCATCCATTTTTTTTCAGTTGCTCGCTATGGAGTCGATTTATGGAGACAATACCTTCATTCTTGAAAGACAGAGAGGTCTAAGATCTTTTCAGGTTACTTCAAACCTTACAATTTGAAAGCTTCTTGTCATGTTGTTCAAGAATTAATCATCCAACACCTGTATGTTATTCTGCAGATTCATATTCACATCGAAGTTCCTTCTGAACTTACTGTAACTGCAAAGCTATATTCAGCTGGTGATTGTAATGGGAAAAGTGATAGTTCTGAGGATTTTTCTTACTCATTCCAAGTCCAATATCTTCCACCAATAGTGCTGACCTGCCTATTACCTAAATCATACCCAAGCCACCTACCTCCTTATTTTACCATCTCGGTTCAGTGGTTGGATTCTTCTAGTATTTCCCATCTCTGCTCAATGCTGGACTCAATATGGATGGAAAAACCAGGGCTTGAGGTTATATATCAATGGGCTGATTGGCTACAGAATTATTCCCTTTCTTATCTTGGGATTGATAAAGATATCATACTTGGACCTTATGGCACTAAACATAATGAAGACAGGCGTGCAATTTCAGGATTTGTATCCCTGGAGGTTGATGTTCCTTCACTGAGAAGTTATAATGATGAGCAATGCCATGAGAACTTCTGCAAAAACTTGCATGAATGTTGTATCTGTTGTGATGAGTATGCAGGCAATTCTCAATCTTTTCCTAAACAAACTTTATCTGATCTTAATTATATAAACGGTAATATAGTTTGGTGACTAATTTGGCATATGGCTGACCTATGCTCTGTTTATGACTGTTTTAGGTTTTGGGGGATTGAAATATATATTTGATCTCCATCAGTCTTTTCTTAAGAAACCTTTGACTTTGCTTATAGGTTATTGTAATGTATAGCTGTCCCTTTTGGTCCAGTTGTTTGCTGTAATCTTTCGGGATGATGTTACTCTAGTTAAGCTTCAAACATATGCATATGGATGTCATATGAAATTTGATGATGCATATATCTCATGTACAATAATGTCAGACATTGGGAGACCTTCCACTTGCTACTTCCTGTGGCATTTGTTTGATGTATGAAGACAAGGACATGGTTGTTAGTAGTCTTGTCCTTTAACTTCACGATCGCTTTTTTGGTTCACTGCTGAGTTGGTTGTTGATAAATATCAACTTTTACTCTGAACTGATTTTCTTTTCTTACCTTTTTTCAATGTACTATTTCCGAATACTATTAGAAAGAACCTCTTATCTGTCCTTTTATTTTCTTCCATGGATATTAACCTCTCTTTTATTTTTATCTTACCAGGCAGTGACTTCATCAGGCTACCATGCCAGCATTTCTTCTGCTCAAAATGCATGAAGAGGTACTCTGAAATTCATGTTGCGGAAGGTACTGTGAACAAGCTTCAATGTCCAGAAGCAAAGTGTGGAGTTATGGTCCCGCCTGGTTTATTGAAACAATTACTCGGTGATGAAGAATATGAACACTGGGAGTCCTTGATGTTGCAGAAAACATTGGAGTCCATGTCTGATGTTGCCTATTGCCCAAGATGTGAAACACCCTGCATAGAAGATGAAGAACAGCATGCACAATGCTCCAAGTGCTTATATAGCTTTTGCACATTGTGCAGGGAGAGACGCCATATAGGCATAGATTGTATGACACCAGAAATGAGGCTTCAACTCTTAGAGGTAAAGTTTGTGTTTCATCTCTGGTATTTAGTTTCAGATTCACCTTTGTTGGCAAGAAGGATAAAAAGCGCAAAAAAATTAATAGTGCATCCAACCAGAAGAAATGAAAACAAACTCAAAACAAGGGTGCTCTCTAGTCTTGCTGAGAACACCCATACTCAAAGCTCTTGAGATATTAGATCATTACCATTTTATCTTGCAGTACTTACCTACTTACCTCCATGTAGATTGTTCCTTAAAGTTTGTAAAATCCTTTCCATCCAGGCACTTTTAACAGATAAAATACATCATCTCCACAAGATCTTCCCATCTTTTCTCCTATTGGTATTCTCTAAAGGATCAGTAACATGTCATCCAATCACCTGTTGCCAACACCACGCCAGGGTCTTAAAGAAACGGTATTTGCCTCCATGATAGATTGTAAGGATCATGTTATAGTAGATTTGCCTATTTTCATTAGCCATCAACTTACCAGTTAACACAACTGTCCACATTGATCTGAATTCTAGGCATGCAAGCCAAATCTGTCACAAAGTCAAATGTTAAACTAGGAGTCTGCTTTGAGTTTACGATAATTAACACCCGAAGTACATTCTTGACATTTTTGCTCTTTGATTTGGAAGGAAAGTGCTAGATCATAATGCATCATCTCCATGCCATTTTCTTGTAACCAATTCTTGTAACCAAGACAACACTGCAATGCAGGATCTGATGTGGTGATTATTCTTCTCACATCATCCCTTTAATTGGACAGTGATATGAATCCACATATGCAGATTGAGAGAATTGATCTGATCAAGAATGATATTTTAGCTTTGGAGGACTTGGATAATTCCCTTTCCCCTGTTCAAGTAAAAAGAATAGGTAAAGTTAGGGAGAGAAAATAGAAGAGGAAGAGGGAAACAAAAGTGAAAACATTAGTGATTGACCATATCTTTTCTCAATATGTAATTTCAGTTCTTAATCATTTTATAGAATGGGGAGGAAACCTAGAAGAAAACTGAAGATCGAAGGAAAGTTTCTCAGTACTCTTTAGTCTGTTGATCATTGGAAATATAATCCTTAGAATAATTAGGAATGGGACCAGGTGCCCTTATATTATTACACTGAGAACTGTAGCAAAAACCCTAGAATGTTGAGAATTAGAATCCTTAAATAGGGAAACCAATTTCAAATCATATGGGAAATTGAATAAGATTCCATTATCTATTTTAATCGGAAAGAACTAAAATTCTCATTGATCAAATAAAATTAAATAATAAATGATAATCCAGAAGTCTTGCTTGGTTATGCACACCTTCTTCTGTTTTTGTTGTAACTACTATGATGCTGCTCATGGCATCAGAACAAGTTTTCTAACAATAAATGCTTCAATAACTTTCATGTTAGTCTGCGTTTCAGACTTCACAACTTAGATTTCATTTTCTCTTGATCTTTTGTGTTGCTTTGGAAAAATAAGTCATAGGTGGTAGGATGTTTTCTTGCCAGTCGTGAAAGAGTAATGTTGGTATAACAAATAATTGTCAGGAATTCAACATAAATACAAACAACAGCATTGGAGGGAATTTAATGGAACCTTTTGCTCAATTATTTTATGTGTATAATGGTGTTGCATTCATTAATTATTTTTTTTCAATATGTCTTTAATGACTTATAATTTTTCCCCACAGGAGCGTCAAAATTCATCTCACCTCAAAGATGGACAAAAACTTAAAGAGCGCGAGATGATAAATGAACTTCTTAGTGTCAAGGAAATACTTCGTGATGCTAAGCAATGCCCATCTTGTAAGATGGCAATCTCAAGAACTGAAGGTTGCAACAAGATGGTGTGCCAAAACTGTGGGCAGTTCTTCTGCTATCGTTGCAACCAAGA
This sequence comes from Salix exigua, assembly GCA_032356905.1. Lineage (NCBI taxonomy): Eukaryota > Viridiplantae > Streptophyta > Magnoliopsida > Malpighiales > Salicaceae > Salix > Salix exigua. Next base: position 8,403,070 of record CM063588.1, on the reverse strand, counting down.
GATTGATGGATATGACCATTATAAGTGAGTGATTCATTGAAAAGTTAAATAATATATTTGGTTTGTTTGTCATGATCTTGCATTTGTCAGATTTATACAATAACTCTTGCAATTATTGAAGGAATGGACAGTGTGAACTCTTCCCACAAGAAGAGATTCAACAATGGGAGGAGAGGATGAATCCCCGCCAGGTTGTGGCTCAGGTTCATGCAGAACTTTTTCCGGATCATGTGATTACATGTCCCAATTGTGGTCAATTCAATGTGAAGGTTAGTAACGAATGGTCTTTCTGTAGATCAGAATCAGAAATATTAAGCCCTAAACTTTCAAAAGTATTCTAGTTTCATCCTATTTTTTTTTTCTATTGAATATTTATTATTAGTTTTAAAAAAAGTTTAGACCTGAAACTAGAAAGGATAACTAAAGCCCCACTCAATTCAAGACATGCACGAGTTGATCATTTTAAAATGGAAACTTTGCAATTGACAGTCTTCATTTTTCTTTATTGCAAGTATACTCTTTGGGACACAATTAAAATTTATATTTTCACGAATGAATAGTAAAATGCTATTCATATGACATCAATTTCAAGCTATGTCGAACATAGACTTTTGTACACTACAGCATTAGTGTAGGTAAAATCTGTTAAATTTTCAATGAGCTTGGTTTCATTTCTTTGCTTATAAACATTTAGGATCCTATGATTAATGGATTTATTCCTCTCGAACCCTATGATCAAATCTCTCTTTCTTTCCCTTTGCTATGAAATCCTAAGAAACATTGAGCATCAGCTGCTTGATAGGTTCATCATTTTCTTCTCTTTTGACATGGTTACAGGTTGGTAATAATAATCACATTCTTTGCTGGTCATGCCAAATGCACTATTGCCACTTGTGCAGAAAGACTGTGAGGCGCAGTTCTCAGCATTTTGGACCAAAAGGTTGCAAGCAGCACACAGTGGGATAGTTGCCAGTACAGCTGTAAACCAGCCCGGTTGGAAAAGAATACTAGCGATTCAACATTAGCAAAGAGGATTTGGTTATATTCCTGTGGATTATGGAAAGGAATTAGAAAAGAATGGAAACAATGCAAAAATATAATTCTGAGTCGATATTGTGTAACTCTACTGTTTTTCTTTCCTTTCACCCGCGAGGTGTTTTCTCTGAAAGATGAAGCTATTGATTGACCGACTGATCATGGAGTTTTGATGTGCTGTCATAAAATGCGAGTAGCTGTCTTCACTCTTCACTGTTCCGTTTTCCGTGAAAATGCTTCGGGTATTTTACTTTTTCCAGGTTTAGAGGCCTAAATTTTAAGGGCAAAGGAAGAAGTGGCAAGAACAAATCTTCATCCAAACCATCCCAATTGAGCCCCCCATCTTTGAGATTGTGCTCAATTAACTATAGGGTATTTAAATTTTGCACATTACTCCCACACCTTTTATCTTTTGCCTGATTTTGGTGGGAAAACGAGGTTTCCTAAAATATTCTGAAGCTCAATGCATGTATCTGTCATGGGAAAAATTGATGGAATTTTAAACTTTGAATAACAATGGGGGTTAATTTAATTTAATTTAATTGGGACGATCGAATGGTAGAGGACTCAATTGGGACATTTTAATGTTTTGGGAGTGAATACGTTCTTTCCCCATAAAAAAAAAAAAACTAGCAAGCTACACGGATTAAAGCTTAAATTAGTGGCACTTTTGGAAAGTGTTTTTTAAACTTTTGGTAATTTCTTAATTATTTAAACTTTTTTTTTAAATCCCTCTTAAAATTACATCTTACTAGTAAATTAGTACAAAGCAGGGTTGTAAGATCCGTTCCAGTTTTTTGTTTGGAACGGAACGTTCCGGTTTCGGTGCATTCCGGCGTTCCGTTCCGGTTTTGTACTGTTCATATTTATTTAATTATATATATATATATATAAAATATTAATTCAAGATAAATGAAATTTAAATTATACAATACAAACATAATCTCAAAATTAGAAATATCTTTAAAATTCCAAAATATTATGAAAGTAAAATGTTCTAAAATAAAAGAAAAATACATCAAACATCTTCTACATCATTAATATAAAAACCAAACAAACATAAAATAAATATAATTTTTATTTTTTATAAAATCAAAATTGATGCAACAATTTTTTTATAATATATATTTTCTTATTTTTATTGTTTTGATTTTGGTTTATTTTTTATTTTTTTATAATATATATTTTTAATTTTAATATAGTAGTCATGTAGAGTTGTAGACATGTACAGCCGAAGTGGACAACCAAAGCCGAATTCTCAAATCTCAATTCCCATATCCTCCCAGTATCCCACATCGATGAAATCAGCAAAGGAATATCACCCCGTGGCTTTAAAGTTTATCCCACATCGAACAATAATATTTTAAGGCAAGTAATTGCTTCTATAAAAGTCAATCAACTTGACCTACAAAGTTACAAAATATCAGCTCACTTCAAAAGATGTCAGTGACATCTGACATGTGCAAGTTAAATAATTAAATGATTTTTTATGTAGCCGGAACAGAACGTCCGGTACGAAACCGGGGCGTTCTGGCCGAAATTCGGCCGGATTTTCCGAAACTGGCCGGGATTTTGACCGGGACAAAAATGTCGCCGTTTTGTTCCGGATTTTGCATTGGAACGGGCCGTTCCGGCTGTTTCGGCCGGAACGGAACGGGATCAATAACTTTGGTACAAAGAATATCACATACTCTTTCACTCGCATTTTAAATATTAATCATAAATTTGATTTTAAGATATATCATTAAATATCATGCAATAATCAATAAATTATTAATGAATGCAAAGTTATATATTGAATCATTCAAGATCCTATATGTGTAGAGATTGAATTTTATGATTATTTACCAACAAGTTTCTAGCTCAGGGGGTATTGGTCTCTTGATATAAGAGGAGGACAAAGTTAGCCCCTCATCTTTGCTTTGGTGGTCGGATTAATCCTTATTATTTGTTAAATGACCTGACATTACGGGACATATTCTTAATTAATAACATATATCTATCAATATATTATAAAGCAAACTTAAAACTAGAAGCTTAAATTGATTTTGATAGATATTATTATATAAATTATGTATTAATAAAAAATAAAATTCATGTTCAATCTTACCAGCTGTGTCATGAACTGAGGCAGCGAGTCTTCGATCCTCTCGTATTAAAAATGCCACCTAATATATAATTGATTAGATTCATTAGTATGTATGTATGTATGTATGTATGTATGTATGTATGTATGTATGTATGTATGTATGTATGTATGTATGTATGTATGCATGTATGCATACAATACGAAGATCAAGATATAATAAATCGATATGCATTAATTTGTTTTTATTAGCATATAATAAGGGGATGTTTCATAATATGTTTCAAATTAAATATTGAAAATATTTATAAAAAAAATATTCCAAATTAAATATTTTTAGTATTTTTAAAAAATAAATAAAATTATTTTAATATATTTTTAAATAAAAAATATTTTCAGAAATAATACGCGGCTGTCTAGGCTTCAAGTCGGAGCACCGTGCAGAGCCCGCCACTCTCGTCACGGGCGGTGCGAAGAACTTCAGCGGACAAATTCTCCCTCCTGTCTTCTCTTCCTCATGTCTTAAAAAAATAAAAATAAAATCAAAGATTACTTCACATTTCTCTCTCTCTCTCTCTCTCTCCCCAAAGGATAGCCGTTTCAAAATTGGAGGTATTTTTCTCATCTCTTCACTGTAATTTTAAAATAGCAAGTTCCTTTCTTTTCTTTGCCATGTACAAGCTGCTATTGCCCTTTCTTTTCAATTCTTCTTTGCTCTTTTCCCCCCCTCTTAATTCCTCACATCTATGGCTGTTTTTATCAAGTGCAGCTTATTGGTTATTCAAAAGTATCAGTATTTTTGGCTAAAAAGGCAATGCTCTCGGATAATTTTGTACCATGCAACTTCTAGTGCTTACTTTGCAAGGTCTCGATATGGGTTTAATGGGTATTTGTTGTTATTCAAGGACATGCTTATTGAAATCAGGTTTGCTTCGAAGCCTTCTTATTTGGCGCAGAGGTTGTCTTTTTAATGTACATTTTTCAGCTTTATCTGCTTGGCAGTTGGAAGACAATGTGTCTCAGTATAGTTCTACGAGCGAAATTGATAGCGACTTTGATAAATTTACGGTACCAAGAATAAAATCTAAGAATCCAAAGAGGTGTGAATTGTCTCGACTTGTTGTGGAGCTTTTAAAGACTTTGAATTGGGAGGTTGCTAGGCAAGTGAAATTCTCAAAAGCCGTGAACGTCTATGGATTTTGTAATTCAATTCATGCATTTAGAACTATTGTTCATGTCTTTGCATTGGCGGGCCTGCAGAGGGAAGCGCAACATTTGCTCACAGATATTGTTTTTTTTTACAAGGAAGAAAATCTTAATGTTTCGGGGTTGTTCTCCACTTTCTTGGAGTCACCAGAGTGTGTGGGCAGATCGGCTACTGTATATAGTTTACTTATAAAGGTTTTTGCATCGAACAAGATGCTTGCAGATGCAAAAGATGTATTTATGCTGGCTAAGAAAATTGGTGTTGAGTTGAATATTTCTTCATGCAATTTCTTACTCAAGTGTTTAGCGGAAGGGGATAAAATGGAAGCTGTTAGAAGTTTGTTTGATGATTTGAAGAATTCCGGGCCATCACCAAATGTTTATACATACACAATTATGATAAATTTTTACTGTAAAGAACGTCATGGGCAGAATATAGATCTGGAACACGCATCTCAGATCCTGGAAGAAATGGAGAAAAAAGGGGAAACTCCAACAGTTGTTACTTATGGTGTATATATCCATGGTCTCTGTAGAGTTGGTTCAATTGAGGATGCTCGGAACAAGATTCAGGATCTGAGAAGTAGAAACCAGCCTCTCAACATTTACTGTTACAATGCCCTCATTCAGGGGTTTTGCCAAAAAGGCAGACCAGATGAAGCTTTAAAACTTCTGGAAGAAATGAAGGACGAGGGAATATCACCAGACGTTTATAGCTACAGCATTTTAGTCAACGCCTTTTGCAAGGAGGGAGATATTGAATCAGGTTTGAACTTAATACAAGAAATGGAGCATTGTAATAAGAAGCCACCCCTTGTTTGTTGCAGTTCAGTCCTTATGGGTCTTTGTATGAAAGGACTTGTGAAGGATTGTCTCATTTTTTTCCATGAGCTCAGTGCTAAAGGGTACAAGCATGACCTGATATCATACAGTACCTTAATCCATGGATTTCTAAAGGGGCATAATATGAAATCTGCAAACAATCTTGTGCAGGAGATGAGAAAGAATGGCTTGGTTCCTGATGCTGTCATTTATAATAGCCTAATTCGTGAATACTGCAGAAAGGGGTGTTTAAAGGAAGCGCTAAAACATTTTTATGCAATGCTACAGGATGGTCTCCAGCCAGATATTATCACTTGCAATCATATTGTTGATCAATATTGCAGTAGAGGGCAGTTTGAAGAAGCTTTGATATATATAAACCAAATGAAAGATCTAAATATTCTTCCCAACTCATACACATATAGTGTAATCATATACTTTCTATGCAAGTATCGGGCAGTGGAAAAGGCATGGGAAGTTCTTCCTATAATGTTTAAGAACAATGTTTTCCCTTCTATTATTCATTACACTACCATTATGGATGGATATGCTAAGCTTTTTAAAAATCCAATGAAGGCCTGGAAGTTGTATCAAAAAATGCCAAAACTTGGGTGCAAACCAGACAATGTGACACGTACAGTTCTTGTTGACATGTTTTCCAAGAGAGGCAAAATGTCTAAAGCACTCAATCTGTTTAAGGAGATGGCTGAAGAGGGGTTGAGCCAAGATGAGTTTGCTTTCACAGCTATTATAGCTGGGTACTGTAGAGTTGGACAGGTGAAAAGGGCCTGGTCAATGTATAAGAAAATGAAGAGAAACAATATCACACCCAATGTGAAGACATATACTTGTCTAGTTGATGGGTTTTGCAAGCTAAAACGCTTGGATATGGCTACCATGCTGATTGATGATATGAAGAGAAATAATGTCACACCTGATGTGAAGACATATACTGTTTTAATTGCTGGGTATCAAAGAATTGAAAATATAGATAGAGCTTATGAGGTGTTCAATGAAATGAAGAAGAAAGGCATTTTGCCAGATCACATCGCCTATGCTACTCTCAGACTGGGTGCTGATGTGGCTACAGAAGACTAGGTGATGGGGGAGATGTGGCAAGGATCAGATTGTAAGTTACTCACGTAACCATTTTGTTCTTTATCCTCTTTAATATGCTGGTGATTATTTCCAATTTTCTTTCCTATGTAAGCGAAGTATCTTCACCTTAAGTATGCAAGTAACCATATTCTTCTCGTTGCTATGATTGTTCTACATCATTCATTGACATTTGTGTGTATGAAAACCAATCAAGGAAGAGCTCAGAATGATGTTATAAGATCACAGTATGAAATGGTGTTCTTGGATTTACCTAGATTGTTGTTCTGTGATTAAATGCCCCCCAACTGGTCTTTATGTATTGGCAAGAAGATTCAGCAATATTAAGTGGCTTCCAGCCTTTTAGACTTTCTGTGAAGTTGTTAACTCCAAAATATGCATACCTGTTATTGCTCGTGTAGGTTGTTGAGTATCAATATCTATCTTATGAGCAGAGTGCCTTATATTTAACTGATTTCTGGTTATCTCTTCCCTTTTAGATTACAGGATTTCAAAGAGAATTGAATCTTTTTGAGGTTATGCTTTCATGAAGATCAACCCGTGGTCATTGTATGGAGAGATGAGATAGGCACCTTGTTTAGTTGGGACGTTCTTAAATCATTAGCAATCTGCAATGCTGGTAAATATTGTAGTTTATGAGTAAATGTCATATTAAGATGCTGGTATTTTCTGGATTCAAAATTATCACAAAAATGAGAATGGTTGTCTCACTCCTTGAAATGTGTAAGCATGCAAGCAACCTGTAAGGATGCTTGAATGATTGCCATCACAATGTTTGTTCATTTGCATTCATGTGCACCTGCTTGCTTATATTTTCTGTAATGTTTTTTACTTGTCTAAACTGCTTTGATGTTGAATTATGGAGAATCCCATTGTATCTGATCAAGTATCAAATTTATGTTTGAACTATGGGTGAGTTTGATTCAGCAGCAGCTAGGATGAAGATAATATGATGATATATTCAGGATTAGTGGGATGTCTAATGAAGGAAATCATGAATCAAGAAAAAAACAAATAATTATTAACATAAACTAATTGAGAAGGGGTATTCACTTTTATCTTGAAAATTTGATCTAGGTTGATTTAATATGTTTTCATCTTAATATTTATTTTTTCCAAAAAAATTATGTTATCTTGAAATTCTTTTTAGTCAAACTATGATTATTAATGATCATCGGAGTTGTTACTAGACTTGTCAAGTTAATTGGGTCACACCAGGTTAATTTCTACGCTGTTTAAATTTTTATTTTTACTATAAAACATTTTGTCAAAATATTTTTTAAATTAAAAAGAATTGATTTGACCCCAGCATATCCCATTCTAATAATTCAGTTTATCTCTAAGAAAAGGGACAATTCAAAATACAAATGATTTCGTTTTTTGGTATTACATTGGATTCAAGTTATTCATCCTCGATAATCTAATAGTCTCGTTTGAAGAAAGAAACTTTAAACTTGCTCTTAGGTTGATGTCTATCACTCAATCAGAAACAGGTGCATATAATACAGGAAAAATACATTTTTCTATTATTTATTTTCTCATCAATCCCTCGTCTTTTTTTTTTCAACGAAGGATTCAAGCGTCTCCTTTAAAGTTGTAATTGTGTAAGCCTTTTCTCTCCCTTTATAATTGCTTTTGGTGTTAGTGAAAGGGGCGTTGAAAATGATGTTTGACTTTTTTTTGCTTGCTTTGCCATCAGGGGCTGAAGCTGAAACACCAGAAGTAATAGAGAAGGTGTTTTCATTTGTTCCAGGGACACGCTCGTAGCACATTTTTGTGGGTTGCTTTGTCATCAGGAAGTGAACCAACGATTCTGAATGTGAAAGGCAAGTTATGGTGTTGGGAAGAGCTTAAAACCAAGAGGTTTGCTCCTACCGTGGTTTCAGACTCAAGTTCTATGGTTGATAATATGATAATTACTAGAGGCTTATATGATCATTAATTTCAGGATCTACAGTATTAATCGTGATGTATGTCAGACATCCATATTAATTAAAAAAAATGCAAGTTGTTTGTCCGAGTTTCAGTAAAAGCAAACTTGTTGAGAGAATCATGATAGCGTTCATTCTGATATAAACTGTATGTGAGGCATATTTGGATAGGAAAGGGGAGGATTGTTGGAAATTGATGATCTGGACAGTAATTGTTTGTAATAGTTACTGTAGCAATCAAATTCTGAAAAAATGAGAATTTTAAGAAATGAAACAGAGGCTGAATTGCAGATTGAATTGACATAAATTTCTGGAATCAAAATCACTTAATATTTATTGAATTCGAAAATGCCTATAAATAGGCTTACAAAGCAATTGAATCAAAAGCTACAAATCTCTCAACAATCTTGAGAGATTTGGATAAATGCAGGTTTTGAAATTCAAAATTTGTAATAGTTACTGTAGCAATCAAATTCTGGAAAATGAGAATTTTAAGAAATGAAACAGAGCCGAATTGAAGATTGAATTGACATAAATTTCTGGAATCAAAATCACTTAATATTTATTGAATTCGAAAATGCCTATAAATAGGCTTACAAAGCAATTGAATCAAAAGCTACAAATCTCTCAACAATCCTGAGAGATTTGGATAAATGCAGGTTTTGAAATTCAAAACCTGTTTCAAATTCAAACACTTAGGATACAATCAGAAATCCTACAGCTAATACAAAATCCTTCTTATCCAAAGCTGAACTCACTCCAAATCTAACACTCCTCCTTGAGTTTAGCTTTGGACATTCCCATCTTCATCTATCATCAATGAATTTATGATGTCCAAAACTCTTGTGCCAAATAACACTTTTATCAACTTGGGCAGTAAGAGCATGTCCTTCAACTGCATTCAGCTTCACGTAGAAGGTGTTCCCATTCATTTCCAGCCTTGCTTATACCAATCCATGTGTATCAGAAATAAGACATGAGTTGTCTTTGAAACAAATTTCATAACCATTCTTCATCATTTGTGCAACACTAAGTAAGTTTTGATCTAACTCTGTGATATACAAAACATTAGTTAAAAATTTTGTACCTCTCTTAGTGTTCACAGCAATGGTGCCTCTCCCTTTTGCTTGAACAATATCACCATTCCCAAGCTTGACTTTTGGTTGTATTGTGACATCAATGGATGAGAAAATCTCCAGATGTTTAGTCATATGACTAGTACATCCACTGCCAATAAACCAAACATTAAAATCATGTGAATTTGAAATCTGTGAAACCATGAACAGATGCTCATCCTCCTCCTTTTCTGCCTCTGTTACGAGGGCTTGTTGCTGAGTTGTCTCTTGAGGTGATTTCTTCTTGGCTCTACAAAATTTCTCACCGTGACCCAAGAAATTGCAGAAGGTGCACTTGATGGCAGGTTTGTTTTTATACCAGCAGTCCCTCTCTGCATGATTTGTTCTCCTACAGTGAGAGCAAGGTAAGAAGGCTTGCCCTTTTTCTTCCATATCTGATTTACTTTCTGTAATTCTGAAAGGCCTTCTAATCTGCATATTTGAAGGCATTTTTCCCTTGTCTTTAGCATGAAAAGCACCTTCAATTTCTTCTTCATCCCTCATCTAGGTTCTTTGTTCTTGAACAAGCAGTTTACTTGTTAATTCTGCAATTGTGAGACTGCTCAAATCACAGGACTCCTCTATTGCTGAGATTTTTGCTTCAAATTTCTGTGGTAAAGAAACCATGATCTTTTCCACCACCTTTTGATCCTCAACATCCCCTCCAAGTAGCCTCATTTGATTGACAACATCCATTAGCCTGCCAGAATAACTCTTGACAGTTTCAGCTTCCTTCATTTTCATCAACTCAAATTCTCTTTTGAAAGCAAGTGGTCTAACTGTTTTCACTCTACTGCTCCCTTGAAATTCTCCTTGTAGCTTGTCCCATACAAGCTTTGGTGATTCCAGATCCATGATTTTTGTAAAAATATGATCAGCAAGCCCTGAGTGCAGGCAAGTAATTGCCTTATCCTTCTTCAGTTTTTCTTCCTCAAATGCTCTGATTTGCGCGAGTGTTGGATTTGGTGAGAGTGGAGCTGGGTCAGCATTGGTTGCAACAACATTCCATAGCTCTTGAGATCTTAAATAAAATCTCATCTTCACAGCCCAGATATGATAATTCTCTCTAGAAAATAGCGGAATGGCAGAAGCTTGATTGCTCGATGTAGACATGATTTTTGCAAAAATGACTCACTTGTGTTTAGCACTCACCCTCTCTATGTTTCACTAAAAAAAAGCCTCACAATTCACTCGAAAATACCTCACAATCCCGAAGGAACAAAATGCTCTGATACCACTGTTGGAAATTGATGATCTGCACAGTAACTGTTTGTAACAGTTACTGTAGCAATCAAATTCTGGAAAATGAGAATTTTAAGAAATGAAACAGAGCCGAATTGAAGATTGAATTGACATAAATTTCTGGAATCAAAATCACTTAATATTTATTGAATTCGAAAATGCCTATAAATAGGCTTACAAAGCAATTGAATCAAAAGCTACAAATCTCTCAACAATCCTGAGAGATTTGGATAAATGCAGGTTTTGAAATTCAAAACCTGTTTCAAATTCAAACACTTAGGATACAATCAGAAATCCTACAGCTAATACAAAATCCAAATCCTACAGCTAATACAAAATCCTTCTTATCCAAAGCTGAACTCACTCCAAATCTAACAAGGATTGGGGCTAAGTATGTGCAAATTTAGATAGCTTTTGTTATTAGTTTATTCAAGATAGAAAAGATAGAAACATTGGAGATAGATGAAATATGTCTTCTTATTTTAGAAATATAAAAATTCATTACAAAACTATCTTAGTAGAGAAATGTATTTTATATTATGGTATTTAGATACTATGATAACATTTTATATGGGCTTTAATAATTGCTATTCAATTATTTTGTATTTTATATAAAACTAATACTATTAATGTTAAATTGTTCATGAAACTTCATTTCATTTTTTTTCTTAAAAAATTTAAATTGATTTTGAACATGATTCTATCATATTTATTAGTTTTTGACTTTCAATCGCATATAAAATATGAACATGCTATATTAATATATATATTTTTTTAAATTGCTTTAACACGTATAAAATGCTTGTTTTTTTTAAATCATAAATAATGATTTTAGTTAAAACCCCTATATCATTATTGGATATTTGGTATTGTGTTTCAAAAACGCTTTTGAAAAAAAAAAGATTTTTTTAAATTAATATTTTTTGGTATTTATAAATCATTTTAATGTGCTGATGTCAAAAATAATTTTAAAAAGATAAAAAAATTCATCTTGATGTATTGTTTTTTAATAAAAAAAAACACTTTAAAAACCAATAACAACCATATTCTTTAACATACACTTAAGATAAACAAGAGATAGATGAATATGAAAATTTATCTTTATTGAATTTTTTAAAAATGATTGTATTTTCAGTTAAATAATATTGTCAAAGATTTAAACTTTTTTTTAAAAAAAAATTGGATTATTTTAAGATAACATGCTTTTGGATTTTTTGTTGGATATGGAAATTATTACATATTGGTTACAAGACTACAATTATAAACATATTTGTTACAACCCTACTAAACATATCAACCTATATGTTATTAGCCTCCTTGATAAACAAGTTTTGAATGCCATAGTTAACTTTCAAAATTATTGTTGTTGTTGATTTTATTAAATGACATGTCGTTTCTAATATCTTTTTTTTAAATAAGGAATTTTGAAAGTAATCATTGGAAACTATTATCTCAATATATGACATTCTTTGTTATAAGAATTTTGCAACTAATAAACTTTTCTTAGCCTTTTAATTATTCATGTTGATGAATTCCTTGTTTTAAAAATCTGGTAGCACATGGATTTTATATAAGCTTAGGGGTTGTAAAAAGTATGGTTCATAATTAAGTATACAATGTTTTTTTATCCCAATCAAGATTGTCAATTTTGCTTGTTATGTTTGGAACCATCTATATATCTGGTTATAGTTTAAAAAACAAAACAAACTACAACAAAGTTCATTTTGCTCAAAATCTTGACCTTTTTTTTTTTGTAAGTTCAACCCAAAATCCAACCAATGTGTTTTGATTCTATTTAGTAGTTCTGCTCCAGCCAAATTATATTATTTTTTTAAAAAAAATATTGTCTAGTTTTACAATATCCGTAACACCCTTAAATTATAATATCATGAATTCTCACAACATTTTCTTTACCAATGTCAAGTGTTGGGTAATATGTCTAAAATTATGGGATTTTTTTTTTTTTGAAATTTCGGCAGAGTTTCCTCTATTTTTGTTGATACCAAGTTATTGACAACACTTCTATTATATGTCATTATAACTTCCATCTTGATCCAATCATCCTGGATCACATTGTCATCAAACAATAACTCAATATTCATACTTATCAATATATGCAAGTCTCATAAAATCAATTAGTAAATTAACATAAATGTACTACCAAAACAACTCAAAAGATAAACAAATTCACCATTATACGTAATAAATGCTAACTAACTACATATAAACCTTCAAACCACATAAATACAACTTTAAGATTAAAAGTCATAATATAATTATAATACATCTTAACTTATCATTTTGAAGATGATTTGGTCATACTAACAACTATACATATACATAATACATCTACTACATGTTACACCTTCTATTTACTTTTTACAACACAAAAGGATTTACTCTCAAAATAACAACATGAATATTACATTCCAAAATAGCAATTCAAAAACAGTAGTATTCCTATATCTAACGATTTGCATCACCTCGCGATGTACCTGTTTCAACAATAATAATATTAAGTCACTTTTCACTATATTATTCTAACATTAATTAATTACTCTTAACCTTGAAATTTAATAATTTTACTTCAGTCTAACTTAATCCCTTAATTTACATAATCTTTCCAAAATTTACCAATCTACCTAACTCATTTTAATTACCAAATAAATCTAGCACTTTCATATAATTACTCAGAAATTTGGTTTCCTTCCACAGTCACCAATAGATCCAGTACTTCTATTCGAATTACTCATCATCCGGCTAACCTCTTTTATTTAGCCAAACAATCTAGAAATTCCATTTGAATTTCCCAGCATTCGGCTAACCCCCTTTTATTAGCCAATCAATCCGGTAATTCCATTTGAATTACCCAGCATCCGGCTAAACCCCTTTTATTAGCCAATCAATCCGTAATTCCATTTGAATTACCCAAGCATCCGACTAAACCCCTTTATTAGCCAATCAATCCGTAATTCCATTTGAATTACCCAACGATCCGGCTAAACCCCTTTATTAGCCAATCAATCCGGTAATTTCACAAAATTTACCAAGAATCCACATAATCATAACTCAATTTATTTATTTGTTCCATTCGTTTAATATCAATTAAATGAGCAACATAGATTATTTGGGAAACTAAAATTAGAAAATAAGGTGATGAATCACCTAACTTCGCTTGGGATGACATAGCTCCTCTTGTCTCGATAACCACTCCGGACACCACTCCTAAAGCAACCAAGTGTCATTATATCATTAGTCCATCAATATTTTATTATGTGCCAAACACAAAGCACATAATATTTTTATTTGAAATTTGTTCTACTAAAATTCATCTCAAATATATTTACATATAACCTCATATTTAACTCAAGTTACTTCTTTGCTTATTCTATGTTCATAATTCCTCCATCAAATAATTCTTGTATTCTTTATACCCTCACATCATAGTATTTATTTTATCTAAACACTATATTCAAACACAAGCTAGACATCTTGTCTTCATATTTTCTTTTAATTAGGTTATTTCTCTTTCAATTTGAATTTACTTATTATTATTATTATTTTCTCAATTTAAATGCTATCTCTTTATTTAGTCTTTCTTACATTTTCAATTATCATGCTTAAACATGGGTTGTTTCTAAACATTAACATCAACTCATTCTCCCACTTTTTCCTTCATTTGGCCAAATGTGGTGTTTCTTTTTCCTCCTCCAATTTTTCTTCATTTACTTGTTATTTCAACTTATTTTCATTCTATTCCACTTTAATTTCATCATTTTCCCTTCCCCTCCTATTTCCCCCAAATTCACATAAGAACCCTAAGTTCAAAAATCTAGGATTTAAAGGAAACTAATGAAAAATTCCATGAAATTACTTCCCAACATAATCAAATAAGCTTAAGAACACATCTAAATCAAACATGAAATCTAAACTTCTCATGCTTACCTATTGTTTTTCTTCCAACTTCTCTTCTCTTCCAAGGCTAGCTAAATTTCCCTTCTCAAATCCTCCTTCCTTCACTTGCTTTGATGTTTTATAAGTTGAACTTGCATGGGTATTTTCTCAATTTCTTGTATTTTCCCTAACTTTTCTCTCTCTCTCTTTCACTCTTTCTCTTCTCTCACGCTTGCCTTGTTTCCTTTCACCTTTCCCTTTGTTTCTGTCCATTCTGCAGTACGTAGAAGAGAAGGAAGCTTATATGTGTGTTTTCCATGGTTAATTTCAATTTTACCCTTAATGATTTTATTTATTTATTTATTTATTTATTTTATTTTTTCTAGCACTACTGAGCTCTATTCACCTTAAACTTTTAAGCATATTTTATTCAATATATTTTAAGGTTCCTCAAAATTTTCAGCTCAATCCGATGATCGGATTAAAAATTACATCCAATAACGTAGAACTAGTCGAATTGTGGTTTTTCGTCAAATTTTCGAATTTCTCTAAAAATTCTGATATTTTAACCCAAGCTAAGGTATAATATTATAAGGATTCACACAAAATTTCAGAATTTTTTGATAATCCAATCAAGACTTACGAATTGTTTTGTTTTACATAAAACTAGTCAATTTATAATAATTTTTAATTTAATTTAATTTAATTTTATTTTATTTTTTTTGTTGCCCGGAGGTTTTACAATATCATTTATATTTTTTAAAATTTATTTTCTTATATTTTTTTAAATTGATTTCTTCTTCTTCTCGTTCTTTTCAATTTCATCGTTCAACAACATGTTTATTAAGAAATGAGCTTCATAATTTGTTTAACTAGCTTTATTTGAGTTTATTGTTCTCTTATGACCGAGTCACGGATTTGAAAGATTAATCCATATTAACTTAAGTTGATCCAATATATTATCGTCTCAATATTTTTTTTAAGAAAAATGTCATATTAAATGTTTTATTTTAAATCAAACTATATTTTTATCGGTTTTTTATGTTATTTTTGGACTCATTGAATCGATCAAGTCATATCAATTTATTTTTTATTTGTGTTTGAAATATAAATTATATAATCTCAAATTAATTAATTTTTAAATCTAAATTATACTAGTTAAATTAATATTTTAACGGGTGTATTTATATATACAGACACCAAGACAATATATCAATCCAAATGAAATTAACAACTTTGCCCGACACATATTTTCTTGTTTAAAACACGTGATAATAACATGAGACGCACACTATAAATTTTCAGGTACACATTCTAAGAGACCAATATGCAATAAGTAAATCCCTTAGGGCAAGTCTAACGGTAGTGTTATATGGGGAGTTATAAATAAAAAATAAATATTTTAGCAATTTTTAGTAGTTTAGCACTCCAATAAAAGTGTCATTTGCAAAGCCAAAATTGGCTTTGCTTGCTTGAGCTGCTTAGTAGCTCAGATGCAAGGAAGCCACGAGTGTTCTCCAGAATTATATATATATATATATATATATATATATATATATATATATATATATAAATATATCAAAAATATTTATTTTTATTTTTATTTAAAAATATCTTAACAAGAAAGTAAAAAATTAAATTAATAATTATATTGTTGGAAGGTTTTTTAGAAGCAATTATTTAATTATATAATGTACTCTTATTAATTGTATAATTAATTGCATAATTAAACTATATATAAAATAATTGAACTATATTTAAAATAATATTTAAAAAAATAGCTCCTACTATTGGAACACACATTTAAATTTTTTTTATTTAAACACTATTCAAAAATTATTTTACAAATTTAATTCTTAAAAATAACTATTACCATTCTACTTGCTCTACGTGAACAAAGACCAGACGATTTGAAACTAAACATCCCGTGTCAAATTCTCTTCTCCTTTTCGACAATTTCTCTCATGTCTAAAATGAACACACTTCTTTCTCGCATCAAACCCCTCCACCACCCACAACCCATTTCTCCTTCTCCCATTCCCTTCCCTCCCCACTTCAAAATTCTTGTCAAAGATATCATCCAAATCCTCAGTACCCATCCACACTGGCAAAATTCTCTCGAAACTCGTTTTTCAGACTGCGAAACTCCATTTTCGGGGATTGCCCACTTTGTGTTTGATCGGGTTCGCGACCCGGAATTGGGCCTGAAGCTCTACGAATGGGCCTCGAAACGATCGGATGTTAACGATTTGCTTGATGGATTTTCTTGTTCTTCACTTTTGAAGCTCCTAGCGAGGTGTAGAGTGTTTGTTGAGGTTGAGAATTTGTTGGAGACAATGAAGTGTAAAGCTTTGGCTCCCACCCGGGAAGCATTGAGTTTTGTTATTAGCGCGTATGTGGATTCTGGGTTGGTTAATAGAGCTCTTGAGCTGTACCATATTGCAAATGATATTCATAATTACCCGCCTGATGTTATTGCTTGCAATGCGTTGCTCAATGCCCTTATTCAACAGAAAAAAGTTGAGATTGCCCGTAAAGTGTATGAAGAAATGGTTAAAAGGGATGGATGTTGGGACAATTATAGTGTTTGTATAATGGTGAGAGGGTTGTGTAAAGAAAGGAATGTTGAGGAGGGTAGAAAGTTGATTAATGATAGGTGGGGAAAGGGGTGCATTCCGGATATTGTATTCTATAATGCTCTCGTTGATGGGTATTGGAAGAGAGGTGATGTTGAAAGAGCTAATAGCCTTTTCAAGGAGCTGAAAATGAAGGGTTTTTTACCTACAACTGAAACTTATGGAATAATGATTAATGGGTTCTGTAAAAATCGCAGTTTCAAGGCAGTTGATAGGCTTTTGGTGGAAATGAAGGAGAGGGGTTTGGATGTGAATGTTCAAGTTTATAACAGTATCGTTGATGCTCAAATTAAGCATGGTTGTAAGATTGAAGTGAGGAAGACTTTAAGATGGATTTTTGAGAATGGCTGTGAGCCTGATATCATAACCTATAATACTTTGATTAGTGGTTCATGCAGGGATGGGAATGTTCATGAAGCTGAACAGCTTCTAGAACATGCAATAAAGAGGGGGTTGTCGCCCAATAAACTTAGTTATACTCCTCTTATACATGTCTATTGCAAACAAGGAAAATGTGTTAGGGCCTTGGATTTATTCTTTGTGATGACAGAGCAAGGGCATCCACTGGATTTGGTTGCTTATGGAGCTCTTGTTCATGGCCTGGTTGCCGCCGGGGAGGTTGATGTTGCATTGACAGTTCGAGATAAAATGGTGGAGAGGGGAGTGTTGCCTGATGCAAATGTTTACAATGTTTTGATGAATGGACTTTGCAAGAAGGGGAGGCTTTCTGCTGCCAAGCTCTTGTTTGTGGAGATGCTTCACCAAAATATAGCCCTTGATGCATTTGTTAGTGCCACTTTGGTTGATGGATTTATAAGACATGGCAAACTCGATGAGGCCAAAAAGCTCTTTGAGCTCACAATTGCAAAGGGTGTGGATCCTGGTGTTGTGGGCTACAATGCCATGATTAAGGGTTATTGCAAATTTGGAATGATGAATGATGCGCTGAAGTGTGTTCAAAGAATGAAAGATGGGGATCATTCGCCTGATGAGTTCACTTATTCAACAATCATAGATGGGTATGTAAAGCAGAACGACTTGCGTAGTGCACTGAAGTTGTTTGGACAGATGGTGAAACAAAAATACATGCCAAATGTGGTAACTTACACCTCTCTAATTAATGGATTTTGCCTCACTGGAGACTCCAGCAGGGCTGAAAAGACATTTGAAGCGATGCGATCTTCTGGATTGAAGCCTAATGTTGTTACATACACTATTCTTATTGGGTGCTTCTGTAAGGAGGGCAAAATTTCAAAAGCTAGCTCCTTTTTTGAACTAATGTTGCTGAACAGGTGCATTCCTAACGATGTTACTTTCAACTATCTAATAAATGGCCTAACAAACAATGTGGCAACTGCAATTTCTAACAAAGCAAACGAGTCTCTAGAGATTAAAGCTTCTCTGATGATGGACTTTTTTAGAACGATGATTTCAGATGGATGGGAGCAGAGGGCTGCTGCTTATAATTCTGTGCTCATTTGCCTTTGCCATCATAAAATGGTTAATGTTGCTATGCAGCTTCGTGATAAAATGACAAGTAAGGGGATCTTTCCCGATCCTGTTTCTTTCGCTGCCCTGTTATATGGTCTTTGCTTGGAAGGGAGATCGAATGAGTGGAAGAATAGCATCTCCTGTAAATTGAATGAACGGGAACACCAGATTGCTGTTAACTACTCAGAGAAATTGAACCAGCTTCTACCCCAAGGACTAACTTCTGAGGCTTTGAAGATCTTCCACACGTTGCTTGAGGGTGTCAAGCCCCATATCCAAGAAAATAATTTCATTGTCCCAGCAAGCAACAGGAGCTGATGAAAATCATTTAAAATGAACAGACAAGGCTTGCATCCAACTGTTGTGACATCTCAGAATACTCATTAGTTGCTCGGTGAAGATCTGCTGAAAAAATCCGTGTCATACTGGGATCTGATCCGATAAATCCTATTGCGAGAGGTGGTCTCCATGAGAGTCATTTCAGTTGCAAGCGTAATTTCGGGTATTTAACTTCTACCCCTGGTCATGGATCTTTGCCTGCTTTTTAAACACATGCATTTAATTGTTCATGATTGGATGGAATACTAAGATTATGGGCCATATTCGGTGCTTGTGTGTGCAGTTTGATCTCATCCAGACCAATGCATATACTTGTGTATTAGCTGCAATATACGTTTAACAAAGAATTAATGCATCCACAAGAAAACTACAGCAGCAGCCACAACTTTCCTTTTGGAGGTATGCACACCAGAATAACATCTCGAACATCTTGTTATCTGATCTCCATTGCTTTCTTAATACTTCTTTATCTTCTTCTTTTCATTTGTTTTTATATGTTTTAATCTAATGAAAAGATGCTTGATTTGGTCATTTCCACTTCAGCTGAGAGAAAGAAGAAAAGGCTCCTCTGTTTTATATCAATTTTTAAAATGGTAAGGTACTTTTGATATTTGAAAGTAGCTTAAACTAAGTGCAATCTTTTGATCTGTGAGCCAAGAACAAATGTAATCTAATCATCAGGCATCAATTGATAAGCATTCTATTAATTAAAGCTTGTACGTTTTTGAAATTTATTGGTTTTTGAATGAAAGGCTTGTACCCTAAAATACATGGGTCTAATGGCATTTTTATTGGTTGAATTCAGAGGTCATATTATAATGTTAAATGAATTTTTGATCAAAGTGAAAATATTTTCCATTTAAAATTTTTTTTTTAGAACTCGGACTCTCTAAAGTTTTAAAATTACTTGTGAAAGCAATTGAATTTTTATTAGCCAGTTGAGAACACGAAATGATGATTTTTATAGGTGAGTTTTGATCAAAGATCAGAGTTTGACCCATTGACCTAATAATGGGATCAAACAAATGGATAATATTTGATAATTTAAGAGTAAAATTGACCAAATTAACAATATAGGTGTTGACATGCCACAATCTCAATGGTTTAGGGACAAAAATTGTCATTAAATCAAAATATATCGTTGTTAATAACATGAGGTAACACTAGATATGCATAAACGTGCACAGCTTTTGCTGTGTATCTTAAAAATTAGGATAGGGTTATTATCCACGTGCTGAAAGAAAGGTTGGTCTTTTGAAGTATTCCTAATAAGTTTTCCTCATGTTTAGATGGAAACAGAAGACACTGATGACATTGCGGACAAAATAAAGGTTAAGGACCTAAATCAAATAAAAAAAGTTTAGGGTGTAAATTTTTGTTTGCTGAAAGTTTAGGATGGTTGGGTTTTTTCTAATCTTGATAAGCTTAACCAAAATGTGGTTTGGTTATGTTTCAGGGTTTTTTTTTTGTATGTCTTAGTTAATAAACAAAATAATATCAAAGTTAGATGTTAAATTTGATATTTGATGATTTGAACTCCAAACTTGAACTTTTAACTATTCATACAATTCAGACTTGTAACAACATCTCTCAAATGTGATCTTAAAATTTTATGATCTTTTTTTTATATATATACGAGGAGTAATCAAATAACTTCAATGTTTTGAATGCAAAAATTAATTTAATAGTTTAAAATCAAATAACATAAATTCATTGGATGGTTTTTCAATTGATTACAACCATGTAAGAGAATTTCTCCATAAAAGAACAAGAATTTATATATTTTTTTTATTATTATTTAGATTTTTGGTAATAAAAACTGTAAACCTACTAGTTTACAATGGA
The DNA here is from genome assembly GCA_032356905.1 of Salix exigua. Classification (NCBI taxonomy): domain Eukaryota; kingdom Viridiplantae; phylum Streptophyta; class Magnoliopsida; order Malpighiales; family Salicaceae; genus Salix; species Salix exigua. Next base: position 8,382,312 of record CM063588.1, on the reverse strand, counting down.
ATTATTAGCCTACTTATTTACAAGTCGACAGTTACAAACCTGCTAATTTTCATCTACAAATTAAGTATCCACATATTATTTGCCTATGAATTATCTGCATGTAGTATTACTAGCTTAATGATTATCTTCTTACAGGATTACAAGTTTACTGATAAACAAGTTTTGAAGACCTAGTAAACTTAGCTCAATTACAAAGCAATTGTTGTTGTTGATTTGGTGAGTTGTTGTTTTACTCTTTCAAACCTTGAGTTATATAGAAAAAAAGCTATGGACAACTTCTTGTTAACCATTTATTTTCTCCATCATTTTCTTATTTCAAAAATGCATCCCTAAAATTGTTTATCTCCATTACTCTGTGTTTATACTAGTCGTTTGAAAACATGCATAGGCCCCAGGGCTAACTTCAGGCTCACACCGGAGTGGCTGGATAAGAAAACCCAGTTCTTGCATGCCCAAAAAAAGAGTTTCCACTGCCCCCGACTCTGTAGCTGGTACACTGGATGCGAAATGAGTCTCATAACAATGCATTCATCTGGGAAGCAATGGTTTGAGGAAATCACACTCTGTCCTGTTGGCTGGATCCTGGTCACACAGTAACACCATCCCCATCTTATTACTGTTCTTGGCTCTCCTCTGCCCCACCAAGCCATGCATAGACCCGCAGCTCAAACAAGACTCGAGGAAGTGGGCCAGTAAGAACCCAATTATGCTACGTGTTGTCTCCTGGTCTTTTGTGAGAGTTTGATGATAATGATGATGTTATTGGTAGGTGATGAAGAGGACATAGGAGGATATTGCAAAGTTCTGTCTGGCAGCAGAGCAGGGAAGCAGATAATCGAAGAATGCAGTGATCCTGGTCATGTCATCAAAAGTTTTAGTGCTTCACAAGATTCTTGAATGTCAAAAACCGGTAATGCGTGAGCTGTGACAGCACTACTTGTGGAGGATACGCATGCTGCTTCTGGCAAGGGGGAGAACCACTAGGGTTCAACCGCAAGGAAAAGTGAGCTAGCTCCCATTAAACCCGTGAGTTCTCCGGGGGTCGAGATCAAAATCAAATCGATATTGTGACTGTTCGGGTGTTTGCATGTAATTTATTTAAAAAAATAATCGTTTAAAAATGTATTAAAATATTTTTTTTATTTTTTTAAAAAATATTTCTGATATTTGAACATGAAAATAATAATAAAAAAATACTAAAAACAATAATTTTAAAAAAAAAAACGGTTTTTGAAATGAAATTGTATAACAGTAGCTTTCTTTAACACTATTTAAAGGTCAATCGATAGGCATGTAGCGTCTAGGTGCATTTGTTGACTAAAAAACTTTATAGATTATTTGAATGGCTAATCTTTAAATACCAAGTTCAAAAACAAAAATCTTTAATTCCCAATATGTGGATTATTTTAAGGATAAATTTTAACTCTAGCCTAGAATAGATAGAATTCTTTGTTATGCATGCTTTAGAATACTTATTTTCCTTGGCTTGTTGTTAATGTTAACATTTTAAAAAATAATTAGCAACATCAAAAATTAAATAAATACAATTACGAGTGTTCAATAATAATGCTTACCATACTTGCTCGATATGAAGCAAATGAAACTGACCTACCAGAATGAGAACTTATTTTACCATCTGTTTGTTTCAACTGATTGCGTTTTGAAGAGTCCGATCGTCTTTGGAATCCATCGGTTGACCAAACTTCCTGTATCATGGTATTTCAGTCTTCTTTTTGTATCCAAATGAGACCATTATTCATGCAGTCAATAATATTTGTGGTTTGTAGTTTGGACAGAGCTTTAGCACGAGCTCGTGCCAATTGTTGGTTCAAAGATATCCGAGCTTTATCTTCCCAAATATTCCGAACAATTTCTTCATCTTCATCAGGGAAGATATATTTTTTCTATCCAATACATTTGATAAGTAAAGTAAAATAATTTGCAAACAACATCAATTTTTTTTAGTGTGTCCATTAAAATATATATCATAAATGATTCATGATCATAATATGAAAATAGTTGTGTGCATTCATATTAAAAAAACAATAAAGTCAGCAATATTTTTTTCTCATACCTTGAACTTTTTGAACAGTTCATCCTTATACATCGAAGGTACTTTTTCCCATGAGTGTCATGGCCCCTTGAAATTACATCTCAAAATGTTGTCGATTTCACAGCCATATGATGCGTTATTAAACCTGAAATATTATAATAACAAACTTTCATGAAACAAATACAGACATAATAATCAATGTGTACAAAAAAAAATATGAAACTTGCTCTGTTCTTCCATACAAATTTAGTTGTAGTTTTTTTGTCATTGGATCGATTTCGGTGTCAAATCACTTCCGTTTAATGCAAACATTGTTGCCAGAAGAGTTTGGACCATTGTCTGTTTGGAGACAATCTTTATTTTGATCGTTATTAACATCTTGGTTAATTGGATCATCAATGTCGTTCTCCTCATCCTCATTATCACCATCTACTCTCATATAACTATCACTCGCCAGCAAATGTTGATACCCGGACATGCAATTATCTTGTTCATTTGGAATGAACTTGGGACTTCGGACATGTAATTATCTTCTAAGTCAGTACGATCAATTGGGCGAGAAGTTGTTGCATCTGTATTCATCATGTACGGAGTTCGTTTTGATCTGGATGCAAACCTACTAGTATTGGAGTCTAATATAGATCCACGTCGCGACATTCTAACACAATTATATTCTTATCAATAAGTGTTTGTAATAACTAATAAAAATTACAATAAAAAATAAGGGGTCATGCTAATCATCATTACCAACAACATCAATATTACAAACAAAATAACAAATCCTTCTCAAACAACATAATGCTACTCATCATTACCATCAACATCAATATTTCAATCAAAATAACAAGTTCAAGCATAATGCTACTCATCATTACCATCAACATCACTATTTCAATGAAAATAACAAATCAAACCATAATGCTACCCATCATTACCATCAACATCACAATTTCAATGAAAATAACAAATCCACACTATTGTTGCTACTCATCATTACCATCAACATTACTATGTCAATGAAAATTACAAATCAAATCATAATGCTACCCATCATTACCATCAACATCATACATATTGGAAATCAAAATAACAAATACAAGCGTAATGTTAATCCTCATTACCATCAACATCAATATTTCAATCAAAATAACAAGTCCAAGCATAATGCTACTCATCATTACCATTAACATCAATATTTCAACCAAAATAACAAGTCCAAGCATAATGCTACTCATCATTACCATCAACATCACTATTTCAATGAAAATAACAAATCAAACCATAATACTACCCATCATTACCATCAACATCATACATATTGGGAATCAAAATAACAAATACAAGCATAATGTTAATCATCATTACCATCAACATCAATATTTTCATTAGAGAATAACAAGTACATGTATAAAGCTAATCATCATTATCATCACTCCTAATTACATCATCATCAGCATCATCAGCATCACCAATGACATCATTGTCATAGTCAATTTCCTCATCCAAAGGTATTTCATTCTATTCTCTCCAATTTGCCTGTATCCGAGGCAACTCATGCTGGTTTATTTCTTCATAATAAGATGAGTCAGCAAATATATTTTGTTCATCAAGTGACGGATCAGGAAGCACACAATATGGATGAGAAATTTCATCCAATTGATCAACATCAAATGATTTAACATTGTCAGTGTTCTCAATAAATTCCCCCATATCAACGTTATAACGACTTCTAGCTGATGTCTTTATAACTGCCCACCATTCAGATGATTTATTATCGGGTGGACATGTATAGTACACTTGTTGACATTGTTGCGCTAAGACAAAATCTTCATTCTCATGTAGTCTAGAAGTATGTTTGATTTCAACCAAACCATTTGAACGATGCAATTTAAGATCACGTTTTGTATCGTACCAATGACATTTGAACACAAATACCTTGCACTTATTCCCTAAATATTTAAGCTGAATCACTTCTTCAAGCATTCCATAATAATCAATCTCATTCTCATTGTAGCTACTTCCTTTAACACAAACCCCACTATTCATTATTTTTTTTATATCATCCATAACTTTGAGTATGAAATTTAAATCCATTTACATAATACCCATTATAACATTTCACTGAATTGGACAACCCCATAGGTAGTGCAAAGATTTGATTCTCAATTCCAGTTGATTTGTATTGAACCTAGCATAAGAATAATAATAAGCATGGATGAATTATAAAATTTCATACAAAATATTTAATGTAACAAAATATTTCGTGAAAATACTTACATGATTTTTCAACCAAATTGGAAATATCTGCTCACATAGTTTTTCAATTTGAACATCGCTATATTGTGGTTGTTGTGTCTTGAGCTCTTGACGACATTGCCTAAATTTGTAATTGTTAGGTGAAATTAATTTATTATAAATGAAAATCCAAGTGAAAATATTTCACACTTACTCCATATAGGGTATTAATTCTTGACTATTGAAAATGACATAGTTGTGTGCTATTTTCATTTCTTCCTACGATAACTGCCTTCTATAAAATTTGTTGGACAATTTTCTCCCATGATAGGAAAAAACTGAAAGTTGTCCACATTGACCTTTAGATCCACCATCGTCATTTCTTGGAACTCTATTCGACGCAAAATTTGTAATTTCGTCAATTAGGTAAGCTTCACATATAGAACCCTTAACGTGAGCTTTGTTGGTTACTTTCTTCTTCAAATAAAACATATACCTACATCATTTGTGTTAATTAATTTGAAATATAAAAAATATATAATTTGGAATTTAATAAAAAATACATTGTATGATAGCATACCGTTCAAATGGATACATCCATCGATATTGAGTGGGTCCTCCAGCTTGTGCCTCATAAGGAAGATGTATCGTTAAGTGTTCCATGGAGTCAAAGAAAGACGGAGGGAAAATCCTTTCAAGTTTACATATTATTTCAATGATATTTCTCTGCATCAACTCCACGTGGTGGACATTTAAATTTGTAACACAGACCAAAAAAAACTGACAATTCAATTAATGCCTCCCATAGTGGTCTACGCAAGTAAGGTCGGAATGCAACTCGAATAAGTTTTTGAATAAAAACATGAAAATCATGAGTTTTCATACCCCAAACCTTACATTGAGTCTCTTTTACACACTGTGATATATTTGAAGCATAACCATCAGGAAAGGACAACTCTTTCATCCATGACAACACTTCTTGTTGTTGTTTCTTGAAGAGATAATAACTAGCTTTGGGTTTGTAGACTCGACCACTGACATGTTGTTGCAAATGTAAGCTTGGCCTCCTACAATACAACTGAATATCTAACCTAGCCTTTACATTATCCTTGCTTCTATCAGAACAATCCATGACTGTATAAAAGATATTCTCAAAACAATTTTTCTCTATGTGCATGACATCTAAGTTGTGACGGATTACATTTGTATGTCAATATGGAAGATCTCAAAAAATACTTTTCTTCACCCAATTATGATAGACACCAAAACCGAGAATTTTATCACAAAAGCTATGAACATGTCCCTCAGTAAACTTTGTCACTTCATCTAACATCTGTAAACCAATTCGACGTGGAAAAGGAGGGAGCTCTTCAATTACTCCATTCATAAACTTATCTGCCTGGGATCTACAGGAGTGGTTCATGGGTAGGAATCATCGATGACAGTTAAAAAATGAAGTTTTCCTACCATGTTTTAGTCTAAAAGCCTTGCTATGTTCCATGCAATAAGGACAAGATAATTTACCATGAGTACTCCATCCTGATAACATAGCATATGCAGGAAAATCACTAATGGTCCACATCAATGCTGCTTTCAATTGAAAATTTTGTTTACTACATACATCATAAGTTTCAACACCCACAAACCACAACTTATTTAATTCATCAATCAAGGGTCTTAGACAAATATCAAGCTTCTTTCCCGGATTCTTTAGCCCGAGAATGATCATTGCTAAAAACATAAATGGTCTTGTCATGCACTTCCAAAGAGGCAAGTTATACATTGTCACAATTATTGGCCAACAAGAATATGCATTTGACATCATATTAAATGGACAAAATCCATCTGTGCATAACCCTAATCTCACATTTCGAGGATCTGCCGCGAAGTTAGGATGGATACAATTAAACTCTTTCCATGCATATCCATCTGATGGATGCACCATTACTCCATCATCTGACTTGTGAAAGTGATGTCATGTCATATCTTTAGCATGATGTGGAGACATAAATAGCCTTTGAAGTCTTGGTGTCAATGGAAAGTATTGGAGTTGCTTCTCTGCCTTTCTTTTTGTGCCTTTACTAGTAGGGTTTCAAGGTTTATATCGTGAACTTCCATAGAAGTCACAAATTATTTTCATTGCATCCACCCCGTAATATAACATACAAAAATTCAGACACACGTCATATTTCTCATAGCCAAGTCCAAGTGGCCGCATAAATTTCTTGGCATCATAAAAATTTGAAACCAAATTTGCATCATCAGGCATACAACTCTTAGCAAATTCAGAAAATTGGTTGAAGGCATTTAACTGATTTTGGTCGAGGTTTATATCGTGAACTTCCACCGAAGTCACAAATTATTTTCATTGCATCCACCCCGTAATACAACATACAAAAATTTGGACACACGTCATATTTCTCATAGCCAAGTCCAAGTGGCCGCATAAATTTCTTGGCATCATAAAAATTTGAAACCAAATTTGCATCATCAAGCATACAACTCTTAGCAAATTCAGAAAATTGGTTGAAGGCATTCTGAGTTAAATTTAAATTTGACTTCATATTAAGCAATTGTACAATAGCAGATAGTTTTGATTGTTTGGTACACCCTTCCCACAAAGGTTCCTCGGCAGCTTTTAACAACTTAAAAAAATTGCATGCCTCTACATTCGGAGGTTCATCTATGACAACAGTACTGCAAACCCTATCATTATAGTATGCATCATCATTCCCCATTGCATCTATAACTATATTTCTATACGGATTTGTATCTCGCATGTCATTCACAACACAACTAAGCCCTCCTGATGAAGGTCCATCCAATATATCTGTAACAAAAGGTTCCCCATGTACAGTCCAATTTTCATAATAAGGTAAAAACCCTATTGTCAATAAATGCTTACAAACATCATCTTGGGCTTGAAACTTTTGATTTTTGCATCTCACACAAGGACATATAATTTTCCCCTCAGATAAATTTTTATCAATTGAATATGCAAAATTGATAAATCTTCTAACACCCGCAATAAATTCAGGATTTAGACGAGCACTTCGCATACAACGATACATCCACTCTCGATCGTCCATATTTATCTAGTAAACATTATGACATACAAACATTTTAGAATGTTGATTCATTTTGTATTACACAGGAGGCAAATCAAAAATAATATGATTTAAATAATTCAGGCGTAATTTTTTTTATTTCACAACTATAGATTCATGCGTAAGATCATTACGGTGCAAAGGGGACAATTATGTCTCCCTTCAGTTCAATAGCTATTTGTTTAAAAATTATTAATGTCCAAGACAAAGAAATTGTGTTGCATTAACAACAATCTATTGCATTAAATAGAGGAGACTGATTGGGGAGGATGTGGAATGTTTCTATGGATAGAAGGATTGAGCGCTCCTACTTATAAAACTAGCGCTGCCTTCATAGATGTGTTCTGGGATTTTGTTGTTACAACATAAACTTGATACAAGGCTGTATACACCAAATCATCATAGCATGTGGAATCCTTTTACTATTGTTCATCCTTTGTAATCCTTGTGAGTAATCTAGTTGTGTAGTTTATGCATAAATAAAGAGAATCTAAGTGAATATTCCTAGCTCAAAAGTTAGTTTTAGAACACATTGAGCCTTGTGATGCTAGAGATTTGATGTAATTAATTTGCAATTTATAACCATATAACATCATAATTTTCATCATGTGGAAGCATGGTTGTTTCTTATTAGTGTGACAAATAACTACGACCACAAAAGTAGAGGGAGATATTATAGAGAAGTAGAGTGACAATGCTTTTTTATTCGATATGATCATTTTGATCCATTGGATTCCCTTGGAGAATTGGAGCCGAATAGTCCACAGATTGATTCATTTTGTATTACGCAGGAGGCAAAACAAAAATAATATGATTTAAATAATTGAAACATATTTTTTAATTTTTTTTTTAATTTCACAACTATAGATTCATGCGTAAGATCATTACGGTGCAAAGGGGACAACTATGTCTCCCTTCAATTCAATAGCTATCTCTAGTTTTAAAATTATTAATGGCCAAGACAAAGAAAACAAAAGCCAACAACACAAATACTTAACAAAACATTGAACACACAATAACAACAAACATATTTTTTTCCATACACAACAATATGCATTTAATCGATACTAACAGTAAAAACAAACAATAAACATATCACACTGACCTTTGAAGCGAATTTAATACACTTTGCAGTCAACCTATATTGATCGGTGCTTGATGCTCCTTTCTACAACCCTGAGTAGAGAGACACTGTTAGTACATTTAATATAAATTGTGAGCAAAAAGAACTGGAAACTTCAAATTCAAGGTTCATTGGAAGTTTCACCACAATTAGGTATACTAATTAAATTTGTTTCACTTCAGGGACAATGCCTTTCATCGATTTAGAAGGTGTTTGGGAAAACCAAAAAATAAATAAAATTTATATGCTTAGAGTTGTATAAAATACTAAGAGTGTAAGACACAAATCATTGTAGCAATTATCCTTTGTATTTATATGCTTGGAGTTGTATACAAAACTAAGAGCGTAAGGCATTACACAAGATGACAACACTATATAATGAAAATATGTACACAATCAATTTTTTTATAGAGTATTACTTCCTATTATACATCCTCTCAAGTTAAAGGTGGGGACTTCATATGAATCTTGAACAAAAAATGAGCAAAGAAAACATGAGAAAATAGTTTAGTGAGAACATTAGTTAATTGATCTTGATCTTTAATTGATCTTGATTTCTTAAAGAGATGAATCAAACTTCTTTCCCTTATTTCCATAGTTAGAAGCTCCATGTTAATCCCTTATTTAAATGAAATCATTTGCAACTGATTATCCGTTGCAATATCAGTTTGATTTGCAACGGATATTCCGTTACAAGTGACATTGCAACGGATAATCCGTTGCAAGTGACTTTTCTGTTGCAACGGATTATCACTTGCGGATTATCACTTGCAATTTTGTTTTATCTTGCAACGGATATTCTGTTTCAAATTAAAATTGCAACGGAAAATCCGTTGCAACACATATGTTTGTTTTGCAACGACAAATCTGTTGCTAATCAAATTTCAGTTGCAATCACCCCCCTTTTTTAGTAGTGGTAGTAAACGACACCATATTTTCTTCAACGCAAAAAATATTAATTATGATATTTTTTTTATAATATAAATTTAGGCCAAATTATAAATTTGTGTGGAATTCCTATGAAGTGCAAGTTTTCTATAAAATATATGAATTTTAAATCAATATAAATTTAGTTGTTTAGTAGGTTTAAACGAAATAAGCAGCATAAAATTATCGTCATCATTAAAATAACAAGAAGATTTATATATTTGAATTATTGAATTCACTGTATTAAGATTAGTTCATTTTATAATTCAATTTAAATTAAATGAAAAAACAAAATAAATTGGTAAAACATCTGCAATAATCAAATAACAAAAATAAATATTTAATTTTCCATATATAAAAAGAAGAAAACATAAATTGAAAATTCATCCCTACGTTACCATCATTATTATTACTATAACAGTTAAAATTATTATCAACATTACTACCCAAACAATTAAAATCATTAAATTGCCCAGAAAAATAAAAAAAATCAAAACATATTTACAAAAAATAAATAAAAAATAATCACTAAAATTATCATTATTTTTACGCAAACAATAAAATCATCTGATTCGAAAAACAAGTAAAAATAACAGAAGATACAAAAAAGAAACAAAGGGAAAAAGGGAGCAATAATAATTTTAAAATGATCACCGATATAAATTAAAATTTTAAGACTGAACCGAATAACAATAAAAACCCAATAAAAAATAAAAAACAAAAATTAAAAACAAAAATAAAAAGCATAGATGCATAAACACGAATGAAAAATAAACATTGTTCAAGAATGACCGAAAAAACCACAAAAATTAATATCAAATAAAAAATTCAAAGAATAAGTACCGAAATGAAAAGTAGATATATCACTAATTTCAATTGTAGGACACAATTAAAATAAAATATATAATCAATTCTAATCGAAGAACAAAATTGAAACCAATAAAAACCTTGAGACCGAAATAAATAAATGTATTTAAAAAAATACAATGTAATTTTGTTAAAAAAATTTAAAAGAATAAGGACCGAAATGAAGAGTAGCATATATGACCAATTTCAATTGGAGGACACAATTAAAATAAATTAAAACAATATATATATATATAATACCAATTAAAGGATAAAATTGAAACAAATAAAAACCTTGGGACCGAAACAAATAATGACCTTTTAAAGGTAATTGCAGTGTAATTTGTTAAAGATTAAAAGAATAAGGATTGAAATGTACCATATATGACCAATTCCAATTGGAGGACCAAATTAAAACTTGTGTACCAAAAAAACTAAAGGAACCAAAAAAAATCAAAAAATAAAAGAATAAGGATTGAAATAAAAACTTGCATATAAAGTCAATTTCAATTGAAGGGCACAATTAAAAACAATCAAAAATTCCATTAAGAGAATCAAGAATAAAATTGAAATCAAAACATTAGGGACTAAAATATATGAAATACAAACATCAAACACTTATAAAGTCAATTTCAATTGAAGGGCACAATTAAAAACAATCAAAAATTCCATTAAGAGAATCAGGAATAAAATTGAAATCAAAACTTGCATATAAAGTCAATTTCAATTGAAGGGCACAATTAAAAACAATCAAAAATTCCATTAAGAGAATCAGGAATAAAATTGAAATCAAAACATTAGGGACTAAAATATATGAAATACAAACATCAAACACTTATCTGTAATTTCAGGCAGTAGGAGAGAGAAAGGGGAGAGAAAAAAATTGTTCACCAGCAATGACCCGAACATCTAAAACTGACACGCACCACACCGGGAGGCCGAGAACATAGTGTCGTACAAGGTGACAGGGTGGAATGTCAGTTTCCACCGCCCAACGACGTCGCACGTGCGTATGAAACAATATTGTCGTGTCCGTACGACACCCCCGCAGTGTTACATAAAAAGAAATAATAATAAAATATTAAAAAAAATCAGGGATGAAAGTACCGCACTATTCCGGCTACCATCTTCTTCTTCTTCTTTTTATCTTTTTAAGGGTTATTTTAGTAGTTTAATGTCATTTTGTCAGCACGGACAAATCAGTATTTACACTGTACAACAAAATTTGGAAATACCATGCACGCAATCAATCCACGGGGGAGCGACATTGAACGACTTTTTTGAGTTCCGCCAATTTATAATTTTATATACAGAAGCTGCACGCGAGTTTCAAGGTCCGGGTTCATCGGTCATTGACATTCTCCACAATTCGGTCCAGGTTCGCTCAATTAAAGGAAGTCCATGAAATAAGATATACGATCATTGCAAACTCCATTTACTTCTCGAATAGTTTTTAATTAATTCAAACGTACCATCACAAGTTTCATTCTAACTAATTAAAATAATATCGAAGCGTCCGACCATCAAATTAATATTATAAGATACGACTAAAATGGAATATTCTTTGCACTTTAATTCAGCTGTTTGTTTCTCTCATAATGTCTGTTTTACAAAAAAAAAATTTAAAATAAACAGTTTTTATTTTTTTTATTTTAAATTGATATTATTAGATTATTGTAATGTGTTGATATGGGAAATAATTTTAACTATTTTAATAGATTTTTAAACAAAAAAAACAACTTCAACTACATTTCCAAATAAACTCTTAATTTTCTTGTAGCCTGCACCGCCATTTGTTTTATATTTGAAATAGTGTTTAAATGTGTTTTAAATTTTTGTTTAATAAAATATTTAGTTGGTAGTTTTTTTAGTATTCTTTAAATTGAAGGCTTATACAACTCCTACTCTTATCCAAAATAAGTTGAAGTCTTACCGATTAAAGAAGTTTCTAAGAGCTTGCGAGCTCAAATGCCTCTGTCGAATTTGATTTTAAATAAATATTTAGGGTTGGATCGAGACAAATATAATATTGCGGTTATTTTAAGACGGTCAAGGAACTGGTGATGACATCACATCCTTATCTTGTTGGAGTGATTCTTTGACTAAAGTTTATTTATTTATTTAATGTATATAATAGAAAACAAGGGTTATAAGAACTATGCAATGAGTGCCCTAAGAAAATAATTAAAAAATACGACCTTAATTGATTTATATTTCATTCTGTTTGGGCTTTAATTGATCTAAAACAATAAGAAGGGAAATCGATCTACCATCATTGAAAAGCAATGCCCACAGTTAAAAATAAATTGCTTAACTTAACGAATAAGTTAAGAAGTTGAATATCAAATTATAAAACTAAAAAATTTGGGGAATAAAAATAAAATTTCTACACTATTTTGTACTTTCTTGGAAATTGCATGCCCTTAATTTATAGTGTTGAGAACCCTTGCAAAATAGAAAATAAAAACACTCAATGAACACAAAATATTGAAAGATATTGCCATTGATTTGTTAAATGAGAGTCTTAAATCTTGTGATCAAAGTGAACTTTCTTTCATCCTTGAATTGTGTAAGATCTCTTTCTTTTCTCTAAGATTTCAATGAGATCCATCCGTAATTGATGGTTTTGTAAGTGTTTTCATTGAAACGTTTCATGTATCCAAAATCAACTATAATATTTTCGATTTTGTTTGAATCTCTATATTTTATGGAAGATAATAGTGTAATTACTACAATTTCATAAAAGTATTAATAATAACTATTGTTTAGTGCTTATGATCATGACTTGGAACATGTTTTTTAATATTTTAGAAAGATACTCCATTGCGATTAGTGAAATATAAGGTTGGAATGAAATTATTGTAAATATAAGGACTATACTGAATGTTTATTTGTTGAAAAATACTAGCAAAATTTTTCTTCCTCAAAGTCCATGGTTGAATCACTAGTCCTTTAGCACAAAATCACCCCAAATCATCATTAAAATAAATAATTTGTAGTTCTATTGAAATTTATTTTCAATCTTAAATGAAAACAAAAATTCAAACTTTAAATTTTTAATTTCTAGATTTCCAAACAAGGTTGGATGCTTATGTTTTACAAGAGAGGAGTGTCAAGTGACAATTGTTGTCAACCAACTCTTCCCATCTTGAGCTTGGTGTGCTTTATTATAATTTTTCCCATTTGGCATTTATTTTGCAATCTGGAAAAACCGTGACCATATAATATATATGGCTAGAAGAGCCGTGTGGTGCATGTTTTCCGATTGTTTTTCCATTTGCTTCTATATATAGTTGTTGGAAAATCACAAGAAGATTAAAGAAATTAAGAAGCTCCATTGGCCAATATGATTCCTTTTCGTGATTCATCTGACAACTTGCACGGTTTCGGGTTCTTATGAGATAAGAAAAGCCTGAATGGCCAGCTCATCCCCATCTTCCCTCCAAACTCAAACCAAATTGCAGAAACAAAGAGGCTATGCCAGATTCAACGAGCTTTTTATTATTATTTTTGGTGGAGGATATTAAGGAATCATCTTATCTAAAATCTTAATCTTTTAAGTGACACTCATAATATGATTTATATTATTCTCTAACACATCCCTTCAAGTGAAATTCATTTGGGCTTGAAACTTGCACAGGCTCAGATCATCTTGTGCTTAATGTTTATCAAATAGAATGGGAGTTGTGAGATTAGAACTCGTGACCGCTGAATCAATAATGTTCTGATACCATGTTAAAAAATCATCTCACCTATTATTCTCTAATAGAGAAAGAGAGGACATAATCACAACCTTTACCGGTCTTGTAATTAATGAAAAATTAGTTTGTTCTTCGTTAATTCAATTCGGGACACATGCATACCTAGGCTAAAATATCCTTATGGACATTAAAACACGTACGTGTTCACAATCTTAAAATGTCTAGTTTAACTCATCTGGTTCTAAGTTTATTCCTTAAAAATCACTAGTTTGAATCTTATATCAATTAGAACCATTAAGAGTTTTAACTGATTATTAACTCTAAAATTCATAAAATTAATGGAGATATATATAAATTAATAAAGAATCCAAAAAAGGAAACGCATGTTCACATAGATGGTACAGTTTAACTACTAGCTAGTTGACAAGACAGAATCCTTGGAGATAGATGGAACTTCACCTCTATAAATTGCCCCAGCCTCTCTTCAAACCCGCTCAAATTAATTCTTTTACTCTCATCTCAACTCCCTTCAGATGATCGTTTTTGTATAACGAAACAGTAGTGATCTAGCTAGAGCACACATAGCATCGCCTTAGCTACCATATATATTTGGAGCTACAAATATAGAGAGTATTGTATCCGATATGCCGGTGAATATAACCTCCATTAAAACCTCCTCGAATGGAGCCTGGCAAGGCGATAACCCCTTGGATTTCGCCTTCCCATTGTTAATTGTCCAAGCCACCCTAATCATAGTGCTTAGCCGCTTCCTCGCCTTCCTTCTCAAGCCCCTCCGCCAACCCAAAGTCATTGCCGAGATAGTTGTACGTCTCTAATTTCTTTTTAAACACAGCATGCATAGTTGATTAATGTATAGCACACATAAATAGTACGCTTCTGTCTGTGAGTGTATCATGTGTTGATGAACTTGGGATATTGGTGATCTTGTTCTTAATTATGATAGCGAATTATCATCAGGAAAGAGCTGCAGATTCAATTAGTGCTTGAAATTTGTACGTCAGTTCGTCTCTCAAGAGGAACAACAAATCTATACCCCTAATAAAAGAGTTGGCAAAGGTCTATTCTTTCTAAAAAAAATTTACATATATACCAGCAAACCGACCGATGAAAAAAAAAATGCTGTACCTCTCTCCTTGTTCATACACTTAGTAATGGACAAGTCCAGGTTGTATCTACAAACTTTTCAAAAGTCCACTTCTCCTAGTCTTCTCTTCTCTTTTCTTGTTTGATAATGCTTTGGTTTTCAGCTTTCAGTCTTTATTCATGCATAATTTGTTCATAGGAACAAGATTGAAAGTTTTATATATTTGGAATCATCAAGTTATTTTAATGATCATCACAAGTTTTATATTTTCAGGGTGGGATTCTTCTGGGGCCATCAGCTTTTGGACGAAACAAGGGGTACCTGCACCGTATTTTCCCTAAATGGAGCGCTCCAATACTCGAATCCGTCGCAAGTATTGGTTTGCTCTTCTTTCTTTTCCTTGTAGGTCTCGAGCTCGATTTATCCTCAATTCGCCGGAGTGGCAAGCGAGCCTTCGGCATAGCATTCGCTGGCATCACTCTCCCTTTCATTGGTGGCATTGGTGTAGCATTTGTTTTCAGAAAAACAATTGAAGGAGAAGACCATGTTGGTTATGGCCAATTTCTAGTCTTCATGGGAGTTGCACTTTCAATCACAGCATTTCCTGTGCTAGCCCGAATTCTTGCAGAATTAAAGCTACTAACAACTCAAGTCGGAGAGACAGCTATGGCTGCAGCAGCGTTCAATGACGTCGCAGCGTGGATCTTGCTAGCCTTGGCGGTGGCTCTAGCCGGTGATGGAAATGGTGGTGGACACAAAAGCCCTATAATATCAATCTGGGTACTCATCTCAGGTGTTGCCTTTGTTGCATTCATGTTTATTGTGATCCGACCTGCCATGAAATGGGTTGCCCGGAGATGCTCCCCAGAACATGAAATGGTAGATGAAGCTTATATCTGCCTGGCGCTTGCTGGGGTTATGGTGTCAGGGTTCACGACCGACCTGATTGGCATCCATTCTATTTTTGGTGCATTTGTTTTTGGATTAACCATCCCTAAAGGGGAATTTGCAGAGAGATTGATGGAGAGGATTGAAGACTTTGTTTCGGGTCTGCTTCTTCCACTTTACTTTGCTTCCAGTGGATTAAAGACTGACGTGGCTACCATTCACGGGGGAAGGTCATGGGGACTTTTGGTGCTGGTTATTACCACAGCCTGTGCAGGGAAGATCATTGGGACGTTTGTGGTGGCGATGATGCTTATGATTCCGGCAAGGGAGTCTTTGACGCTTGGAGTTCTGATGAACACTAAAGGGTTGGTGGAACTTATTGTTCTCAACATTGGCAAGGAGAAAAAGGTGAGTTCATTAATTTTCTGCTGATTAATTTCTAGTGTTAGTTAATAATCACAATCATGGTTCTGCTGTGTTAGCTGATAGGTTCATTGATACATCCTTAATTATCCTTCAATTATTATTTTCAAACTATAGCTTAAAACCATTTCTACTATATTTCATTTATTTATTCAATACAATAATATGCAAGTTGCTTATGTTTTCTATTATATTCACTAAAATTATATAGGATTAAAATAATTAACTTTGATTAATGTTTTCTGACTTTTTTTCTACTTATTTTTCCTCTACATTCAAACCATTTTCCTAATTAACTTTAACATGCAAGTTGCTTATGTATTCTATTATATTCACTAAAATTATATAGGATTAAAATAATTAACTTTGATTAATGTTTTCTGACTTTTTTTCTACTTATTTTTCCTCTAAAATTCAAACCATTTTCCTAATGAAAATCTCTCAAGTCCTATTGATTGATTATCCCCCTCAGACCGCCCAACACAATATTATATACACTTATATATAAACTGGACCTATTTGTTCAGTTTGCTTTCTGTCGTTGTCCAAAATGAGAAAATAATTTCAAGCTGGTTCTCATAAAACATGGATAGAAACCTTTTAATGGTGAGCCACTATGATCACACAACATGTTTGGGGAGTTACCAAACACTTATCTAGTTGCTTTTTCTGGAACGTGGTTAACACCGCAAAACCAGACAGGCACTTAGTGTTTCTTTCTTTCATCTTTTTTTTGTATCGTAATTCATGTCAGTCCATTTAATATTTTTTTTGAAATAACATGTTTTTGAATGTGACTTGTTCCAAATTATATTATTTCGCTAAGAACGTTATACCTATATTATTTGGCCAATATGTTTTTCAAATGGTGCTAATAAGAAAAAAAAATACCCCTTGCATCTTCGTCTCATCTTCATGGAAAGCCCTTGTTCCATACATGTTGTGGCCGTAATCAGGCGCTTGGTTCTGCTGTTCTAATATATATAGCGCCTTGTTGGTAATGGGACAAAAAGGATTCCTGAATAGATAGAAAAATTATTAAAAAATATCGGAATGAATAGTAGAAGGGAATAAAAAAAGATCAGGAAGAGCGTGCTTAGAATTTCCTCTTCTTCCACATCCATTTATTATCGTTCGAAATTGAAACTAATTGAATTGTTCATCTCTCTCAGGTGCTCAATGATGAAAGTTTTGCGATTCTAGTCCTGATGGCACTCTTTACTACCTTCATCACGACCCCAACCGTCATGGCCATCTACAAACCTGCTCGTGGTGGTTCCTCCTCTGACACCCACCGCAAGCTAGGTGACCTGACCACCACTAAGGATTTCAGGGATGAACTACGTATCCTTGCTTGTGCTTACGGTCCTGGAAATGTTCCCTCACTTATTAGCCTCATCGAGTCAACAAGAAGCACTAAAAATTCCCAACTCAGACTCTTTATAATGCACCTTGTGGAGCTCACCGAGAGACCTTCATCAATCACCATGGTCCAACGAGCCCGTGAAAATGGGCTACCTTTCATTAACCGAAGCCGCCGTGGTGAATGGCATGATAGAGTCTCAGGGGCGTTCCAGGCCTACAGTCAATTAGGCCGTGTTTCAGTCCGGCCGATGACAGAAATCTCGCCTTTGGCTACCATGCATGAGGACATTTGCCAAGTAGCTGAGAATAAGAGGGTGACGATGATTATTTTGCCTTTCCATAAACAATGGAGAGGAGAGGGTGATCAGTCCATGGAGAATATGGGCCATGGATGGAGAGGGGTTAATCGAAGGGTTCTAAAAGAAGCTCCTTGTTCAGTGGCAGTGCTCGTGGACCATGGATTTGGAAATGGATCCCAGACACCGGGACCCAACACCGATGTAACCCAAAAGGTTTGTATCGTGTTTTTTGGCGGGCCTGATGATCGCGAGGCTCTGGTGCTGGGTGGTAGGATGGCAGAACACCCTGCTGTTAAAGTCACCATACTACGATTCGTTGAGAAAGAAGAAGAAAGAAACCATGTTGTGTTGCATCTTTCACCGTCCAAGTGCAGTGAAGAAAGTTACAGCTTCTCCACCGCTGCAATGAACCGAGAGGAAGAAATGGCGAGTCCTCTCAACTTCTTTCACCATTACTATAAAACCTCTAATTGTTATATATACACCAATTCACCATTTCTTCATTATTAATATTTGATTCTTTCATGCTAACAAATTTGATTTTTCGTTTTCTGACTGAAATTGATCAGGACTTGGATGAGACAGCCATGGCTGAGTTTCGAAACAGCTGGGCGGGGACGGTTGAGTATTCAGAAAAGGAAGCTAGCAACATCGTGGAAGGGGTGCTAGCAATAGGAAGGAGCGGGGATTATGATCTTATTGTTGTTGGGAAGGGCAGGTTTCCGTCAACAATGGTGGCAGAATTAGCATACCGACAAGCCGAGCACGCGGAGTTGGGGCCTATCGGAGATATACTGGCCTCATCAGGCCATGGTGTGGTGTCTTCGGTGCTTGTAATTCAGCAACATGATTTGGCTCATAAAGAGGAGGCTCAAGTGTCAAGGGTGGTGCACACTGAGGATGAGAAGTACAAAGCTGCCGAGTCATCGGGTGTGGAGGCGATTTCAAATGATGTTGTGTGATAAGAAGAACAAAATGTACAGAATATGTGTTTGTGCGTGCGTGGGTGGTGGTCACCGCCGGTCATCGTCTGCAAAATGTAAGAATTTGCAGGTGGTAATTAGCTAGGGATGATCTTTATGTGCTCTGTTTGTTTTCTGTTGTTGATTCTTGTAAACGATTTTGGGGCCATTTTCATTAGCTTCAGAAGATTAATATATTTTTTATATGCGAGAAGTCAAGGAATCGATGATAATTGTGAGCCCTTTTGGATCACTAAAACTTAACTCACACATGCACAAGTCAAGTTAATTACAACGTAGCTCCTCTTTGGTCCTTTCTCGAAAGAAGGAAAACTTGGAAATCGGGAATATAATAATATTCACGGCAATAACTCCAGAGATCTAGGGCGTCTCGCTCAAAATAGATAGCGAGAATAAATCTGTTCTGGGAACATTTGATGTGATCGTGTTGCATTTGTCAGCCAGCTTTTTATACCTCAAAACAACTACAAACAGAATGAAAAGTGACAAGATGCAGAACAGTTTGTAGCAGAGTCAATCAGGAGGATAGTGAATTAACAGACAATCAATCATTTACGGTGTCTTCATCTTCCTCTGGCTTCACAAAGAACTCGATATAAGCAATTCGACTGGGTTGCTGATATCCAGCAGAGTCAATGTGTTGGTGTGAAGTAGATGGTCTTGCAACTGAAACCAGATGCTGAACTTTTAACATTCCACCTCTTCCAATGGTCAACTTGCTCCCTCTGTTGTCTTTAATAACATTGCTGGGTACGTTAGAAGTTGTGGCTCGAAGGAACTTGTATTTATACCTGTCCACATGTTTGTGAAAAAACAGGATGCGTAATTTAATTTTACAAGAATGTTGCCTCTGCTGTAATAAATTAAAAACAATTGAATAATACCGGTAAGAGACTTCGTGATCACAGTGAAATGCAATTAGCAGGTCAGTGTTTGCATAATACATTAAGTCTATCTGCAAGAATGGGAGGTTTTAGACTTCTGGTATCAATTAAATCCTTGCAACTACTTGCTCGTATATGAAATAAACCTGTAAGTCTCCATGGCCCTCTCCTCTGAAAGTAACAGAAGGGGGTACTGGTTTTAGTATGATCTGGATGCTAGATCCTGGCCATTCAAGATCATCAATAGCTTCCTTCAGCACTGCAGACTGGGTTGTGAATACCATGATAATTAAGTCCATTACACAAAACTAGTTATGAAATACTATCAAGTAAGGAAAAATGCATGATTCAAACAATTTTTCTCACGTCTTTCTGTGTTCCATGACACATGCATGCATTACTGTCTTGAGAATAGGATATCTTACCACATAGAAAGCTCACTCATCAGAGCCTTCAATAATTACAGCATATTCATAACTGATATAGCTGAATGAACTTGATTGAAATATCAAGTTGACATCAAAGCAGGTAGGCTCCGAGAGCCAGTTGTACAATAAAAGATACATTTGCAATTACATTCTTGGGGGCATGCTGTGGAACTGGTATTCATAAAGGACAACAGCCATGGCAGAAATATATGCACATTACTAACTCCTGCAGGACACAGTCATAAATGGGGGGGCAAAACAGTGTTCCGTTTCGTTATAATTACATATGCAAGAGCATACCTTGACAGTGAAGCTAAGCGGTGTGCTTCCTGCAGGTTCAAAGTTGTAGTCCCATGAAATTGTCTCTGGGATTCTAGTCCTGATTTCCGCATAAATGCAGTCATCTTGTGAATCAGCAGACCTAAGATAAAGATAGAGGTATAGGTTACAGCAGGATCCAGACAGATTCTAAATGCAGATAACGAAATTACTTGCATTACAAAACCATCACTCTGGAAAACAGCAGCTTATGATAACAATTAAAAAAATAGACAGGAGGACCTGTTGTGTTTTAGGTATTTTAAATTCAGAGTGACAAACGCTTCTACCTGATAGTATATTATTGCTTTTGATAGCTGGAATTCTTTCTAGCAACGAAGCAATTGTGAAAGATTCATAATCTATGACTTTTCAATCTCCAGCACCTCATTTCATCCATGATATCCAAATAATCATTGCTTCAATTAAATGTTAAGGTTTTTGTTCTAAAAGTAATTCACAACTTGTTTGGTTGTTAAAAAGAAAATGAAAACAATAATCAAGTCAAGCTCCCAAATCTAGAAACTTTAACATTCAAATACTTAAATCCCTTTCCGATCCCAAAATTTCTCTGCAACAACAAATTATTAGTCAGCGTTAGACATCAAGTTCATTCAATCAAACATTCTAATCAAAGTCATACCAAACTATGCCAGATAATCAACAGTAGAATCACTAAAGTACTAGTTCATTTCCTTTGAATCCCATATAAAAATATATAATAGAAAAAATTCAAGCAACTGATTAGTTAACTTTAAACCTCAAATCCACAAATACAAAAATTTAACTATCCAGTTCTCATTTTTAACATATTGCAACAAGCAAGAACAGGAACATACTTGATTAGAAGCTGCATGTCTGGTCCAGGATATTGAATTTCAATAGAGCTGGAATGCCCAGGAACCGAAAACGTGTTCAAGCAGTCGACAAAAAGCCCCAAGCTCAATCCAAATCGAGGCCGCCCTTGAGCAGTATATTCATATCTGATAAAAAGCTACAAATGGATATCAGGATTTCAATATTATAGCTCATTGACCCTAAAAAGAAATACCCTAATTCTCTATTTTATATTAAAAAATAAGAAGAAACAAGTACTTTACAAAAAGAATTAGCAAGGAGTAAGTAGCCTAGAGAGTGTTTGGGCCCTGCTATCATGCTTCTTTGTGGATTGCCACTTTCCTCTTTTTGTTGATTTTTTTTTCTCAGCAAACAAACAGAGGATTGTGGAAATTTTAATCAATTTTTTGCGAGTTAGAAATAATCACCTCTTTTTGAAGATAAACTTTGGCTTGAAGACAGCCGGTTTCTTCAACAATCAAAACGATGCCGTGTTCCGATAATTCAACAACTGCGTCCTGATATTTCATAACAATGTAATAAATTGAAAAACAATGAATCAGATTGAAACGTGGTGTATTGCTGGTTAAAACTTAAAACCCTAGAGTTGCAAGATAATAAAATCAAAAGCGAAGGAGGAATGTGGCGGTAGACCTGATGACGTTTCCATCGGACGGTGGAGAGGGCGTCGACAATGCCTTGGACGTTGTCGAATTGGCACACCAGATCGGATGTATCTGTCTCTATCGCCGAGGAGCTCATCTTTTTCTTCTTTTCCCGCCAATTAAAAAACCTTTGGACGATTATAAGGAAAGGATTTTCAATATCTCTTTAAAAAAAACTACAGCATTCAAAATCTCCCTAAATGTTCTTATCAAAATTAAACTAGTCCTTGAATTCAAAAATTCTTTAAAATAGAATCTTAAATTTTTATAATTTTCTCGCTTAGTTTTGCCAGTAATTTTGTCAAAAAGCTAGTATATTTGTTCAAATATATTTAATAGCAAAACTAAATGAAGTTAATTAAGCACCTTATTTCGAATATACCGATCTATATTTTTTTTAAATCAGTTTTAATCTTTATTTATTGTTAATGATTTTTTTATTTATTTAATTAACGAGTGTTAAAGAATAATATAAATCATATTCTAAGATCTTACTTAACCATTTAAATTTTTAGGTGAAATAGTTTTTTTATATAATATTAGAGTTTGTTGTATAACAGCGGTCATGAGTTCAAATCTCACCACTCTCATTTTATTTAATAAAAATCAAGCATAAGATAATGTGAGTCTGTGCAAGTTTTCAACCCAAAAAGCTTTTACTCGAGGGATATATTAGAGAATAATATAAATCATATTTTAAGATTTCACTTAATAATTTTAATTCTTAAATGAGATAGTTTTTTTATAATGAGTCAAAAAACAATCATGGTTGTATTTTGTTAACCCTTTATTAAAGTATAAGAGTCTTGACTGCTATTTAATTTAAATAAATATTTTATATATATATATATATAATACTTTTCAAGTACTTCATAAACAGGTACGAGTTTTCTTCATGTCAAGGATTCTATCTGTAAGGTTGCGGCTTAGTGGTTGTAGGGGCGCACCCTCTTCCATTCGAACATAGTTTGAGTCCCGGTGGGAGTGAAACTGAAGGGTTTCTCCCCTCATGTCTCCTGGGTCCTTCTCTGCATGTAACACATATCATCTCTATGGTGCCTTACTTGTTCACTGAGCTTGCAGATTGTTCAGTGAATCCAAGAAATAATCGAGGTGTATATAAGCTGACCCGGACACCCGGTCACAAAAAAAAAACGAGGATCCTAGGCTTTACACCTAAACACAAGAGAAATCGATTGATTTTGAATTTAAGTCATGTAAACATTGAGAGAGAGAGAGAGAGAAACAATTAATTTGTTTTTGATATATATGAGCATATTATATTTTAAACTACTGCAGATAATCACAATTTAAACCAATATACAATATGTTTTTAGAGGGGGGAAATGGATCGGCTATGGAGATAAAGATAAACATCACATAATCACTTTTTAAAAATGGCATTTTGGCTACTTTACTTTTGGATATGTGACTTGACATTAAATATAATTAAATACATAAAGATAAATAGAAAAATAAAGATTTATATGGACATTTTTTTTCCAGCAATAAACTCACTTTAAATTTGTCTCCGCAGAAGAACTCCATTCATATGTCTTGAAAAACAAGGTTGAAAAGAACAAAGAAAACCAGTAACTTGAAAAGGGCGACCGGCTCATGACTGTTTCCGCCCGTCGCGTCGCCTCTTTAACACAATACCACCCACCGATCATTTCCTTGACCGGACAGCAATAACCATTTGTCTCATCCTTACCTCTAATTATCTCCCGCTTCTCTTCCCTCCCCTACAATCTAGGGTTTATGTTCTCACCGATGTCTGCCCTTCCAAAACCCTAAAAAATTCTCCAACTTACCAGCCAGTAAGCATTTACGTTACTCTGATGGATGGAATAAACACCACTGCAAGCGGTGGCGACGCCTCTACTAGTGGCGGTGGAGCACAGGCGCCGCCGGTGCCGATGGCGTCACAGTCAAATGCGCCGCCGCCATTTCTGAGTAAGACTTACGACATGGTAGACGACCCGGAGACCGACGCCGTGGTGTCTTGGAGCTCGACGAATAATAGTTTTGTGGTTTGGAATCCGCCGGAGTTCGCTCGCGATCTTTTGCCGAAGTATTT
This sequence comes from Salix exigua, assembly GCA_032356905.1. Taxonomy (NCBI): domain Eukaryota; kingdom Viridiplantae; phylum Streptophyta; class Magnoliopsida; order Malpighiales; family Salicaceae; genus Salix; species Salix exigua. Next base: position 8,358,045 of record CM063588.1, on the reverse strand, counting down.
TAAGCATAATAACTTCTCCAGCTTTGTTAGGCAACTTAATACATACGTATGGATTTGGCTTTCTTTATTTCTCTCTCTATATATTTTTATACATTTCTATTGCAGTTTGCCTGCTAATCTGCTGTCGTATTTTTCTACATTTCTATAGCAGTTTGCCTGCTAATCTGTGGACGTTTTTTATTTTGGGTATATTTTAATAAGTTATATTTGTCATTCTGTTTCTCCCAGTTGATTGCTTGGGGATATCTGGTAGTCAGTGGAGTTGTTTGATTTGCTTGTTGTTAGGATGATAAAAGGCAGTCATGGCTTAGTTTCTGTTCAGAGTATACCACAATTTACTACGTGGGATAGAGTTTAGATTCTTGCAAGAACTGAACTCATTTGTTTTCTTTGACGCTATATTGTTGTTGAATGTAGATGGTGATAATCCATGTTTATTTGTTATGAACTAGGGAACCATTTTCATCTACAGAAAAGTGTTTGTAGGTTAGATTTTCATCACAATATTGCTTTCGATGCTTGATCATTGTAGATGTCAAGGAATGGAACAAGGGATGCTCCTTATAAATAGTTTGAAGCCTAAGTAGGAATTTTGAGGAATGAAACTGTGTAGAGTTAGCTGGTGAATTTTGTTGATTTGCCTGTGTAAGCTATTTGCTACAGATTTTGATGTTATATAGATAGTGAAATGATTGGCATGGGGGGTTTGCAAACTTGCAAAATATAATCATTCTTGTTCAGTTTGAGAAAATTGGTGACAGGGAAAGATGTGATTTGATTGTTGTGAAAATCTCATTTAACTAGTGACCCACTGCATCTTTTAAGCTGTTCTGCTCTCTCTTCTTTGAGATTCCTGTACTACTTGTATCGAACAATTCTCTGCAACAGCACAGCCTTGACAAATAGTTGCATGAACACCAGAAAGAGGAAGACTGATCTCTTTTCTGTCATTGGGGACATCAATCATCAGTGCATCTATTTTGGGTTTTTTATGATGATATTTTTGGGGGGTAATTAGGTATATCTTTTAATTTTTTAGGATACATTTTAAAGTTTGGAAATGAATTAATTGGGCTATCAAAGAATCATAAGCGTTGAGATAAAAAAAAAGAAAAAAAAGGAGAGAAAATGTAGGTTTCCGTCTCTGTTTTTTTTTTTTTTTTGGAGTTGTAGGAATTTATTTCAATAATCTACTTTGGCAAGGGAATTTGGAATTAATTTTTTAGTATGATTAGTGGTGAATGACTTCAAGTGACAGTAAAGGGCTAGGCTATACTATCATACTTATGAAAATACTATAAATCCTCCTATTGGTTGCTAAGAAATTCTGGGGAGATTTTTTTTTTTACAGGTACTTATTTCATTTTTATTACGACTCCAAAATATTACAGGTAGTTTATGTTTTTGTGCACTACGAAAAATTCTTCAATAAAGTCAGAAGAGATGAAGAATGGATGTGTTCAAGTTTAAAGTTTTAAATGGTTGTCTGCCTGCATTATCTCATCAACCAAGCAAGAGAAGAAACGAAAAAGGAAATAGAAGTGTGCCTTATGTTGACCATACAGGATCTTCAATCTTGTTTGAACGCTTGCTCCCACGTGCGATATCATTTCCCAGTTATTGTCTGTCTAGTCATGGATATGGATGGTAAAGCTAAGAAAACGATGCTCGGTTAATAAATGAAGCCCTGATGCCGTTAATGGTTTGAATTTGTAGCTCTGTTCTTAGGTTGAGGGCACATTTAATAACCAGTTACAACAACTAGAGAAAAATTATGGTTGGTTTGATGTTTGATTATGTTATGAACTAATAAAGTACAATTTTGACCATTCAAAACAAGCCTGGTACTGGTCGCTTATTGTCTATGACTCTGCACTGTGATTTCCTTTTTCAACTCCAGGAAACATTGCAAGGAGATTTTGCACATAATCTATTGAAAGCAACCTTCTTTTTGAAATGTTTCCATCCCACCTCTTGTTGCCACTTCATCTCTCTCAAACCTTTGAAGCTAGAAATCTTTTGCTTTTCTACCCTTGGCAAGCCAAGAAGTGATCACCAGTATAGGAAGTCAAGGAAAACTTCTGTGCTCATTTACCTATAGTAAGCAGCCAAATCTAATATGAAATTGCTTTCCTTGAAGTTAGATTCCTTGCATTATGTACAAAAATCTAACAGGAGTGCTCTCCTTATGTGACAACAAGGGCACCAAAACTACCTATTAATTTTAGCAAAACGATAACTAGTCCTTGCCTGTTATCCTCTAGTGATGTTTACTTTTTGGAACACCAACCCTAAGCCATTTTTATCCCCCACCAAATATTACCAGACAGGGCAGTGCTGATGTGATTTGCATGTTTTTGTTCCTTGTTTCGGACTTAATCTTTCTGTATTTGTTTTTCTCTATTTTCAAACAGGGTTTTCGAAAGGTGGATCCAGACCGATGGGAATTTGCCAATGAAGGGTTTTTGAGGGGTCAGAAACACCTGCTTAGAACTATCAGTCGGCGAAAACCTGCCCATGGACATACTAATCAACAGCCGCAACAACCTCATGGACAGAACTCAACTGTTGGCGCTTGTGTTGAGGTTGGAAAGTTTGGGCTTGAGGAAGAGGTAGAGAGGCTCAAGAGGGACAAGAATGTTCTCATGCAAGAACTCGTTAGGTTGAGGCAGCAGCAACAGTCCACAGATAGCCAGTTGCAAACCATGGTGCAGCGACTTCAAGGGATGGAGCAGCGTCAGCAACAGATGATGTCATTCCTGGCAAAGGCTATGCAGAGCCCGAGCTTCCTGGCTCAGTTTGTACAGCAGCAAAATGAAAGCAATAGGCGCATAACAGAAGCCAACAAAAAACGAAGGCTCAAGCAGGATGGTGTTTCTGAGAATGAGACTTCTAGTGCTCCTGATGGACAGATTGTGAAGTATCAGCCTCAGATGAACGAGGCAGCCAAAGCAATGCTCAGGCAGATGGTGAAAATGGATGCTGCTTCTATGTTGGAATCTTATGACAACAATCTTGATGGCTTCCTGATTGGCAATGGTTCACCATCATCTAGTGCAAAAGACAGTGGAAGCTCTCCAAGCCGCATGTCAGGAGTGACTCTTCAAGAGGTTCCAGTAGCTTCAGGGATATCCTGTACTGGCCCAACAGCTGCCACATCTGAAATACAATCTTCCCCGCACATTGCTAGCTCTGAGAAGATTGCAGCTTCTCAGTTTCCGGATATAAGCATGCTGGTTGGAGGACAGGGAGCGCCTATTCCACAGGCAGATGTAGTCATACCCGAGGTTTCTCAAAAGCCAGAAATGGCGCCGGAAATTATTGCTAATATTACAGGTGAAGATTACATGGAACCAGAGACAAGCTGTGACGGGTTCATAGATCCAGCATCACTTGGAATTGATGAAACAATACCCATAGATATTGATAACATCTCCCCTGATCCTGATATTGATGCCTTGTTTGATAATTCTAGCTTCTGGGATGACCTTCTTGTGCAGAGTCCCGTGCCTGAGGATATTCAATCAGGTTCTGTGGAGGGTAAATCCAATGAAAATGATATGCATCCAATTATAAACGGGTGGGAGAAAGCTCAGCATATGGATCAGCTGACAGAACAAATGGGACTTCTCTCATCAGAACGCAAAAAGCTTTAAGCTTAAATCACGCACACCAAATGTACCTTTCTTTCAAACAATACAAGGTAAACACCTAGATAAACTTGTAACCTTGATAATCAGATGGTCCTACTCCTTTGTCCATTGGAACAACAAATCAATGCCTTTGGTTCCTGTTCCAGCAATAGTTTTGTTCTTGCACATGCGGAGACCTAAAGTTCTCCTCTCTTTTTTTCAATTTGAACTTTTCTCCTCTGCATCTTGTGAGAGGTTGTAGACCTCAAGAAACATTATGCTATCCTTAAGTCCGTAGTTTTGGTTTTCCATCTTCTGTACCTGTCAAATCCTATTCAAATCCTAGTATTGAATGTAGCCTTTGTGTCAAAGCAATTCACTTTCTTGGTTTTTTTACTTTTTCTACTGTTTGTTCTTGTGGACCACTTGCTACTTTACCTGTATGGAAAAATGCATGCACTAATCAGGGCTACCTCAAGGTTACTTAGAGGTAGTGGTCTCAGGCATTTTAGAGAAATTTTGATGAGGGTGTACTGGTCGGATTGTTTTGCTTCATCTTCTGCAATATCTAAAACTAGTAGGTATGGTATGACTGGTGTCAGAACTCAGAAGCAACACTTCAGTTTGGTACATTCTTAGATGGGATTTTAGTGTTACTCCTTGAATAGGGCGCTGATTGTTTAAAACAAATTGTGGAGTGTTTCGACTCACTGAAACGTAGTAGGCTGATTATTGGTGAGAGTCTGGTAAATCAGTGCAGTTGAGAAAGGTTGACCAGGCCTTGTTTGGAACTGAAGTTATATTTGATAGCAACAGGGAAGACGAGATAATTGTCTTCTGTAACATGGTCCAAGTATACATTTGCATAGGCTGAAAGTTTAATTGTTGAGCAGATGACCAATTTGATTGTTCTTGTATTAATTTGCTGAATGCTTGTAATTTGGTTCCGGTGATTTTGTGGCCTATTTAGGGCGGAGGAAGGCAAGGTGGTGGTGGTGGTGGTGGGGTGTGTGCACTTTTCCCATTGCTTGGTAAAAGTGGGATGTGGTCTTTAGTTTTGTACATTGCACTAGTTAGATGCCCGAGCGTTGCCGCGGGCATTGTTGCGTATATAATATAATATAATTACAATAATAACGATGAATTTATAATATAAAAGTTTAGAACTATAATATAAAAGAGTTTGTTTCGTTAACATAGGTTACATCTTTGGAATATTTGCAGCATCATCAAAGATGACAAAAGAGTAATAATTATACAATTTGTACATAAGTTCAAAAGAAAGGGATGTTCACATGTAGAATGAAGCAAGATCCCTTTTGTGAAATGAGTCATATCATTTTGCTGCTAATCTTCCTGTAAAAAATAAAAGACAGAATGATTAAAAAATTCAAGTAGATCTAATATAAAAATGTAGATGAAAATAATGAGTAGTGGAGAAAGAATTATCATTAGTAATAATTCGAAATATTTTTCTTTAATTTGTTTAAATTTTGTAATTAGTAGATGAAGCATGGGAAGAAACTTTGTTAGAAATTTCGGTAGAGTCTCCTCTATATTGGGAGATCCCAAGGTATTCATTACACAACCTGCATTATTTTTCAAAAATCAAGTATCTCCATTGTGCATTATATATATAAAGTTAAATTCATGTATTCAAATGAAATCAACCAAATGCATGACTTGTGAATAAAGAAAAAACGTAGAGCAATTATGATTGATAAATAAATGATAAATATTTTGAAATAATGGGCGTGCAAAGGGACCTCTGATGACGGAGAAAAGTTGTCTTTGTTCCTCTTAGTTGGTGGTTCATCTTGAGAATGATTGATTGATTTAGATTGATTTGCTTTAGATGACTGCAAAATTAAGGAGTATGAAAGTAAAGGCATGAAATTGTCCAGCAATGATCAAAAGTACTAAATATGAGAATATAAGTACATGTGTGATAAAACGAAACTTATGTTTTTTCTGAATGAGGATTGGCGAAATCTAAACTTTTTTTAACTTTGAGGCGGTAATTGTCTTCTTCGTGTTGAGATGATGGATTGATGTCAGGTGGCGTTAATTGAGTAAGTGTTTCTTCTTGAACTATTGATGATTCTTCAATAGCAACGGTTGCAGGAGTTGTTGAGGAGCCAGCACCAAATTGTTCTGATTGAATCTCTGAAGACTGTGTGATAGCTTCGTCAAAAACATTTGTGACAAAGATGTCACATCTGTTGATTGTTAATTTATAAGCCCCAAAACGCAGTTGAAAGATTTTTGTCTTGTTTAACACTTGCGTCAGCTGTGGTGGAGCTGTATAGGGATCAATGTAGTTCTTGTCATAAACCAGATGATGGGCCGACGCGTTAAAAAAGTTTTCAGCAGTTTTTCCAGATAAGAAGAAGTTGGTGACATCTTTTTCATCAGTCACAATGCAATTCACTTTAAACCTGCATCAAAATATTAATAGTTATTTGCAATTGAGTAAAATATGAATGTATTAATTTTATGAATAAATAAATTAACAGGAAACAATAATGGAGGTATTGAATGTTTTTTACGATGGAATTGGTGCAGAGTCTAGAGTTCCATGCTCAAAGCATCTTAGGTTGTCTGATGGTCCAGAGAGTGTTTTAGTGCATCTTGGACATGTTTTGGACCACCATCCATTAAAGAGATCATAATCAGTAATAGATGCAATGCAAATGAATCGCATATTTTGTATTGGTAAAAGTAAAAGTGAGAATAGAAGCAAAAAAATATAGTTAAAAGAATATGGATAGGTATCAGTAGTGAAACCTTATGTTGATGTGGATCCATACATAAGATCTCCCTAATTGTTTTTCGTTTTTCATTTATTTGTTGATCCAATGATACAATGGCATTAAAAGATGGAGGGAGTTTATGGACATCATGCGGCACTTGGCTGTAACTGAATTGAATAGAATTTTAAATAGTTAATAATAAATATTCATTGTCTGCGTAAAAATCAAATGAAAAATGTTATTAGAGGAAAAAGGATGTACAATTGTTTATATGGCAGAATTTGTGGAATATTTGGATTGAAATACCAAAGTGATGCAACAGTTCCAGTTAAATTTGCTGCACCTGAATGCAAGTGAAAAAAAAGTAACAAATATGAATGAGAAAAAACAGAAAGTTTGCAACGAATGAAAAAATGGCTTCGTGCAAATGCATTAAAAATAATAGAGCAAACCTCGAAATTCTGTAACTCGAAACCCAGCAAAGACAACAATTATGGGAGACTCTTGCGCATGAACGATATTATCATCAAAGCTTCGAGCAATGTCGCCCCATAAAGTAACTCGGAGATCTTCACCCCTGTTTGAAACTTGGAAATTTTAAATAAAACAATGGAAAACATAAGCTAGAAATGCAATGTTAACAGAAGAAATACCGTATATTCTCAACGATGAACTCTTTTTTATCTTCAAGTCTATGACCTTGAACTAATATTTTTTCAAGTGGTTGGATGGCTTTAAGTCGACCCATAACATCTAGAATAAACAAAAGGTTAGTCAAATGATGCAGAATTTTTCTTATTGTTAATAATTTTGTTTTTTATACCTGTAAGAATTCTTGATCCTCTGCCTTTCGTTAAGACGTGTCCAAAGTCAGTGAGGTTGAAATAGTATCGTGGCACATCATGTTTAAGAGAATCGAGATGCGTTATCTTGGTATCAGACTTTAAATCAATAATTGCCTCATGATCAACGACAATATTAGCAGCTCGATTTTCGTAAGTGTAGAAGTCTTTAATCTCGATATAGCAACCTTCGATTATGTTAAGATTGAAAAATTCTGCATCTCTTGCTTTCGATGATCCTTGTATAGCCCCGCCCTACGATGTAAAAACGTGCATGAAAATAATATTAGAATTATAATGATATGGTTGAAATTGATGAATGTTAATGATATAGTGTATTTAATAGAAAAAGAAATCATGACAACATGTGAAGAAAATCAAAGATAGTTGGTAGCCTATTTAATGAAATTTATCCATAGAAAGGAATTAAGATGATTTATATATATATACTCTCTAGGAAAATTGCAAGGAAACAAATAAATATACATGCAAACAAATATAGTTGTGTAAAATTTGAGAACCTGGTGGTCAACTAAAAGACAGTTGAAGCTACTTGTGTGTCCATTTTGCATCGGTATCCAAACGCGACAAACTCTGGCTTGGATTAATGGATAAAAAAGATATTTCTTGATATTTTTCAAAGGTACCACCATTAATCTGCAACAAAAAAGGAAAAATAAGCTTATATGCATGATAAAAATAATATTAAAAGAATGGGCATAAATATGTAATAAATAACCAATAAGATGCAAAAACTAAATAATATGCAAATAAATGAAAATAAAAATCATATTGTAATTGTTGACAATATGGATATAAAAGAGAATTAAGCTAGAATTTAAAAAAAAAACCTTTTGGCAATAAACTGAGCACATCTTTGTAGACAATATTTTTAGCATAGTCAAGTTGTTTTCCTTCTTGGTCACAAGAAATGATTTTTAAACTTTTTTTGGATGTAACTCTTGAAAGAGCGACATATAGTTGGCCATGTGTAAACACTTGCTCCTTTAAGAAGACGCCAACAAATTTTAATGATTGTCCTTGGCTTTTATTGATTGTTATAGCATAGCATAACCATATTGGAAATTGTCTTCGTTTGATTGTAAACGGGCATTTGTCATCATTAATTGGGAAGATAATCCTTGGTATAAAAACCCGGTCACCAATATGTGAGCCTGTTATAATTTGAGCTTCAATAACTCTATCAGCAAGTTGTGTGATGATTAGTCGTGTTCCATTACATAAGCCTATCATTGGACTTAGATTACTTAACAACATAATTGGTGCTCCTATTTTCGAAGCAAGAATGTGCGAAGGAACACCACTGAATTCAAGTTGATTTATAAATTCCAAAGGATATAATACGTTGATATTGTCATTATCACTCGAAGATGCATCAACAGAATCACTACTAAAATAAATGCGGTGAGGATCATGTGTAACTCCAAGTATGAAATTATTGATTTCAGTAACAGTAATGTTCTTTGGTGTGATAATAGCCCTGTCTTTAAAGTAAGTCGGTTCAAGAGTAGGTTGTTCAATGTTAGGATAAATAGCTAAAACCATAGATTTAATTGGATCATCAAAGGTATGCAGTTGCAAATCATATGGAATTTTAATCAAAGATTCATCAAACTGATCAAGAATAGGTATATCATAAAGGTCTCCGTCACCTATCTTAAGAATCCATTCTACAAATGCTTTAATTTCATTGATTTCATCTGGACCAAGACCATCAATTGATAATCTCATATTTTCTTTTAGTAACATGATTTCAAATTTTGGCCAGAGTGGTGAACTACTTAATGAAGCATTAATAATATCTTCTTTTGTTCCTCCAGGTATAACACGGAGAATTTGACTATAATCCCCACCAAGTAAAATAGATTTTCCACCGAAAGGTTGGTTATGATCAGAATTAGCAGTTTGCCCCATTATATCACGTAATGATCTATCCAATGTCTCAAAACAGTAGCGATTATTCATAGGAGCTTCATCCCATACAATGAGTGTTGTTGTTTCAATCAATTTTGAAAGATGAGTATTTTTTTTATTTCACATGTGGAGTTTTCATTTATAGCAAGAGGAATCTTAAACCTTGAGTGAGCTGTGCGACCACCAGGGAGCAGAATAGATGAAATCCCTGATGATGCAACAGCTAGAACAATTAACCCTTCTGATCTAATACTATTAATAAGTGAATGCCATAAAAAAGTTTTTCCTGTGCCACCATGCCCGTGAACAAAAATAAGAAGTTGTTGATTTTTTGAAACTGATTGCATAACTCGATCATAGATATTTTTTTGGCATGTATTAAGTAATGAAATTGATGCCTTTCTATTGCTCTGAAGTTCTGAAATATCATAATTGAGTTCTTCTCTAAGGAGATTATTTTTAATTTCAGACATTAAACGATTATTTGGCAATGGTAAATTGTAGTCTTTGAGGGGTGTTGCTGAGGCATTGAAAAGTTGTTCAAGTTCATAAAGAACATAATTTTTAAGTTCATCATCATTGAAATGAGGATCATGTTGAGAGAAAGATGATAATTTGGCTATAATGTCGTCATGCATGGTATGCCAAAATTGATCAAGCAAATTTTGGGGGCTACCAATTTGGCAAAATAGAGTAATACTGACAAATAGTTGTCTAAGTTGTGAGGAGGAAGCAGTTAAAACAACTTCGGAAAAAGCTTCATCCCATTCTTTGCCATCATCAAGGAGACAAAGTGCTTTGCAGGCAAGTTGAAAGGTTGCATAAACAATATCAGAGACAGTACGTAGATGTTCAAAGCTTGTAGCTCCTTTTACATGATTTAAAATTATTTTTAAGAAATATAATTCGCCAGCAGCAGGATGTACATATGTTATGCGTCCAAGTGAAAAACCTCTTGTTCTATAAATCCATTCTTTTTGGCCAGCATCCCAAACATATTTATTTGGAAATTGCGAGTAATACAACAATCTTGCTTCAGCATCTTCTAAGTTTCGATCAAACCATCCTGTGAGCATTGTCTTATTGAGACCAGGTTTTCTTAAAACAGAAGATAAGTTTTGATTTCCAAAGAAAACAATAGAATTTTGCATTGGTAAATGTATTTGAAGTCTTTCAACTGCTGGGTTTCTTGAATGGATTGGAAATTGCAAGATTCGCCATACGACTTCATAAGGACAAACAAATCTACAATTAAGATAAGCCTGAATTTCATCATATTTTTGACCTTCAACTACAGCTATACACCTATCAGATCCTTTGCTAACATATTTGAAAAGATATTTTATAAGCATTGATTGGCAACAAATTTCAATGTTTACATGAGCATTATAACGGATTAGAAGCTCTCTGTTGTATGGGACAACGTAGGAATTAGAGAGAGCAATGCCATTTTTCAGAACAAATGATGCAGGCAAATTTTGACGCTTGTAAAACACAAAGCCAATTTCACCAAACACCATTGATTGTTTGAACTTTTTAGGGAATTTTTTAGAACATTTATTTCCTTTCATACATTGGGCTTTAGAGTTAGCAATCCCACAGGGACCATGCAGCATAAATTTCGAAACAATGGCGTAGCAATGAGGATCATCTGTTTTGTTTGGCAGTTCAGCCGAAATAACTGAATCGACGTCCTCAGGTGATCGAAATTTGTATTCAAAAGCTAGCCAAATCAATAAATGAGTGTGGGGCAAGCCTTTTTTTTGGAATTCAATAGCACAAACATCTACAAAGTGGGGAAAGAAATTTCAAACAAAGTATATTGAATAAAGGCAATAAAAGGAAAATAATAAGTGTAGAAAAATACCAGCAATTGTTTTGCCGAAGGGTTTCCCTGATTTAATGAATGAAATCATATCATTAAGTTTGTATCGAAATACTCTTGCAACTATGTCGGGTTTGTCTTCAGGTTTGTAATTTCGGTTTTTTTTAATGTTTCTTTGAATTTCAGGCCAATTGACATTGCAAGTGAATGTAATAAAAAGGTCAGGGTTACCATAATAACGACATATAGCCATTGCATCATGATAATTGTTAATCATGTATCTAGGGCTTCTAGTTAAAGAAGAGGGAAGTATGATTTTTCCTGTACTTGAACCATTAAGTTCGCCTTTTAAAACAGCTTCTTGGACACTTTTATAAGATTCGATTCTAAGGTTATCTTGGTTTGAGCGAATGAAATCTAGACGTTCTTGCTCAACATTCATAAATGCATCAACTAAAAATTGTTGATAAAGTCTTCCACCTTTGGTAAGAGTATTACTATTTCCAAATCTTTCTTGAATGGTATAGGCATAATATGCTCTCATTGTAACTTTTTGATGTTTGGAAGGAGTATAATGCTCTTGATTTGTGAATGAAATGTCAGTATGATATCCATATTCACCATATGGAAATAAGAGTGGATATTGAAGAGACATAAATTTTGGATGCAATTTAGAGATTCTGTGGAGATTCCTAGAATAGCTTTCAATAATAATATCTCTATCAGTTTGTGATTCTCCAATATCTCCGACAATTAAACCACATACATCATTAGAGGAAGGATCATCATATTGCTTTGAATCACCATATCTTTTTCCAAGTAAACGAAGTTTGAAATTTGAGGATTCATCATTGTTAAGTCTATGTCTAACTTGACGGAACAATTTGACCAATACATTGGAAGAATCAAGCATGTCAATAAGTTCTTTGGCAACATTGTCATCTAAAGATGATTGAGAACTATTATTATTGAAAGGATGCAGTCGATTAGAAATTTCATTGTTTGTGTCAAAGATGTATAATTGTGCAAATTTTGGTGATTGAGCTTCATTGGGCAGCAATGATCCCATAAGATGATGACATTGTCCATTTATTTTAAATATATAAGGACCTGGTTGAGAATTGATAGTATTATCGATTTGTGCTCCCATTGAAGTAAAAGCAAACATTGAATTATAAGCACGAATGTTATGTCGAAATTTGTTGGGTGATGAACCATTGTTAGGATTTAGAAGATCATCTAATAATTGAGGTGTGCTAGGAGCAGTAGGTAATTTGATTTTACCATTAGCACAACATGATGTAAAGGAGGGGTTTTTCTTTGATGAACGTGCCAAATGTTCAGCGAACCAGAAAAGAGCATTGCAATGTTGGCATTTCCATGATTTATCACCGAAATCAAGGGGTTCAACTAAAGTTCCTGAGGTTAAGAGAAATTTGGAAAGCAAGAGAGGATTAAAATCATAAGAAGTCATAAACTAAAGTACATTAAAATTGAGGATGAAGGATGTTGAGGTAACTTACGTTTTCTCTTTTTCTGATAAGAAGATTGACCAGTAATATTATATTGGTTAGGAATGATTGAGGGGATATTAAATGGTAGTTGTTCTTCAGTGTGATAATTTGATACTAAAGAGGTCAAAATGTTTGAAGATGAAGGAGTAATTATATTTGCGCGCTCAGTTTCATAAGGTTTTGATATTAAACTTGGTCCAGAAGATGAAGAGGCAATTGTTGATGGATCTTCGCAATGAAAGCCAAGATGTGCATCACAATCAAAAAGAGTTTGGTGGGTACTTTCAGTATTCAAAGAGGTGGGAATGGCAAGAAAATTTTCATCCTCAATAGGATCATTTTCACCCATAATAGAATAGAAATCATCATTAAAAGTAGTTGAAGGATAATATTCTATGTGATGGTCAGGTTGTTCACGTTGACGACGACTTGTCATTATAAAGCCTATTCATGGGAAGTTGTATTAACATCTACACGAAAAATTGTAATGAAAATAAAGCAAGAAATTTGAGTTATAGAGTTGAAGAAACATGGATTACTTAAATTACAATTGCTATAAACTTAAAGAAATATGGATTAACAAAGAATGATCTAATAAAGATTTTAAGCTTATAGAGAATGGTTTGGGAACTTAAGTTGTAATATTTGTATATTAGAAGCATGAAAGGAACTAACTTGAGTAATAGTCAAGCACATTTAGGGGAAGAAAAGATGAGTGCTGAATAAAAAATAAATAGCTAAAGCAATTGTGCGAATAAAAATCTATGTGAAACACATGATAACATTCAATAATTTTTTCAGTCATCATAATACATATTATAACATATGTATGCAACAATTTTAAAAAATTGAAGAGAAATTTAACATATATAAATATTATGATTCTTGTGGTTAAAGGTGGGAATTTTTATATGTTAGCTTTTGTTAAGAACTTTGATTATTAGTTGGTGATATATGAAATTGTTGCAATAATTATCTTGGTTAAAGGTGGGAATTTTTCTATGTTAGGTTTGAATGTTTTATAGGGGTTTGAACGTATGCTATGTTTTAAATTTTCTCGTAGTGATGAGGTTATTTAATGAATCTCATCAACAAATGTAACATTTAATAAGCTTTGCAATCATATAACATTCAATAAGCTAATCAAGAAATGTGATTGAATACATATTATAACATACATATGGGGAAAAAATTTCAAATTGAAGAGAAAGTTAAAGTATATGAACATCATAGGACAAAGTTGACTGAAAAGGCATCAAAAGGAATGATTTTGTTAAGAAATTTAATGAGAAAGTTATGTGATTTGATAAAAAAAAAATTGTACATTTGAGAATGTTGATTAATAAGGTATATATTTATTCTAATGTTATATTCTTAATAAACTTTGAGAATGATGCATATTAGAAATCAATCAATCTCATCAACATACGATAATATTGAATAAGATTTTAAATAAGTACAATACATATTATAACATGTATATGCATTATTTTTTTAAAATTGAACAAAAAATGAGCATATGAGAATATTGATTGAAAAGGCACAAAAATCAATGATTTTGTCAAGAAATTGGTTTTGAAAGTTATGTGATTAGATAAAAAATGTTATTTGTATATTTGAGAACGTTGATTAATAAGGTATCTTTGTATCGTAATGTTATACTCTTAATAAGCCTTTACATCTTATGCATGATGTATATTAGGAGGTAAATTTTTATAGGATTTGTTAATGAGTTTAAAAGTACTCAATCATTCCCATTGACACATGATAATATGCATAACACACATATGCATTAAATCTTTAAAATTGAAGAGAGAGTTAATATGTATAAACATTATAGGAGAAAGTGGATAAAAAAGGCATAAAAACCAATGATTGTGCTACGAAATTGTTTTCGGAAATCATGTGAGCGGATAAAACATGTTCTATGCTCTTAATTATTTTTTATACCTTAATCATTTAAGTAAAATAACTTGAAATTAAGATTTAACTAAGAATTTAAGAACTTAAAGCATGGTAGGAGTTGTTGTAGCGATCTATTATGGCAGCCTACGTTATAATGTGCAATGAATTCAATTTTGAAATGATGGAAAAAGATGTTCAATATCTTAGAATCCAATTAATAGTTTGATTACCTAGAGCTTGTTGAGTGATGATGTTTATGAAGATAATTAAAAAAAGTAGAAGGTTAAACAAAATTAAACAGCTTGTTTTCTTGTTGATTCGAAAACAACCTGTTTTCTTGTTGATTTGAATTATTTAAAACCTCAATGTTTTATAAATTTGTCAGTTAGATATTTTTATCCAATTAATAATCTAATTACCTAGAGTTTGTTAAGAGGTGATGTTTATAAAGATAATAATAGAAAGTAGAATTTAAAACAAAATTCAGCAATTGATTTTGGTCTTGAATCTAGTTATGTGGAACCTCAATGTTTTAACAATGTCTTGGTTATATATTTTTATCGTATATGCTAAAAAACAATAGCAAAGCCAAACTTGTAGCAAGTATTCTAAACGAATGTTGATTAATAAAGGTTTGAAGCTAGGTTCAACAAATTCTAACAAATTCTCATAGCAACTGGTTTTTAAATATATATATATGCACCATGTTTACAATAGCATTTACACTTTAAGCATAATGTATCTCCATATTATAATGTTATGCTTTTAATTGGAAGTTTTAGGACTCTTAGAAGCTTGAGGTTAGATGGGACATCTCAATGCTTATCACCATATAAAGGACCTATGTAATGATGAGGAGGTATTCCATATTGAGAAACAAATTCAATAACAAAGTTCGTTTGCAAATATGAAGTCATTTGAAATTTTTTTTATTTGAAGCAATGTAGAACACTCTAAATACTTCATTTAAATCAGCAAAGCAACATTAATTATTTTAACTTTTGTGTTGATATGTTGTTAGAAATTGTTTTTCTAAACTTAACAGGGATGCTAATTTCTCTTTTTTTTACATATTCTATAAGAAAGAATGAAGATTTAAGCTAAAGTAGAAGCATTAATCAATAAGAATAGAAAATCTACTGCAAAAAAGAAAAAACTAAAGACAGGTAGCACACGGTCGCATTTACAAAGTTGAAGGATTATAGAACTATCAACAGTAAAAAAGAAATCGCAAATTTGAATACATCTGGAAAGACAAAAGAGAGCACAAAAGAAAAGAACAAAAAAAGTAAACAACTAACCTGAAAAGTAGCGAAAGCAACACAAAGAACGCAACGAAAGCTTTGCAGTAATTGGTGACAATTCGAAGGTCAGGACTTCAATAAAAAAAAGCCAAGGAATTAGAATTACAGACTTAATAGATTAAAAGCAAAGATGAAATTTTTTTTTGAAGAAAAAGCCTTTAAATCCCACTTAAATTCTCATCGACACATGATAACATTTAATAAGCCTTTAAATCCAACTTAAATTCGACCAACTCACAATCAAACCAGAAATGATCCCAGCTTATTCAACCAAATAACCTCATTGAACGCTCATTAGAAACCCTAATTCCTAATCTATAAACCCATTAAAATCCCACTAATATCCATTAACAAAACCCCAAGTTCACATGTCAAACACTCAAGTGTCTTAAGAGAAAAGAAAAACAAACCAGCAACAAAACAAAAATTGAACAACCAACCTGAAAAGTAGCGAAAGCAACAGAAAGAACACAATGAAACTTTGCAGCAACTGGTGACAATTCGAAGATCAGGACTTCAAAAAAAAACAGCCAAGGAGTTAGAATTAAAGACTTAACAGATTAAAAGCAAAGATGAAAAAAATACATTGAAGAAGAAGGAATTACCATACCAAACAAAAGGGAACTGAAAAATGAAGATAAAAGGAGAAGAAATATTAAAAAGGTTATGTTTATGAAGAACAAAAAAAAATAAAAGCTGAAAATAAATTCAGCAACCTTCTTTCTTGTTGATTGAAGGTATTAAGAAGCTAAATGTTTTATAAATTACAATACATATTATAACATACATATGCATTAAATTCATGTATTGTGATTTGTTAATGAGTTTAAAAGTATTCAATCATTCCCATTAACACATGACAATATTCAATAAGGCTTTAAATCATTACAATACATAGTATAACATGCATATGCATTAATACTTAAAATTGAAGAGAGAGTTAACATATATAAACATTATAGGAGAAAGTGGATTCAAAAGGCATAAAAAGCAATGAATTTGCTAAGAAATTGTTTCCAGAAGTCATGTAATTGGATAAAACATGTTCTATGCTCTTAATTAGTTTTTATACTTGAAGCATGATGCACATTAGAAGGTTGGACCTAGAGGAGAAATCTGAATGCATACGAACCTAGAAGTTGGCAATTTTGCATGATGCATATTTTTTGCATTTCATGATAAAGAGAAGCATCAAGCACGTTTGTTTTCATTGCTGGATTATTAGTTGGTGATATATGAAAGTGTTGTAATGATTAATCATGTAATATTCAATTAGCTAATCAAGAAATGTGATTGAATACATAATATAACATACATATGCAATAAAAATTTGAAATTGAAAAGAAAGTTAACATATATGAATATCATAGGACAAAGTTGACTAAAAAGTCATAAGAAGGAATGATTTTGTTAAGAAATTGAATGAGAAAGTTATGTGATTGCATGAATTAATTTTTTTGTGCATTTGACAATGTTGATTAATAAGGCATATATTTATTCTAATGTTATATACTTAATAACCTTTTAAACTTTTGGAATGTTATATTTATTTATTGATTGATTAATTTTAATAGTTGCTTTAATAGGTATTTTCTGAAGTTAATGAAAATACAAAACACATGTATGAAATAGCAAATGGAACACCTAGTGAAAATACAAAACACATGTATCAAAGAGTAAATGGAACACATGCATCAACAACAAGAAATAGGTATTTAAATAGTTTGATAATATGTTATGCAATTATTTCATTTCTCTTCTAATTAGTCCCCCTCTTTCTCTATCATTTTCTTTCATCTCTTGATTTTTAGCTTTCTGAGGTATTAGAATGCCAGATTTTTATTTATTTTTATCAATTCCTATTCTCTTTATGCTGTTGTATTTTCTTTCCAGCATTTAAACTATTGCATTGCTGTGGTATTTGAACATGGCTTTTTTCCCTCTTAGGCATGTTGGAAGTCTAATAAGTGAATTCATTTGCACTAATCAACCCTTTCTTTTCTTCTTGTCTATTTATTGTAGAAATTGAGAGAAGGATTTGGCACTCTTGAATCAAATTAGAGAAAAATATTAAAGATTATAGCAAACTTGCAAAACAATTAAGTTCAAGGACTTAATAAGACTTTTAATAGGTCTAATTAATGTAATCACAGACTTATGGAAAAAAAATAAGTTAGAATGTGGATGTCAATAAAATAAGAAGAATGAATTAAGCTGAAGAACCTCATTAAACTTTTGATAGGTTTAATTGATTTAATCAAGGACTTATATGAAGAAAAACTAAGTTCGAAGATGTTATTCTAATCAATTCACAAAGATTGGAAGATTAGGAACACAATTGAAACTTGGAAAAGCCAAAGTGGTGTTAATATGGTTTCAATTGAAAGAAATTTGAAGATTAAACGTTGATTGATGGTCATATTGAAGAATTTTAATATCAATGTCTATATTAAAAATATAAAAACCTAAGGGTTTAATTGAACAAAGTTGAGGTGAAATTGTAAGGAATCCAAGAGATCAAAAGTGATTGAAGTTCCATTGCAAAGTTCTAAGGGTTTAGTGACCAAATTGAAATGGATTATAATTTTCCATTGCTTTTATGTTCTGTTGAGATTTTGGGTTTTGATGGGAATGTTATCTGTGCTGTTGTTTTTCCTGTTGGACCTTGTTCCTGTTTTTTTTCTTCCCCTGTTGTGTTGTCAATAAACAAAGTCAGCATGCTATTAAGGAATTCCTGACTGGATTCACTTCAGTTTCTCATTTTAATTGCTAGTTTAGAAATTAGCCTAGAGTTGACTAGGAAATTTCATGGGCCAGTCATACAGCTATTCCAGTTGAAGACTATATTGTAACGGATAAGATGTTGCAAAGTATTTTTCCTTGTGCTTTTTATTGTCTTTTCAAAAGAAAGGAATGATAGAATGTTATCACAAAATTGGTGCTGCAAATACTTGCAATGAAGTTATAACATAAAAAACATCCAACCATGTCATGATAAATTCCAAATGATTTTTTCTTTTTTGATGTATTCTATCAGCAAAATTGGTGCTGCAAATACTTGCAATGAAGTTATAATATAAAAGGCAAGCAACTATGTCATGATTAATTTCAAATGATTCCCCCCCCCCCTTTATAACGTATTTGTAACAGTTCCTTTTTAATGAATAAACAATGACACTTATCCTCACTTATTTAATAAATAAACAATGACACTTTTGAATCAAATTAGAGAAAAACAACCCTCACCGAACACAAACAAAATAAGTCAAACTAAAAAAGGGGGACAACATGCAATTTCATTTCAGATGAATTAAGGAAGACCTAAAGGAATTCTGTCTTAATCTTTCATCGACCATTTATAAGAGATCCAATACATTTTAGTTCAAAATCATCATCAAAAGTATAAAAAAAAAATCTGTATTTGTTCACTATGCAATCAATTCAATTTTGCAATCAAGAATCAATAGTCTCTATTTCTTTTCTAACCACAAAATGAGATGCAAACAATAAATAATGCAAAATAAAAGCAAACTAAGAAGCTGGAAAAACGCATCATGAAAAAAAAACATGAAACTAAGAAGGCATATTGGAGAAAAGGTTGAAGTAATAACATCAAATTTATCTCATACATTTCCTTGTTTGTTTGCTTTGCATGGGTAGTAAATGACCTTTGGGACTGCTAAACAGAGAATTTTATGATTGTGAGCAAAAGATGTTGGATAATCATGCTAAAATAAAGGTATTAATTTGTGTAGTAATTTTATCCTTTTCAGAAGTCAGATGCATCATGCTGGTTTCATTCTTTCTGCACTCATGACTACCACACAATGGATCATTAGTGCTGTCACATAATGATGATGAGCATTTGTTTGAATTTCAGAAAATTTAAGATTCAAATTCATTTGTTTTTGCTGCCAGGGAAACAGATTTTGCCACAACTTTCTTAGTTTTAGGTTGTTGATGCTACATATGAATTCAAAACCCTAGATCAAAAAACTTGATTAAACAAACTCAAAATGTAAAATGAGAAGGGGAGGACTAACTCACCTAGTAGTACATAGTCTCATACTAATATTGGAACTATATGTTATCAGCAAGAATTCCTAGCTTTGGAAATTGCTTTTCAATCATGGTCATGATTTTATTTTTACTTCTAGGTTCTGTTTGTTTATCCTCGAGAAAAACAGCTGCCACTTAAATACAAAGATCTTAACAGTAATAACAATGAACTTATAATATAAAAGTAGATACGACTTGCATGATCTTATATCGTTTTGCTTCCCTGGAGGCCTGGAGATTGTATTTGTTCTTGCTTAGTTTATTTCATTTCATTTTTAATAATTGATCAGTTCATGTGTTGTTTCTATGAGAGTGCATGTTCTAATTTGTTATGGACCTACAAATAGTTTCCATCTTGCAGAGGTTCTACTCATTGAAAATTTATGGGTTGTAGGATTAGTCTTTGATGTATGTTCTAGGTTCCAATTGGCAGAACCTAATGTAATGTAGTCAGAACAAACTATGCAAAAATAATGTCCATTTATCTCAACTGCATCATTTTCTACATTACTTTAACATATTCTAAAACCCTAAACCCTCAAAATTAAAAAACCATCACAACCACCAACCTGACAAACACAAAACCCGTAACCATGCAAAATGTAGGAAAACAGTCCACTGTTTTGAGTAAATGTTGAAGAATATGAAAGATGTGAACCAAACCACAATAACTTGTTCGCAATAAACATTCTCACAACCACTAAAGAACAAATCAGCAAACAAACTATATAACATCAAGGTTTTCGTAAAAGGCTTACTAACCTCAAAAGTAGGGTGACAAATGGTTTACAGAAGGCTTTGTGAAGGGAATACCACAATCTGAAGATAGAAGAACAGAATATTGAAGATGAACAATGTATAAAATGCGAAGGAAAGCAGAAAAGAAAAATGGAAGAAAAAAGAAGCTACCAGAGGGGAAAAAAAAAGCAAGAAACACATGCAGGAGAAAGTACGTAAAGAACAGGAAAGAAGAACTTAAATAAATGACCTAGGACAGTAAGACAGTCGGTGCAGCCCAGGGAAGAAAATATCCACACAGAAGAAGTTAAAATTAATGCATGTCACCCTGCAAAATGAACAGAGAATTTAATTAATGCGAGATGATATTTAATGAAAAACCAGTTGAAGAAACAGAACCAGATTGCAACAGTGATAGCAAATTTGAACAATTGAACCAAACTGAAAAAAAACAGACAGGAACCGAGAGCATACATAAATCACCTCAATGCTGAATTGATTCAATTAATCAATGCTGAATTCATTGAATTCGGTTGCATAATAAAACCAAACCAATTTAAACCGAAGACCCACCCGAACCCAATTCAACAGAGACCACCCGAGAGTTGAACCCGTCAATCAACCCAACCCAACCCGAACCGAACCGAACCGAATTAAACCCAAAACCCAGTCCCCAACACACACAAACGACCAAACCCAAGCACCCCGACCCCAAGAAGTCGAATGGCCAGCAAAATAATTGAGAAACGAAAAAACACAGAACATCAATCGAAGGGCAATAAAACACAATCAGCTCAAAATGCAATGAATTAACAACACCCAGACCAGAAAGAGCATCAATTGAAGGAGAAGATGGATGAAAAATGAAGAAAAAGAAGAAAAAAAGAACCCAGTGCAAAGAAACCGAGAGAAAGGAGAGATTGACCCAAACAAAGGGTGAAAAGCATACCTCATTGAAGACCCAGAACGACCCGAGACTAGCCGTCGAACCGCCATCGTCAACCGCCCGATCGGCCCTCACCACCTTGCCCGTCGTTCGCTCTATGCCAGAGAGGAGGAGAAGAAAACAACGGGTCGTTTCTTAATGTCATGGGAATAGACGATTGAAGCCCCGTGTCAGTGACCAAATTAAACAACTCATTAAGGGTAGAATCGAAAATGCACTGCTCCAGTCCACAGTGTTTACTAAAGGGAGCTACAGTGTATGAGGCACGCGTTTTATTTTCTGTGTAATAATAAAGTTTATAGTTTACTATCTTGGTAGTTGTAATCTGAGGAAATAGTCCTTGGTATCCTATTCCTGTTCGAGGATATACTTATCAAGCATTAACATCATCAGACATTTGTTAATCTATATATAGTGCTTGGCGTGGTGATATGCTTGGCGGTCATGATACGGATTGAATCCAAATATTTGGTTGTTAGTTATCCGGATAAATCTTGGACTCTTTACTACTCTGCTTCACGGTTGCAATTTTATATTGGCAATTATAGTCAATAAATTAGATTAGATTTTGTAAAATCTGATAAAAAAAAAAGTAACATTACATGTGATCTAAATAAAATAAGAGAAATAATATGAATCAAGAAATTAATGGCATGGAAAAATAAAATGTCTCACAACAAAACCAAAAGGAGAAATCACACAAATTTCATGATAACTTGGTTGTTTCCATTACAAAATGTTCCAAGTGAATTTTATGAGCTGTAAGCTAATGAGCATAGACTAGTACCTAATAAATCATTAAATAGTACCTAATATGTCAGAGTAAACTTAAATTAAAAGTAATTATTCAATATTAAATAAAAAAATAAAAAAATAAAATTTCCATGTTAATCCTCCATGTAGCTCAAATCTTTAATGTTCACTTATTTTTGATAAATTTTAATTCTAATTTCAAATGTTTCATTCTTTATTATCTAATGATTTTTTAGATTTATCATATATGATTGGAAAACTTGAGATTTTCAGTTTTCATCCAACTAGAATCGCATCAAAATTACTCATGTAGCTACGTTTACTTTTAACTCTCCTTGATCCCAATGGTTGATCGTATGGCATCCTGAGTAGGAGTTGTTCTCGTTTTAGAAGGTGTTTGGGAATGAGGCATGACCGGAGATAGAAAAAACATTATTGTTTTGAGTGTTTGGTTAACGTGGAGAAACTAAAAAATTTATGTGGATATCATCTCAAAAAACCTTCTAAACTTTATTTCACGGAAAGCAGCAAATTGATGTTTTGCATCGTATCGTCCTACTACTTCTCTTGAATGGTAGTTGTTCAGCTGGTTTGATCTAATGATGGGTCAAGTCCATGTATGTGTTCTTGCTTTCTTGTATTCAATCGCATTTTAGTGTAAGGCATGTTTGGGGGTGTAATGAAAAATATTTTTTTAAAGAATTTATGTATTTTTTAAATATTATTGTTTAAATTGTCACATTTTAAAATATAAAAAAAATACTTTTAATATACAATACAGGTTTATCTCAAATTATTTTAATTAGCTTCATATTTTTTTCCAAAAAAAAAATCAATTATGAATATATATATATATATATATATATATATATATATATTTTATTTTTTTAATATTAATATATTTAAATTATAAAAGAAATTAAAAATGTATTATTTTAAGGTTTTTTAAATAAAATATAGTTTATAATCAAATATATGAAACTGTTTTTTTATTAACCTTAAACTCAACCACAGTTTTAACCAAACACTTCAAAAATTATTTTGAATCACAGCTAAAAGTATTGTTCATGAAACTAATTTTTTAAAACCTCAAACACAAAATCAAAAACAATATCAAATATACTCTTATAAATCAATGTTCGTTTAATATTCAATGGAATAAAATCTGTTCCCTTATATACATTTCCACTACACTGGGTTCCGCCTTGCTTTCTAAATCCTTGGAAGTAATCGCACAACCCCGTACATACGTACGTACCTAATTAAACAATGGATGATGAATATGTACGTACGTACGTACGTACCTACGTAAACAATGGATGATGAATATATAGAGAGAGAGAGATTACAGTCACATGTTTCACGATAAACACGAAAAATGGGTGATTAGTTACTTCATTATAAACATTGTCAGTTAAAGAAAGAACAGATGGCAGTGAGGAAAGAAACTCGACGCAAGTACCTCGCCAGAGATTAGCGGCGACGTCACCAGAAAAAAAAACCTCACCTCTCCGTGAATGTTGGGATTGCTACAGCCACTTGTTATCCCCCTGGAGCCAAGCACGCACGTGTGTGCCCCCAAAAGCTCTCCAATCGCATGTGTATATATATAACGACTAGGCTGAGGTTTGGCTGAGTATTCGAGTATAGATCAGAAGAGAGAAGAAGCAATTAAGAGGTGTGAAAATGACATTGGTGAGAGAGAGAAGGCACCAACAAGCACTAAGGCTATCCCTACCACCACCCACACCTGAAGCTGACTTCCGGCATCAGACCCATTGGCCATCATTATCATTGACCATTAGTCCAGATTCTCCAAACATAGAGAAGCTCTCGGACCTTGAAAAAATGGCGGTTCTTGGCCATGGCAATAGTTGCACGGTCTATAAAGTACGGCACAAACGCAGCTCCTCCATATTTGCGCTGAAAATCCTCCGTTTCGACCGAAGCTCCACCATAATTCGCCAGCAGGCAGGAAGGGAAGCAGAGATCCTTAAACGCGTCGATTCGCCTTATGTTGTCCAGTGCCATGCGGTTTTCGATAGTGAGGATGACCTGTACTTTGCAATGGAGCACATGGAAAGAGGATCGCTGCATGATGTTCTGCTTGTACACAGAATACTGCCTGAGGATGTCATATCCAGTGTGGCAAGGTGCGTGCTGAATGGGTTGCAGTATCTCCATGGGAAGCAGATAGTGCATGGCGACATAAAACCCTCAAATCTACTGATAAATGCTGAAGGAGATGTTAAGATCGCAGATTTTGGAGTGAGTAGGGTAGTGGTGGGAAAACACGATTCATACGAGACTTATATGGGAACATGTGCTTACATGAGTCCCGAAAGAATTGATCCTGAGAGATGGGATGGAAATGGAGATCATGGATTCGCAGGAGACGTTTGGTCGCTTGGGGTGGTAGTTTTGGAGTGCCTGGTGGGTCATTATCCATTGATTGGTCGTGGAGAGAAACCAGACTGGGCAGCATTGGTGTGTGCTATAAGCTTTGGGGAGAGATTGCAAATGCCGAAGAGTGCGTCCAGCAGGATTCAAAGTTTTGTTAGGAGGTGTCTAGAGAAGGACTGGAAGAAGAGAGGGACTGTGGTTGAGCTTCTTGATCATCCCTTTGTGACCCAGAATAGTTTTGGATCTAGACATGGGGTAGCTGATTTTGTCTTGCGCGATTGAGTTTCATTTATCCTTTTCTGTTCTCTCCGCATCTCAATTATGTTATTTTAGCACCTTTTGATTTGGATACAATTAAGCTGTGAAGGAATTTCGTTCTGATAACAAAACGGACAACCTTCGATCCACGAGGATTTTTGATGTGGTTTTGCACTGGAGCTGTGTTCTAAATATATATGGACTCTCTGAAATGACGTTGATAGATATATAAATGACAAACCAGGGGATTTTTCTTTCACGAAATTAATAATAAAGCTGACTACTGATTAACAGACCAGCTAGCATCTCTCGGATTCGACCACTTAATCTGTTTAGATTTTCTTTGCTCTTTCTGTCAGCCTGAGAAAAGGCAGATAGGAGTCTAAAATGCCACCAGATTTAATCACGAGTGGTTGCATAATTTATCTGCGTCCTAATTAAGAGTTATCATATGGAATTAAGAGTATCTGCGTACTAATTTATCTCCTGGTGATTCTTGAAGAGCTCCATCAGTAATTTCAATTCATGGGATGACCGCCACCAACTTGGGTCTTGTCCTGCTGGGGGATCTTGATTTAGTTAATAGAGGTTTATATATTCATTAATGAGATTAGTTAAGGTGTGCGCAAGCTGACCTGAATATCCATATTAATCAATAATAATAATGGTGATAGTGATAGTAGGTGATTCAATGGTCTTAGAGAATAATATAAATCATATTATGGGGTCTCACTTACAAGCTTAATCTTTTAAGTGAGATGGTTCCTTAACATGGTATCAGAGCCTTGTTGACCCAGCGGTCACGAGTTCGAATTTCACCACCCATATTCTATTTGATAAAAACTAAGTACAAGGTAATGTGGGTCTGTGCAAGTTTCAAGCTCAAAGGGTTTTCACTTGAGGAGATGTGTTAGAGAATAATATAAATCATGTTATGGGATCTCACTTATAAGCTTAAGCTTTTAGATGAGATGATTCCTTAACAAATGGTACGGGCTTACGATTAAAGGGTTTGTTTTTCCTATAATTTCAGGTTCAAGCCTTGCGATTGCTAATATAATAATGATTGTAGACTGATATGACCGTGAACTTCAGAGCCCGTGAAATTAATTGAAATACATGCAAGTATCCAATTAATGTGTAAATAACAACCAAACTGCAAGCTGTACATCTGCCGTACGTATATAAAAACAAGAAACATGATTAAAAAGCGAGCGAGCTCACTGCTGCTTACGGAGAAGACTCGTCCGTCTGTTTTCTTCTATAAGAGAAGGCATTAATTTGTGTTCATGAAAAATCGGAGATTGGCTGCATCAACCTAACTGTTAAGGTAGACAGTCCAGAATCCTTGATTATTTTTTTTTAATGATATAAGGCATAAAAGGCTTACAATGACTGCTGATCATTTGATTTTTCTAAGATCACTGTATTACTATTAACATCAAGATCCCACTCTACTACTTCCAAAAATTATCTCTTCATCTTCTTTTTAACCTGCAAGATTTGAAACTATTAGTAGCAAATACGTCCGTTCACCTCTTTTTTCTGCCGACGGCCGTGGCAATGGAAAGTTGTGTTATTGCCTTCGAGCTTGTTAGATCATGCTTGTTGAATTGTTTATTTAAACCATGGATTCGTGTTCTGAAACCCTTTTCCACCTCAACTCAAGGTTTAAAGTCATTAAGAATGTGATAACGATAAATTAAATTATTTTATTTTTATTTTAAAAATTATTTTAATATCAGTACATCAAAATAACATAAAAAATCAAGCAAAAAAACCTCATATTTAAAGAAAACGAACCACCCCTTGGAAGCATCATAGAGTTGCTTCAACCAAGATTTTTACATAGAGCAAAAAACAACTTCGGAGCTATAGACCTAAAATTTACAATCAAAGGGAACAAACTGTTGGTGTGGTCTAAGCTACATCAGGTGCATGTCACCATCACTTCGGACAAAGCAAAGAAATCCCTAGCATTGGTTCTTTTCGTCTTGGAATTGATCAACTTATAGTTGTTTCTCTTTTCTCAAATCCTGTTGCCATTTATAGCGCATTGGTTTGTTCGTGATGAACTTGTTCAATCATCAGGCACCCTTCAACCTGCACTTTTGCGTGGACATAAACCCAACTACGTGCATACTTTTTGGCAATTTCAATGTAAGCGAAACAAATGCAAGATGCCTCCAAATTATTTGTAGTGTGGACAACAGATTTATTTGGAAGCATTTCAGAGCACAGGCCAACAACACATGAATCGCCAAGTCAAGAATTAAATAGGAGATATTTGCCATCAAATTAATAGAAATATACCAACAGTCAATTGATGCAAAAGATACAGGCTGACTGAAGAATTACAAATCATTTCGGCAAGGCCAAGTTCTTTTTCTTTGTTATTTCCAACTTCTTGCTTAGAAAACCACCTGCATTAGGATCCATAAAAAAGGCAAAATGCAAATCCTTAAATAATAATGAAAAACAACTAAAATTAATAAGGTTTCAGTGTAGAAATCACAGGGAGTTCGACCTGCTATTCACAAATAAAGCAGGATTCTTGTATAAATGACCCCCTTTTGTTTTGGTAAATAAATTGGGGAATCTGCTGGGGTGATTTAATTATTTAATCTTACAAAAAGTTTACAGGCACACCCACAAATAGTTTATCTGTATATTGTTGTCCAGAAGCAAGAAGATGCCCTATTAGCCAACCAGTCACAGAGACAAAGTATGATATTTATGTTTGTCTACAAATCGTAGGAGCTACATTTTGAGCTTTTTTGACAAACTCTTTCTACCTCATGACCATTTTTTTCCTTTTCTATCTAAAGTTTAACTGGGAGATAAAGGCATTAAAATCCATTTTACGCATCATGAGTTTTATGATAATGGGACGTGAAAACCCAACACGACCATTTCTACCATTATCCTGCCTAAAAAAGTTATCTGCCAATCTTTCAAGCATGTTTTAGATGAACCCTATAAAGATGGCAGTGGCATGTGACCAGAGATCCACCACAATGAAGCTGCTGATATCACTGGCACTTGCAAAATTACAGTGAAGTGATGCTGTTCAAAGATAAGACACAGCTGGCAAATAAATCACTAAAGGCTAGTGTTATTTATGGCTCAAATTAACCCAGAACGAGTTGGAGAAAGAGTGAAGGTAAAGGTAACAGGTGGGTTGAAAGACTAACCTGGTCTTGATATAAGGTTAATACGAGAACGAGGCCCTTCAAACTTCCAGTTATCTTCATCCAAGGATTTAACCTCCTTGTTAAGTGCAGCCATCAGATCAGTTTTTAGTGCTGCAATAGAAAAACAAAAAGACTTCTATGAACAATAAAAATCCCATTCAGTTGCTATCAGCTAAAGATGATACATATAGTGATTGAAATTGTTGGTGTTTCACAAATTGAATTTGAGGCCTTCTGTTTTTCTTTCAGCGACGGAACCGAGCCTTCCTGTTTTCTATAGGTAAATTTTTAGAGACAGAAGAGAAGAGATCATTAATGTTCCGAAATATGTTTCTTTCTTGTCTTGTTTTATAACCAAAATCAGTGAAGTATGAACAAAGGGGGAAAGGTAAGCCCTTGAATTTCATAGATCCAAGTAAGATAAAACTTGAGAGGGCCAGTAACAACAAAAGCATCTCTTGAAATGAGGAAACCTAACAAACAGGCCAATTAAAATGGATCGATTCAGCTGGTTGAATGAGCTCAAATTAAAGATACAAACTTTGTCTTTTGACGGTAAATCATCGATATCCTCCACTAGACCAATACAAATGGAATCGCTTGGCTTAGTACTATTTTGTAAAAGATCAAAAATCAAAATGTGAGATCTAAACTTATTCTGTCAATGAGTTCGATTTGTTCCCTAAAAAAGTAAATACACATAGAAGAGCCAACATTCCATAATGAGCAGTATAAACTTCAGAATTCTTTGCCCGACATAGATTTCATTCCCCTTAAGTTCAGAATTATTAGACACGACAACGAGTTCATGAATAAGCCCAACATCTCGGTACCATGTATATTAAACCGTAGAGAAAAGAAATAGAAAATCCATGAATTGTGCAGATGAGGACCATATAAGACTGATTCTGATTGCTAGAATAAAATAATCACAAAAAATAGTCACATGTCCATAATCCAACCCAGGAAATGCAGAAATATTAATGCCAAGATAACAAAGCAATGAATTCCCATAAGAATAACCAAAAACCCACACAAATTATTCAGCTTTTAAATAGCCCAGATGGACAAAAAGAATAAATCTTTCTTACAAAAATGCCTAAGCCCACGACTAAAAACTCGGAAGTCGCGTAGATCATGCAGTATATAGCACCCCAGATGGACAAATCTCATATTTCAAAATTCAAATTAAAGAGGGAGAACAAAACAAACCACGCATCGCCTCATCTTTGCGGTCTTGAATGGAAATTAAATCAGAAGGGAAATGAAAATCATCCAAAGCAGCATTGCTAACACTTCCTCCTCCACCTCCAATAATTGCTGTTGTTGATACGGATGAATTTGTTGGAGATGTACTGTTCATTCTCTTTTCTCTGTATTCTTAGCTAAAAGATGGTCACTTTGCTGAGCGGGGAAAATTAAGTAGCGGATGGAGGAGATGGGTCGGGGTTATTTCGAGGTTTCACAGGGGTTTTGAAATTATTTTTTAATATCTTAGAATTTTTTTAAAAAACTATTTAAATATATTTTAAAAAAATATCACTGTTTAAACAATCCAAGTAACACACATTAATCAGTGTACATTATTTTATTCAGAAAAATTATTAGATTAGGCCTTTTTCGTGTTCAGTAGACCCAGGCCGCTTATTTTTTTGACTTGTCAACTTTGTTAATTATGGGGCCTAAATTTTGTTTCTCTCACATTATGTATGTGGGGTTAGAAAAAAAATTAGTATTTTTTATTATTTTGATTTGCTAATTCAAAACTATTTTTAAAAAAAAGATATATATTATTTTACTGTATTTTCAAGCAAATAAATTTTTAAATGATTTTCTTAAATTTATTGTTCCAATGCTTCTCAAATGATCATTTCTCAAATTTTTAATTTCACAATTATAATAAGTATTTTTCTTAAAACACAATGCTTTTTAAAAATAAAAGAAAAAAAATACATGAATTGAAAAAAATAGGTCTTTGATTAAAGAAATTTATTATTTCCTCGAATAATTATGATTATTTCCTTATTTTTATTGGTTTTCACTCCATGAATTGGTTTTCACCTTGTCATTCATCAAACTCGGACGTCTTGTTATATAAGTCAAAATCAAAATGTATATCTTATGCAAATTAATTAACTTCAAAAAAATTAACCCAGAGATCTGATAGTCAAAAGATTAGATTCAAGTAGTCATGAGAGAGGATAGGATGATATTGCATAAAAGAGAACCAAGGATGAAAAACACAAAATGCATCTCTGTAACTCTCTTTTCAGCTCATTCATGTTGGCAGTGCTTTTCAAAATTATTTCTAAAAGTGTCAATGACCCTTTATTGCTTTCGTTTTTTTACCATGTCACCTTATCTCCCTTCTTTCTTAGCTATGGGGTCTTTAATCTCATACCATGTCAACACATCTCTTGGCCATTGTATTTCAACCTAAGAATATTCTAGGTTATCTTTTATAAATCTTAATTAATTTGAATGGGGCATGGATTTTGAAACAATGACTAATCTATTTTCTCAAACTTTTACCAAACTGATAGCCCTATTGTCAGAATAAAGCATGCCACTGTAAATACACTAATGATGCGAAGAATTATGGAAAGAAGATAGCAAGAAAATTATATATATATATATATATATATAAAAGAATAAATGTTTACTTTATCAATATAATATAAAACTTGAAACAATTACACAAACTGCCACACCCTTGTAAGCCCAAGACAGCAGAATATAGAAACAAACAGACACTCAACCCAAACAGAATTTGCCCAAAAGGATAGATACCATACAATATACACCACCTCTGACAAGCAGTGAGACACTCCAGTCAGTCGCCATGTCTTGTAAGAGAACATAAATAAATTAGCATAGAGATTACTATATTGTTGCCAAGCAGCTCTTGAAACAGTTCCAAGGATTGTATCAGGAAAAGTTTTGGATTATGCAGCAAGTACTACGATCACAATGAGAATCACAATCCCGAATATCACCATGAGCAAGCAGGTCTGCATTCAAGACGCAGGGGTTAATTGTGAATATAATACATTAAATCGAGTGGAATCAACATCTAGGATGAAGATCCCCATCTTGAACCAAGGGATACCATTTATTTCATCAATATTTGATGGAATAATTGGCATAAAAGAAACAGCTCGTATTCATAAAATTATGAAAAAAGAAAATGCATTTATCAACTTGAAAATACAGAAGGCATTTAGATAGCGAGCCCCTTCTGGATTGGGAGTGTCCAATCAATTAAATAAGAAACATTACGAGAAAAGGTCAGTACCAAAAGCGAATAGAAAAACAAGGATCCAAACAAGGCATGCCAGCACTCTGTAATTGACTTCGATCACAAAAACAAACAGCACCACCACCACCACCACCACCAGCAGCAGCAGCAGCAATAGATGATAATAATCAAAAGGGAATAAATAAATGAGATGCCATAAATTACCAGAGAAGAATTTGATCTTTGAGTCTTTGCAGCTTTCACAAGTTGAGATTTTCCCTGTGCTGTTGCAGCCTGGGAATTTTCAATATGGGAGCCAATATCATCTGTAGCATACCCAGAAAAGGGAAGTTTAATAATGATAACGAGTCAAAATATATGAAGCGAGTTTTTTGTTTGCAGACAAGATAGAACTTACCAATCATAGATCCTTGTTCATGGACAAGGACTGCGAGATCTTTGAATATCTCATTGACCTCACCAATTTGCTGCTGAATTTCATGTATTCCCTGTTCTCTCTCCTCAATAATAGCCTCATTGAAGACAATCTCATTGTCCAATAGTAGAACCTCCTGTCTGCATCAAAATTCAATTTAAAGCTCAGAATTCTTTCTTTCAAGTCAATTAAAAGCCAAGTACATAGCAAGTAAAGCAACAGGCTTATTCAATTAAAAGAAAGGGATGGTCCTACTTTTAACAGTTTGTCCTGGGCTTCCTCTTATTGTAACCAGAGGCACTCTTGTATACAATTTTTCTGAAGAGTACATGATAAGGCTGTGAAGTTACAAACTAATTTCTCATCTTGAGGATCAAGCACAGAGGCCACCATGAATCAATCCTATTGCAAACTTCCAGATGACATGACTTCTATACACATTTCTGTACTAAAAAACCTCTCCATGAACAATATCCCTTCTATCCTCCAGTTTTTATAATCATTGATAAAAATAAAATGCACATGCAGCAAAAGGTGACAGCAGTTTTTGAATAACCTACAAATGTTCGCTGGTTCTAAAATATCAACTTGTTTAAAAAATAACCCAGCATGTTCAACACCATTAGCAAGGAATGGTGATAGAAAAGATCATGGCTTGATAAATTTCTCTCAAAGTTAGGACAAAAAAATGAAAAGGTTATTAGTAGCCTGTGTTCCTGAGCGGATCTCACCTTCTTGACTCCACGAGGAGAGCACGTTGTTCTGGACTTTTATCGAAACTTACATCTATCTCACTGGCTGTGTAGCTGCAAGGAGCATCAATAAACACAAAATGTTAGAAGAATATGCAAATATCACAAGCTATTTCATTTGATCGAAATAAACAGTGCATTATAGCAAGGGAAAAAAAGGAATCTCAAATCTCACGATTTAACTATTAATGTCTCCTAAAATAATCACCTGGAAGGAAGGACAGATTGGGGAACAAAAGGAGTATATGCTGTTTCCCTCTCAGCTGCAAGCCGTTGAGCCTTCTGAAATTCTTTCAAAACTGCTTGAAAATCTTTTGCTAATTTAGCATCAGCAATCTTTTTGCTTTGCTGCAATTACAACAAGAAAAAAGAAGGGGAAATCTATATGTTAACTGTCTAGTACATAGGATTGGAAAACATTTCCGAACAGATGAGAAAAGGTGAGCAATTCAGGGGAGAGAATTGTAAGTGTTTTATGGAATCTCAAGAAATTTCTGAATCTTAGGGGTCTCTGAAAAAATAGTAATTAATATATATGGTAAAGAAAAAGAAGCAAACATACACTGACTCCAGCATAATGATCTGTTTCACTTGCTTGTTTAAGTCTGGCTGAAGTATCCTTCACCAGTTGCCCAATATGTAGCCTTGTTCTATGCCTGTTTTGCAAGAAAAATCAGTACAGCAACAGCTCAAAGTGGAGGTCCATTACAGAGGTATTTGGCTGATAGCATTCAATTAAATACAAGAGGGGAGAGACTAACAGCTAGGCAATGACAAGATGGCCAGTGAGGATTTCAAATTACAAAACATTCTGAATTCTGCCATTTTCTTTAAACAATACATTATTATGTAAGTCTCACATGTAGCTTAATGTTCTGAGCAAGAGAGAACAAACACTAATGTAAAAAAATTTGCAAAAACCTCAAAAGAGATTGATACAATTATGTCCTCAAAGAAATTAATGAGCATTCTCATGATATAATGTTGAACATCCTTTTCCAAACCATGAGAGTAGTCTCAAACATGGCTGCAAAGACATTAATCACTAACAGAGTCCAAGGTCCAACTCAGGCTCCCTGTGTTTTTTCTAGACTCGTAACTATTTTTTAGTAACTGGAAATTTTGACTCGTCTCTCCTTAGGGCACAAAGAATGCCAAATACTGACAAATTTAAGAGCTGAAACTTCAAGTAGGCTTCAGCATGATGATCAATGTGCAAAACTAGACTACACAATCAGTAAGAGTCAAGTTAGAAGGACCATTTTTTTCAGCACGAGTATTCACTGGTAGCTAGTCCCAAACATTTTTAGCACCAATTATTTATCGGTTGTAGATGGGTTCTTGAAAACCAAAAAGTTTTTTACATAAATACCAGTATAAAGATTTTTTTAGCACCAGTATAGAGATTTTTTTAGCAATGCTAGCAACTAAGCACAGCCAAGGACACTGCAACAGAGCCATCTGGTCCTGTCGTGTAACATGCAATTAGCCCATCACATTCACACACATGCACCCCTCATGCGTGGCCTAGATTGGGCAAACACAACAGCCACGATTGTGCTTGGCCTCGATTCTCAAAACTTTTTGAGTAGTGCTAGAGATAACGACAATGAAGTTGAATGTTCTTCAATTGGTAATGTAGCAATTTATGATAAGCAATTCCTATATGATAAATTCCACATTACATAGCAACTAGAATGCCAGTAAAATTGTTAGAAAACGAACAAGGTAACTACCTTGCAGTGCAAAAATCGTCTTATAATATACCATTAGGAATCTCAATAGTTTTCTAATTCTATTTATTCTCATAAGTAGCCACAATTTTCTAGCTCCTGGAAGAAAAAAAAAAACAATCCTGCAACAGCTTCATTTGAACTCCTAAGACGCAAGAAAATCAATTCAAAAAAATACTATCCAGGCAGCAAAATTATACATTTCCACAATCTTAATTATTCAATTCTCAGTAATGAAGAAAAATCAACCATAGTTCTGGATATCTAATCAAAACGACAACCAAAGAAGCTCAAAACGGCAAAAAAATAAAATAAACTAACAGCTTCTCCCGGAGCTCAGGCGTGTCTTTCGGAGTCCCGAGGGTATTAACAAGACGCTGAAAAGTGGAAACGGCAGTATTGATCTGGAAGATTCCAGAAGCAACCGCTTGCGTTGCATCTTGTTTGCCGTTGATCAGCTCTCTCCTTGAAGATGCCAAGGGTCGTCCCGCCTCTAGATCTTGAAAGCTCATTATTATTATTGTTATATTGTTTCAATTTGATCGAAAAACCCCAACCAACCCTTTCTCGAAAGATAAAAAGAGGGGTTTTTTTTTCCGAGAAAGGGAAGGGAAGTGGGTTGTTTGGATATAGGAATAACAATCGATTAAGGCTAATGAAAAGATGCGACGCTTATGGCAAGGCGTGAATTGAGAGAGAAATGTTTAGATGATCTAGAGAGAGAAGGGAAAGGAGATTGAATGATGATGTGTGGTTTGGTGTTTGTTTTCTGGGGTTTCGGGAGGGGATTTGAATATTCGGTGCGGGCACGTGGATGTGGAAAGGAAAGACACGTGAGCAAGTGTGATTGACATTATGTTTGTAATTGAGTTTGATATTGTAGTTGAGTTTAAAAAAAACAGTTTTAAAAAGTATTTTTATTGCGGTTCAAAATAAGAATGAAGTATTTTATTAAAATTATGGTTCAGTCTGAGGTTGAAAAAAAATTTTATGTGTGTTGGTTACTAAATTTTGCATGTAGCTTTTAACTTATGAAATTACAGTAAAAGACGCATTTAAGCCAACCAAGATACCCCAATCATAAAAAAACAATATATATATATATAAGTAGAAAATGAAAAGGAAATTAA
This sequence comes from Salix exigua, assembly GCA_032356905.1. NCBI lineage: Eukaryota > Viridiplantae > Streptophyta > Magnoliopsida > Malpighiales > Salicaceae > Salix > Salix exigua. Next base: position 8,322,695 of record CM063588.1, on the reverse strand, counting down.
AAAAAAAATATAACCAACAAAAAAATATTGAATGTAAAAACAATGAAAAAAACAGAAGAAAAAATATAATCAGTAAAAAAAACTATAAAAAAAATTGGATTCGATAATTAATCGTGATGCATTTAAGCTAGCCCGGATATATATATATATATATTTCATTTTTTTTCCATGAATTTTTTTCTGGTTATATTTTTTAAATTTTTTTATATAAGTGGAAAAATAAAAAAAATTAAAAAAATATAACTAGAAAAAAAAGTTCATAGAAAAAAATGAAAAAAAATATAATCAACGAAAAAAGGAAAAAAAACCATAAAAAAATTGCATCTGGGGATTAATCATGGTGCATTTAAGCTAGTCAGACACTCTGATTATACAAAATAAATAAATAATATATATATATATATATATATATAAGTCAAAAAAAAATATAACCAGCAAAAAAATATTTTATGGGAAAATATGAAAAAAAAAATTAGAAAAAAAAATAATAACAAAAAAAGGCAAGAAACAAAAAAATAGAAAAAAAAGTAATAAGAAAAAAAAAACAAGAAAGAAAAGCAAGAAACGAATAAAATAAAAAAAAGAAATGAAAAATGTAATCCGAAAGTAAAAAAACAAAAAGCGGTCTGTGTGGTTTAAAAAAAGAAATGAAAAATGAAGTGACAAATATTTATTTCAAAAATAAAATAAGATTAATTTACATGATGGTCTGTGTGGTTTACTGCGGTTCGATGTGGTGTGGAGAATTAATTTGCAATTCTAGTGGCCGTTTGGAAGAGCTTTTTTAACTGTGGTCGTTTGGAAGAGCTTTTTTAACTGTGGTTTGCAAAAAGTGGTTCAAAAAAAAAGCTAAACCATGGTTACATGAAAAGCCAATAATCTCTGCTTTGTGAGAAAAGCTGGGTTGAGTGGGGGGCTGGGTATAATTATTCACGGGGGCTAGGGTATTATTTTTAGGGGTTTATTATATTTATTTTTTTTGAGGGGGGGAGTAGTATTATTTATTATATTTTGAAGGGAGGGGAATGATTTATTATTTATTATATTTTCTTATAAAAAAAATTATTTTTAATATTAAAATAATTTAAAAATTAATTAAAATATAAAATAAATATATTAGAAGGAGATCACAATATAATTTTTGTCTCGCAATTTTAATTTTATTTCATATGCTATTTTACTATATGTTGTTTTAGGATCGTAGATGCCTTTCAAGTATAGAGTTATAGTTCGTGATAAAATGACAAGTAGTTTTATAGAAAAATAAAAACAATCGTCTAATTTACTTAAATTATAAATTATATTTTATTATTATAATTATTAAATATTTAAAGAACAATATACACAAACACACACCTTTTGTATAGATATTGTTTATGATGACATTTCAAGTAATTTGGTGAGAGAATAAAAAATATATCTAATTTACTTGAATTATTAATTATATTATATTATTATAATTATTAAATCTATAATATTTAAATATATATATATATACATGCTCTTTAAAATAATTTCACAAGTTAAAAGCAATATGAAAAGCTTGGTAACCAAACACATGAAACTGCTTTTCATTAATTTCAAACTCAAAAACAGTTTTAATCAAACACTTCAAAACTTATTTTGAACCGCAACTAAATTGTTTTTTATGAAACTACTTTTTATGAACTTCAACCACAAAAGCAAAAAATGTGTTAAACACACCTCTATTTTGTTGAAAAGCAATTATTATCTGCTTTGCAAAAATTGGTGGTTGGAACGCTTTATTGGTGAGCCCATGGGATTGCAGCTGATTTTGGGTGTTACCAAACAGCAATTACATTGTTTTTTTTTGGAACGTGATTTGCAACAGGCTACCAAATGGGCACGAAAACAATTGCTTCGTGGGGCTGGTGGTGGATGTGGATATATATATGTAAAACAAAAAAATGTGTTTATAAATATATTTTTATTTTATATATATATATAAATTTGAATTTTTTTGATGGGCTGTTATAAAAAAAATAAAATTTAAAATATATTATTTTAAATATATTTTTAAAAAATGAATTTAATTGATTATCAATTATAATCTTTTTGTTTGAAATAAGATACTAAATCATATAATTAAACTCAATAATATTATATTATATTATATTATATTATTTAAAATACTTGTGGAAATAAATTAAATTAAATTAATAATCTTAATTAACTAAATATGCATAGGCATTCCCATGCTATGTTATACTAACATAAACTTCTAAATGAATTTTACACGATGAACACCACAATAAATATGTGTGATTTAAATAATTTTTTTGTTCCCTCCCTCATGCGCAACAAACCCAATCTGATGCTGGAGATTTCATCGGCCCTTTATTTTAGAAATATATTTTAAAAATTACAAACTTTTTTAAAAATATAGTTATTTAGGTAAAATTAAAAGAGAAACCCATTTGTGTTTTAGAGCTGAAATTTTATTAAAAACATTGTTGATAAAAGTACTGTGACATGGAATATTAACTTGTTTTGGAATAAATCATAAGTGAATAAAAAAAACAAGTTCTTTATTGTCATGTGTTGTGAAGGTGGTGGTGATCGGTTATGTGCACGTGTATGCATTTTTTCTCTCTGTAAAGTACTGGCTTTTTATACATGCTGGGAGCCATGTTTATTTTTGCTAGTGAACATAGTATGAACATGCATCCTTGTCCTGTGCTTTGTCACTTGTCACCGTCGTAATTATATTTTTTTAAAATGTATAATCCTATAAATTTTGGCCAAAAACAAATGAACGCGAGTTTTTTAATAAAATATAAATTTTTTTAATTAATATGAATTTATTTATTTATTTAATAGATTTAAATGAAAATTGGATAGTTTTTTTTTTCAAAAATAAGACAAAAAAATTAAAGATAACATTGATTCAAAAAAAAAATCAAACCATTAATCCGGAATATTAGATTTGAAACACTATACATTGAGTAACTGTAAAACTTAATTTTAAATAAATATAACATTGAATGATATATTATTTAAATTATTATTATGATTGTTGAATTGTCACAATCATTATAGTTACTACTACTAATATAAATAATTAATATTATAATTATTATCGTTAACACCATCATTATTGTTCTTATCGTCGTCGTCGTTATCATAATAACTATTATGATTACTAACACTTTTATTGTTATTTATATCATTATAATTATTTTTAGTATTATTAGTATTGTCAATATCATTATTATAATTATTTTATTATTATTGATATTCTTAATATTATTCTATGCGTTATTGTTATTATTATCATCACAACCATAATTATAAACCAAAATAATCATTATTAACATTAAAAATTATTTGATTTGTAATAAAAAAACAAAGAACAACATGAAAAAGAAAGAAATATCAATTTTAAAATGATCATTAGCACATATTAAAATTTAAGGACCAGATTGAATAAATAAAATCCCAATAAAAAATGATAAAATTAAAACAATAAGTATAGATACATAAACATGAACAAAAAATAAAATGAATCAAAACCAAACCAAAAATTATAGAATAATGGATGAAATTAAAAACAAAATATATAATCAATTTTAATTGAAAATTAAAATTGAAACCAATCAAAATCTTAATACCGAAAAAAATCAAGGAATTAAAAACATCTAACCAAAAATTAAAAGAATAAGTGCTGAAATGGAAAATAATATCTATGATCATTTTCAATTGAAGGAAAAAATTGAGATATATCAAAACTTTTACGGGAAAAACCTAAACGAAAAAAGAAATCAAAAGGACAAAGGACTGAACTGCAAAGACCATAAACAAAAAGGACCTATATGCATTTTCGGTTGCAGGAGAGAGAAAACGAATGGGTAAGAACAACCGACCGCCGACAAGTCTCTAACCACCATGTTGAAGAGGTCATGGCGACGCATCCTATGAGATGGAGGTTGGATATTTTGAAATACCATATGACGACACAGGTGCCATCTGTATGGTGCGCACGGAAAAAAATGGGTGTCAGGAAGATACGCCAATGATTATAAGAAAAATAATTAAAAATATAAAAAATTATCTAAACACATTCTCAAAACCGTGATAATAATGATAAACACGCATATGAAAATATCAACATACCTCCAGTGCCAACTCTTCAGTTTTGTCTTTCCAGATGACACATTAATATTATTAATGTTCATCAAAGTTGAAAAATCAACAATGGCATTGCTGGCAACTCTTAATTTTTTATCTCACTTAATTTCATTATTTATATAAAAAACTGAAATATCTAAAATATCGCTTTTTTGTTTAATTCCAGGGTCAAAGCCATAGTTATACGTTTAAAAAAACTAGAGAATACGCATCTCCAAACAATTAGTTAATGACAATAGGTAAGATCATGGTTGTAATCATGATTTTGACGCGAATCAGAAGTTGTTTTTGAACTTGGATCGTAAAATCGTACTTAAAATTTACCGTACAAAAATCGTAAAATCACGACTAAAATCGTGTAGGTAGAAAAATCATAAAATCATAAATAAAATATTTTCGAATACAATATAATATAATTATGACCATAAAATTTTATTAGTTATAGTTTATACATTATTTAAAAAAACAAAAATACATAACAATTGTATCATTATATTAGCATTTAAAAAATACTGATTTTTTTTTTAAATAGGTTTTTTTTTTAAATAGGAGAGGGGGCAGACTAGCCTGGGGAGAGAGAAAGAGAGGGGAGGGGGGGCTAGCCTTGGGGGTGGGCGGGACAAGTGCTAGCTTGGGAGGGGGACAGGTGCTGTGGCTGTAGAGTGTAGCAGATCGCGGGATGAATTTGGGTATCGTAAAATCGGATCGATCCGGTCTGATTTTGGGAGTTTGACCGATTTTGTCCAAAATTGGTTTTTCTACCCGAGTTAACAAGGTTTGATGAGTTGACTCGTAAAATCGTACGATTTTGTGAGTCAACTCACCATTCTAATAACAAAGGGTAAGATAGAAAAATTGAAAATACCCCCAAAACTAAAAGTATCTTTTTATGGATGGAAGGACATGATATCTACAAGGTTTGACTCTTTTATCTAGAGCTACAATGAATTATATACACAATCTAACTCTTTTCTTAATGCGAGTCCGGTTTTTTTTCTTAAAAAATAATTATTTTTATTAGTGACAACTTTAGACAGCACGCTTATGATTGACATCAATATGTTTATCAATCAATTATAACATCATATTCTAAATTTAAGGTGAGCTAAAACGATCCAAATCTATAAATATTTTTTTTTATTAGTTAAAAAAATTATACTTAATATTTCTCTACATTTTATCTCAAATTTCACTTACACCAGAATACCTTCTCTTACATTACAATACTAAGTTTCTTCTTGCATTACACTCACTCTTAATCTTCTATTACACTCAATTCATCTCATTTTATTATTAATTTAAAAAACTATTTTTTTTTTGAAATACTCAAGCCCAAAACCTGCTCACATGCCTTAGCCCGCAGATTATGAGAAGTGTAGTTGTTGTGTGAAGTTTTCCCTTACTTCATTAGATGGCAAGCTAAATATCAGAGATAGTCCATAATTGAAGCACGTGCATGTGTTTTTTTTCCATCGAAACATCCTATTCAGCATCTTGTTCATGTACGTTCTAATTCTAATAGCAACGAAGTTGGGATTTCATGTGATGGTAGTAAACAAATAAGCGAGGACGGAAATGGTATTTCACGAATGTTCACATAAATTTTTATTTGAGATAGTGATAACCCTATAAAAAATAAAATAAAATCATTAATTATATTTCTCAACCAATCCAATATTTAAAATGATTGAAATAAAAAATTAAAAGACCAAATCTTTCTAAAAATATTTTGTTCTTCGAGTCAACACATTAAACCTGTAAACCAAGTAATAGATTATATTGGAATTAATAATTCGTTTTTTTTATAATATTATTTATTTCACTATATGATAAGAAACAACATTAAACATCAAGCCAATATTTAAAAGTTTTTAGACTATGATAACCTTGTAATTGTTTTTTATTCAACTCAACTCTCAATTGACACAACATTATATGATAGAATTAAAAAAAAATCAAACTTACCAAACCCGACAACAAGTCCATGGAATTTATAAAATTTAAAAACATTTTTTTTTGCTGAGACTATTTTTTAATCATGTGATGAAAAAATAGACAATCACATAATCACAAACCCACGCCATGTCAACTGGGATTACTTGTCAAACTCACAAAGTTGATCATCAATTGTTTAAAAAATCAATAACCAAGTAAAAAAGGGATCAAAATGCAAGAAACATCGTAAATTACTTTTTTGATACACAAAGCAATTGAGTGTGGGGAAATAATGTTTTCGTTATATCTTTAAGTTTTATTTTTAATTAGTTATTTGACCCCATACATACATACCATACATATATTAATAATTTTTTTAATAAACAAACATTTAAAAACGTTTTTTTATATGAATAATATTAAATTTAAATGAAAAATATTATGCACATAACTAATTAAAAAAATTAAAAACCATAAATGTCAATAAATTAAAAACAACAATCTTGTATGATAATTGATTTCACAACACGATTTATTTATCCAAAATTTTTCAATAATGATATTTATTAAATTTATTTTTTATTTAACCAAGTAATTATAAAAATAAATATACATACAAAATTAAAATTAATTGAATAAAAAACATCTCACAGGTTGTACTTATGAAAAATACCATCCGAAAATAAATAGAGAAAAGCCGCGGCTACTTCCAAATGCTCTGTTTAATAAATCTCTCACGTGCCGAGACTGCCGGCGTCTGTCCTTACACACGTGTGCCCCTTCAACCTCTCCCTCGGTATAATTTCTCCCTCTCCCTCTCCCTCTTTTCTCCTTACGAAACAAACGCTTCTCCCGTCCTCTTTTAACAACTCCCATCCTTCACCTCTCTTTCCAACGCAGCTCGCCATGTCGGTCAGTAGCATCACGTCCTTGTATTTTCTCCTGTTCTTGATTTATTTGAATTGAGCAAGTTCGATCTCCGTTCGGTTAATATGCATAGATCTATTTTCTGCTTTGCAATTTCTTTTTGTGCAATTTTTAAGCTCTGTATAAATTACTTTTTTGGTTTATTTGTATGCGTTATTTCTAAAGATATTTATGTTTGTCTGGCTACTGAAATATTAGATTTCTATTAATAATTTCTGATGATACCGATATGATTTGCTGTCAATAAAATATATCTATGTTCGGTGAAGATGAGTGTATTAGTGCGGGATAAACCTTTCAATGGGCTCAATGAGTGCGATGAAGAAGTATAGTGGCCTGGTTTGTATTACTAGATCATAACAATCACGGGTTTATTTAAATTCTAGTTACGGATGTGGAGTCTAAGAAGGATTTGTAATCCATTAGTTTCTCAACTTGGAGCTTTGATTGTGAAAACTCTGAGTGATCCTTTATTTTTGGCTCGCACAGTAACATGGAAAATAAATATTGGAGACTAAGCAAGATCCCACCAGTAATCGTTATTCTAACTGGTTTCTTTACTGTCTATTCATGCAAAAAAATGGTCAAGTAAAAAATTTGCTAGGGGATTTTGTTAACTGAGGCTTATGAATATTTGGACTATACTCTCTCCATCTTTATTTGAATATGTTAAGGTGTAGCCGGGTCCACTGGACCATTAAGCTACCACAACCAAAAGCAAAAATCTAGACCCTTGAACCAAATATTTTGTGTGAAAGTGTGAATGCGAATGGAGATTAGCATACCAGAAGAACAAGAGGCTGGCCTGATTGCCACTATACATATTTTTCCTAGCTAGATTTGGATTTTTAGTCAGTTTATGCACTTAATGTCTTTTGATGCACTTTTCTTTGTCCAGAATTCTTTCACTTGGTCTTTGCATGTTCTTTTTTCTATTTCATCCCTTTCCTTCTTTCTGGATCATTGATTGTTTTTAGGGTTTCATTGTACAGAGTTATTCTTATTTGTAGACCTGGCAGTGGAGCAGAAAAACCTATTGTTTTTTTAGGGGATAGTTGATACCATGAGTCACTCCTCTTTGCAAATCCTTTATGATATCAGGGCTTAGGATTTTGTTTCAACCTTGCAGGCCCTTGCTTTGTTGTAATTTTCCATATTCATGCTATTATTCAAGTCTGAGATTTCTAGTTAATGTGTTGTACTTGCCATCATATCTGTCATTATGGCTCTACAGGGCACTGAATTCTTAAATATTTCTTTACTTTTTCTTTTTTTGCAGGTAAGAACAGTCAAAGTCAGCAACGTTTCCTTAGGAGCATCTGAACGAGACCTCAAAGAATTCTTTTCCTTTTCTGGTGATATTGAATATGTTGAAATGAAAAGGTATTGCGCTGTTCATATTCATATTCTCTCCCCTACACTTTCCTTCATTTTTCTCTGTTGTTGGAATACCAAGCATATCGCATGATTATGCAGTGATAATGAGCGATCTCAAATTGCATATGTTACCTTCAAAGATTCTCAAGGAGCAGACACTGCTGTTCTTCTTTCGGTAATTATATTGCATCACCTGCATCATCATTAGATAAATGGGCCATTTCTTTTTATGTGCATTAATTATGTATTTTTATGAGTTTAATTAATGTTTTGTTCCCCTGGAAGGAAAATGATCAAGACATTGCATCCTCTTTTATTGAGAATATTTGCTTCTGAAGTCATAGGATTTTGTGTGTTCAGATCAAGCTTGAAGCATTGTTGTTTACCTTGCAATATTATGTCAGCAATGATCACTGGATGATCATTGCAAAACTGCTTCCATTGGAAAAAAAAAATACATCATATTCTTTTCAGAGTGTAATGGCTTTTCATATTTCTTTTGATAAGCAAAGGAAATTTATTAAAAAGGTCCAAGAGGTGCTGGCAGCTTACATAGAAGGAAAAATTTATATGCGAAATAATGAGTCAATAAACTGTGCTGTGCTGGTTACATTTTGTAAAAGCTTCCTCTGCGTGCCATTAACTTGAAGCTCTAATAGAGAAGCCTCTTCCCTTTGCCAGCACCATTTCTGTTCTGTCCTTTGCAACCAAAATATAAGGTAATGAGATAATACCATAGCTATCTTGTTTCCTTTATAAAACCTCCACCCCTAGCTTCTCCTTTCAGAACTTGTGTATGATGAGAGTGGCACTCAGCTCCATTCATTAGCTTTTAAAGTGGTTTTAGCCCCAAATTAGTGTAGCAACCGGTGATTGACAGATCCATCTGCACCTCTCATCATACTAAAGTGCTTCTTTAAAATAATAAGTTTCCCTTAAAATTTATCAGAAACAGATTCATGCACCATTTGATTTCTAAGATCAGCACTTGAAGTGGGAGAAGCACTGACATGAAGTTATGAGGCATTGGTCTGATATTTGGATAATTTGCCTTGGTAATTTTTCTGGATGCCAAAGTTTTCACAAATTACTTGTCCTAGAAGACCACCTTTGGTCATAATGGGCGAAAGTTCCCCAGGATGAAATATCAATCAAAGGTTCAAAAATCATAAGATTATGGAACTCACATTGGCTTTATAGTAACTAAAAAATGATTAGCGTGAAATATGTCATCCTATCTGATTTCTCAAAGCAATTAATGTTCTGGCTGGGTTTGCATTTTTGAGTTGAAAGTATGGTTGCATTCTTGTGAAAGCCTCTAAGTTCAGGCTGAAAGTTTTGGTATGAAACTGCACATACTGTTCTGAGAGTCCTAAACTGGTCTCTGCTTGGTTGACCTGTGTTGGGTTCTAGGGGAATTTTCCCTTATCTTTGTCTGAGATAGGATTTTGATAGCATTGGTATCTATTATACTTTGGAGTCTGTTTATTATCTATTCTTTTAAATTCGTGGTCTAATATGCACAAACCATAATAGAAAGGTAGATAATACAACTTGCAGTGGGGATATATTAATATCACAATCATTATTTGTTGATTACTTTAGTTTTTGGAACAATTAACTGAGCTATTTTCAAAGTTGCTATGGTTTTTCTGAATATACACTCTGCTTTTCTTAAGCAACATATTAGGTATCATTCTAAACTATGTTTTATGTCAGGGAGCAACAATTGTTGACCTTTCTGTCACTGTTGCTTTGGATTCTGATTATCAGCTGCCTCCTGCTGCTTTAGCAGAACTCTCTGTAAGAATGTTGTACTCAACTTCTGTTAGTTGATAAACCCTAGCACTTTACTGAACTGGTTATACCCAACCACCTGCAGGTAACGGGAAATAAAGCTCCTGGTGATGAATCAGCTTTTCAGAAGGCAGAAGATGTGGTTAGTGGCATGCTTGCTAAGGGTTTCATCTTGGGCAAAGATGCAATCAGCAAAGCAAAGGGTTTTGATGAGAAGCACCAGTTGACATCGACAGCCTCGGCCAAAGTTGTTTCTTTTGACAAAAAGATAGGTCTCACCGAGAAGATTAGTGCTAGCACCACTGTTGTTGGTGACAAAGTCCGGGAAGTGGACCAGAAATTTCAGGTTTCTGAGAAAACCAAATCAGCATTTGCAGCTGCTGAGCAGAAAGTCAGCAGCGCAGGATCTGCCATAATGAGCAATAGGTACGTGTTTACTGGGGCTGCTTGGGTGACGGGTGCATTCAATAAAGTTGCCAAGGCAGCTGGGGATGTTGGCCAGAAGGCCAAAGAAAAGGTAGGAATGGCGGAAGAGGAACAAAAGAGGAAAATGGTGGACGACTTTGCTCAGGTCCACCTATCTGAGTCTCCCAAAGCATCTGGTGCAAGTGACCAGCAGCCGTCCAAGCCTCCACCTGTGCAAGGTTTGATTCTTTGATTTACCGCTGTAAATTTCTCAATTAGAACGTTTGTATTTTATCATCACTTGATAACTCGCTGGAGTTCTTTCAGCATGGAAAAAGCTGTGAATTTAGTAGGACAGGTTGCTCCACTTAGTTGGATAAGATTGCATGCAATGTTAATATACAAATGTCGTTAAATTTGTTGTTTCTATTATCTTCTTTCTTACCGAGGATTCTTGATTTTGTCATATACGAAATAAACCTAATTATGCTATACTAGAGGTATAGCAACTTGAACTCCCGGTCTCATGACCGACTTCGGAGAAATGCCGGGCAATTTCTCCCTTCCGCGCATCCAAAACTCTTGATCATGGCATATCATAATCGTTCCTGGAACCTGTAGTTCAGGAGGTGGATGCCAGCATATGTTGTGTCTGGGAACAAAATTCTATTTCTCCACCCGCCATTCTATAATTCGGGATACATCATCCCTAATCAGAAAGGTGTCTGGAATCTGGAGTGATGAACAGTACGTCTGAATGATCAGATTAGGCTAGCTATAATCAGAATTAGAATAACGGAGCCTTTCAAATCCCTCATGGGAAAAGATATGGCAAAGATAGCAAGGCATTCACTGGATAGAGAATAATAAAATGAAAATTAAAATCAAATATCAAACTCAGGCACCTTCTTCATCAATGCTTCTTTCGGGTGCTCATGCCTTTCGTTGGGCTCTGTATATAAATCGTGGAGGGAAAGCTCCCGTTCAAGTTATTCCGTTCCTGCTTCCACTCCAGTATTCCATGTTAACTCTTCTTCCACTTCTATATTCCATGCCAATTCTTCTAATTCCCGGTTCCTCTCTTCTCTGAATGGCACTCTATTTTTGCATGACCTGATAGGCAAACAAGAATAAAGACATAAAAATGCTGTAAATTTTCCTGGAAAGAAGGAAACAAATGTCTTGCTCGTCAATTTCCCATCAGGAAGGTTTCTCCGAACGTTGAGATTAATTGCCTGTTCTATCTTTGTAATTGGCAACACAAGCAAGTGCATCACTTGATGCTAGATACTTGTTTTCTTATATGGATAAATCGTATAAAAAATATATTTATTCAGATAATCAATCGACTAATAGAAGCACGTATACCTGCTTCAGTGGTCACAAACTTTATACGAGCTGCAAACAAACATTCTGCGGTGACTAATAGGGTATAACCTGTCTCTTTCTCACAGTCAGCACAATAAAACTCACCATCTGGATCATCATTTTCTCTCTCGGGGAGGAAAATGGATTGAAGATACAAGGATCCATATGGCATTCATGCTTTCTTGTCTGTGGCAATGAAGACGAAGATTAAAATGCAAATCGCGCATCAGAGGAAGAGTTCTTGCATTCTTGACGACAGATGCTGCCGTCGCCTGGATCGCCTGTTTTTGGGGAGAAGGTAAGACGGTGCCGGTGAGTAGCATAATTGACGGAGGGAATCAGCCTATGGTAATCCATATCAAGGTCCAAGCAGAGGATTAATGGATGCCCATGTCCAGAATTGGATACGAAATTGAAATAAAATTGAGCCTGGGCTACGAAAGGAAGATATCATCTGCAGGGGCGAGAAGACATGGGCGCTGAATCTCTTGAGGAAGATCGAGACCGACGGGATTTGTGGAGATAAAAGCTGCGACGGAGTCGGTGCTAGTAAGGACGAAGACACGACATTTCACATGCTATATGACAATCTCCATCAATGTCTTCTTTCTCAACGAGTGCCGACAGATGCCCGTGGCTTACATGTTGAACAAAAAGAGATGAGTAAGAAGGCGCTTTCAACCTCAATTGAAGCAAAACTCGCCACAACTACATGCCAAGCCTGAGCCTTATCGGCGAGAAGCTGACTTTTTTCTTCTTTTCCATCGGTATATCACAAACATTGTTTCATGGAGGAAAATAGATGCTATCTTTATTGAGCTCCATGCCATTGGTTTCATCGAAGTTATTCGATATGCCGCATATCGAATAACTTCGATGAAACCAATGGCATGGAGCTCAATATATATCGAATTACTTCGATGAAACCAATGGCGTGTGTGTGTATTCTTCTTGTTTGCAAGGTGATATAAAATGTTTTTGAATTTATATATATATATAAACTAGCTAGGAAGCACATTCTTATTGTTTGGTGATATTGATGAGGTTGTTTTTAAAAATATTTTTTATTCATAAATATATTGAAATTATATATTTTTATTTTTAAAAAAATTATTTTTGACATAAACACACAAAAGTGATCTAAAAATACCATAAAATTTTAAAAATTTAAAATTTTAATTTTTTATTTCAAGAAATGCTTTTGAAACGCAATGACAAACAATTTGAAAGTGTTTTTTTGTTAAAAAATACAATAAAATATTATTTTTTATTGTTTTTTACATTAACACGTAAAAATAATCTAAAAAGTAATAATTTTTTTTATATATAAAAACACTTTTGAAATAGAATGCAAGTCATTGCTTTTCCAATTGTTTACACGTTTATTTATTTTATTTTCTATTATAATTGAATATAATTATAGTATTTAATTTGAATTTAAATAAATAATTTGAATCCATATATTTAAAAGATATAAAATTTATTATTTTCCATATTATCACTATTGTTTTCGTTTTATTTCTTCAAAAGTCTTTTAAGAAAAAGGGCTAACCAAGTATTTTCCATAATAATATACACTGCTGAAAAAAATTTCTGAAATGCGGTAATATAAATTCTAGATAAATATATAACAGAATTTCAGTAACATAAGAAAGGAATTGTCTATTATCCAACGAAACATATTAGCAAGAAAATATTCTATTGGTTTTAGTGGAGAGGGGTTAATTTAATGCGTGAAATTTGCATCCATGCGAGTCTCATTTTGTCGGCCTTCATGTGGCACAGTGGCAGCACCCCTCCCTTGTAATATCACATAAATGTCATTGCTGTGGGTTATGACTTGACTTATTTTGTTTCTTTTCTCTGGGCTAAGGCTATGAATTTGATAGCTAGGAGGATGCTATCATTCTAATTAATTAAATGTTTATTTATTTAAAATGAACCAAAAACCACGCCGTTTCAAACCATCTCTCATGCTGCAAGCGTGCCAAGAACACAGCCATTGCACCTGCTACCAAGTTTCCAGTCCTCATCCCGTTTTGCTGCTGAAAACTTTGTACAATCAACCATGAACCTTTTGCTGTATTGCACATTCTGCCAGGACTCCTACCATCCTTTTGTGTTGCAAATACATGTTGAATGACACACCATTACAACTTGCGAAATTGTCGTGCATTCGCTATAAAAGGGTGCCACATCATAGCAGCCCTTTTGTAGTCGCAGATTTCATTCTGGAAATCCATTAAAACAAATTATATATTTTAATTTTAAATCCGGGCTAAACAATAAATAAATCTGAAAGGTTTTTTTCCTTATCAATTTGATTCTAGATCGACAAGTCAATTAGACTATGCAAGACATGTTTACCACAATTTAAATTTAAATTTAAATTCTTGCCTTCAAGTTGACAAGTCAATTAGATTATACTAGACAACTTTCACACTAGTTAAATTTAAATCCAAGACAGCAATGAGATGGGTCAAGATGTTTTTTATATTAATTTAAACCTTTTTTTTTCTTCAGTTTCAACTTGATTTTTTTTACTTCCACTAGGTTACTTTGGAATCAACTTGGTCAATTAGATCGCATTGATGCAACTTCAATAAAATTTAATTTTAAACCCAAATACGACAAGATGTCAAATCGAGATTTTAAAATCAAATTTAATAATAAAGTTTGATAATTTCTTACTACCACTATTTTTTTTTTAAAATAAATTGATACAACTCATGAGGGCCCTAAGACCATACAAAACAATAAAACTTATAACAGTTAAGGTCCCATTTGTTGGTTGAAAAATAATTTTCTTTTAGAAAATAACTTCCATAAAAAGTAAAGCATTAAAAATAAGTTAGAAAATAATTTCCAGATTATATCATGAAAAATAAATTAAAAATAACTAATTGATATTTTATTTTTTTCATTTATTAAAAAATCAATATCAAATCTCATAAATATAAAATTTACATGATTAAAAAAATTTAGAAGTTATTTTAAATGAAATAAATAAAAATAAAATCTGATGGATAAAAAATATCTATTAAAAAAAATATAAAAAACAAATAGCAATAACAAAATAACAATCGAAATTAATATAAAATCAAATTCTAAAAAATCAAAATAAAATATGTAACATGAAGATTAAAAACTAAATTTAATATAATTAATACATAACATGATTGTTTTTTTGCAAATCTATGTTTTATGTTCAAAACAAAATAAAAATATGTTCTTGAAAACTAAATCATTTTTTTTAAATATTTTTTTATTAATTAATAAACAAGCACAAAAAAATAAAAGATAATTCTCTAAAAAACATTAACGAAACTAAAATTGAAAATATAAGATCACAAAGGCATCATGAAACAAGTATGCAATTCGGTGTTGGGTTATTTAAAGCTGTTTATTTAACAAAGATTAATAAAAAAGTAGCGAGCACTGTAACTGAGCAGCTGATAGCACCTTCAAGGGAAATGTTATATGAAAAAATAAAAAAAAAACATTATTTTTGTTTCATAATATTTATTTTACATGCTAAAAAAAAAAATTAAAATATATATCCTCTCCTAAAAATACTATTACTAAATATTCACCAAGAAAACTAAGACTAAAAAAGTAAAGGAAAAAACACCCAATCAAATACTGCCACACATAAAAAAATAACATCAAATTCTTTAAAAAACAAAATTTAATTTTTCTACTCCAATATAATTAGCTTTTTTATATTAGAATATATATAGTAAAAATATTAGAATATAATTCTTCCACACTATATTTATATTATTTAAAAATATATATTTTTATTAAATTACCTCTTTAAAATAGCATCGAGATTCTGATACCATCAGAGAGTACATGCTGCCCTACTTTCCAGCTGGCTTTCCTAAGTCCTAACCTCAACTCGAGGGACGTACTTGCAGACACAGCTCTCCTCTTCTCCAGCTGGATTCCAGTCACTCACTTTAGGCGCACTCTAACATATTTCATCGCTACAACGCTAACGTACGCCTTCTCCGAAAAAAATCTCTTGCTGGCCATACTTTTCAATAAAAACGATGAAACAAGCGCTGTCAACAGAGGTCCCCTTTGGCGGATGCAAATAAATATCATTGTTCTTAAAAATATTTCATATGGAATTTAATAAAATGTATACGTGCGAATGCGTGTCTATATATATATAGAACGCACGTGCGATTGTCACTGTGAGAGACAGGCAATGTGAGAGGCGGAAGCAGAGGTAATAGGAAGAGCAAGAGCCAGAAAAAGCGGCTTAGAAATGGGCGAATTTGCGGTGGAAGCGATATTTGAGGGAGGTGAGTTCGTCGGCAGCAATCCCTTGCAAGTTCCTGAAACTTCGAATCGCTAAGACATCGCCTCTTCGGACCTCACTTAATGCATCAATACTCTCACTCGCTGCTTCTACCATTACAACTCAGAAAATAAGATAAAATAAAGCAACCAAATACCAAATTATTAAAAATAAAAGAGAATAAAGATTAATTAAGAACTGCATTGTACCTATATGGTTATAGAATCCATTAAACTGAGCCAAATCTGCAACAAACAAACAGATTTTTTAAAATCTTCCAAAAATAGATAATTAAGAAAAAATCTAGAGCTAATGTTTTTGATTTATCAGTACCTGATTGAGGAGTATGGGAGAGAAGGAAGAGAACAAGGAAACAAAAGAGGATGAGGAAAGGAATAAGGTGAATGAGTTTCTCTGGTTCTGTAGGCGCAGGTGAAAGTACTGATAAAGAAGAAGAGAATCGGCGACGTTTTGTTGATTTGTGATCGAAGTCTTCAGCGTCGGGTGAGAGTGATGTAGAAGGAGGTTTAGTGTCATTTTTACATAAAAGAGTATCGGCTCCTCCATGGGTATGGAGCTTGGTTACTGGTGAGCCTAGAGATAGCCTTTGCATTGTTCAGGGACAGACCGCCTAGAGAGAAGAGTTGCTTTGCTTTTTTTGATTTGTTGAGCCAAGTGAAAATTATTACGCTCTGGGTTTTTAATAAGAGAGTTGTTTGTGTGCTGTTGTTTACTTGCGGGTTAATCTTCTAAGCCAATAATTTTCATTTTTTATGGAAGACATTGTTAAAAACTACGTTTTATTTATTTATTATAAATATTATTAAATATTTTTCTTAATTGTCATTTATTATATAAAAATAAATAAAAAGTAACATATAAAAATATTAATATTCAATATATAATTAAAAGAGACAAGAAAAAAATATATTTTTATTTATAAATTCTTCTATTTTTTTTTCAAGTTTTAAGAATACAAGATAAATGGAACTCAAGGGTCATAGAAATCCAATAAACTAAAGAGTTATAAGAATTAATTATAGATTATTATTATATACATAATTATAGATTTATAATATTATTATAAAAATTATTATATACTTTTCTAAATTATCATTTATTATAAAAGAAATAAAAATTAACATATAAGAGCATTGAAATTTGATAAAAAAAAAGAAAATTATTTTTTTTATTATGAATTCTTCTATATTTTTTTTTTCAAATTCTAAGAATACAATACATGTGAAACACAAGAGTCATATATATCTAAAATACTAAATTCAAGAGTAACGAACATTAATTATGGATGACATATAAATAATTATGAATTTATAATATCATTATTATTTTTAGTTTAAGAATTTTATTTTTTATTTAGTGTTAGTAATTTTTTTTATATTTTTTAATGGATAGTTTTATAATTTTTGTTCTTCTAAAATGTATTGATAGATAGTGACTTTTAGTTTTTTTTTCCATATAAAATAGATTGTGATAAATCTTTTATAATTTTTTTTAATAAATAAAAATAAAATACTTTGGATCTATAATATATGTTATCCCATTATAAACAAAAGTCATCAATTGAAATTTCGAAATAGTTTAGTGGTAAGACTTATATAAAAAATGATTTGGGTATAAATTGATAATATTTTAATAGTCTCGTGATTTATATACTATCTGTCCTTTCTTTGTTTTCAGCACTAAAACTAACCATCATATTTCATTCAATTAGGAAAAACAAGAGAATGATAAGCCCACCGATTATTTAAATCTCAGAAACCATAAAACAAACACCTTACAGGCGGTATACATAAACAAAAGAGAGAGTAGAAGTTGTTTGAGAAACGGGTTAACAAGATGGTGCTGTGGGAGATCACACTGGGAACCGCGTATTTTTTGGGTTTGAAACGGACTTACAAATTGGCTTTAAGGATTCAACGTAGGGTTATCGCCCCCAAGTACCCCAGGATTCGGCAGTTTGTTCAGAGGTATGTGCTTTTGCTATTTTGTCCAAATGCTTATTAATTGATTAGCTCTTTTGATGCATTTGATTCTTGGAAGTGAATGACTCTGTTTTGATGACACACACGATGTAATCAGCATTTGATCTATACATTTCTATAGAAACTGGTTAGTGGATTGCGTTTTCATTGATCATTTTCTTGGTCCTCTTTTGTGGGATTTTATGAAGATATATTTGAAGTAGCTGCACCCATGTTTTTTTTTTTTTTTTTTATCGTGCTCGTCTATTATTTGTTTGATAGAGACTAGAGAGTGCCTGGTTTAGACATAATTCAATTTTCCCATTACATTTTAAGTCTAACCATTTAATACATAGATCTTCGAGGACATTGGGGTGGTTTGAATGGGTTTGTCATTATGTCGACACAAATACACAGGTGCTTTATATCTCCTTAATCTTGTTGATTAGAATGCCAAATGGATTTGATTTGCTTAAAATACGATGAAAACCTACACTGCAGTTTTTCCTCTGCTTCAGGAACATGCATCAGATGCATTGAGTTCCATTTTAATCACTATTTTCTTAGCTCATTGCCCCTGTAATTTCTCTTTGCAGTCTTCTGTATATAATTGTCCAGAGTGTATTGGCAGCATCTCTTTAGTGGGTTGCCTTCCCTTGTGCTAGAGTTTTTTCTGCACGTGCATGCACACTATAGAAAAAGCGAAAGCATGCTAAGGGGGTGTCTTTTCTAATTTGAGCCCTAACATAATTGACTATACAAATTCATCCTAGAAGATGCCTTAAAAGCACTCGCAAACAGAAAATTACTGTGTTTTAACCAACCACTTTTGAGATAGAGGTTTGGCAAAACTTCTTAATAATATACCATGGATTTTGTTGACGCATATCAAACATTAACGGAGTCTGGTTGATGTCCAGACAACTATTTGGATGTCTATTAAAGATTTGAATTGATGAAGTCAATGCAAATGAGACATATTTGGATGCCTCGAAGGCTTGAAAGGTTCTTTCAGCGTTACTGTGCTGCTAAACTTTCTTTTTTGTTACCAGATTGGCTTCAATGCCATTTTGTACTGTTTGTGCATCTATTTCTTGCAGGTGCTGCTATCGCTGTTGTATGTTGTGTATCATTATGATATCTCTATGCCTCTTGTATGAAACTACCTCCAAAGCTTAAAAAAAGCTCACATTTTCCTTTCTTTCCCCAATTTCATAGACGGACACGAACTATTTTCCATGTTGCTCTAAAGGTTCACCTGAATATACAACAAAGAGACATAGAGGTTGGTCGAAATCTTGGTAACCGGATTCTGAGGTGGCTGGACCAAATGAAACCTTCTGCTCAGATTCGTGGTCCCTCGCCTGAGAAACCCGCAAATGTTGCTAGCTCAAAAACGAATGTTACAAACCAGGTAACCAACACTTCACACCTGAAAGCTTCAGGCATTGCCCAGACATCTAGATGCCAAGAATCTTGTAGGCATCTTATTACCTCAGCAAGGAGTACGTGGTCAAAACCATTTCCTTCCATCGCAATGATGATGCGACCATCAAGACCTGCTGGAATTTTTTCACAGTACAGGCACTTGAGCATCCATGGCGCTGAAATCTCAAGGCCCAACCACAACATTGGTGGTGGATGTGGGTTTCTGGGGGTTTTCCGGAAGGACATAATGCAGTATATACAGCATAACTAACAGTGGTAGGTATTTTTTTATTTTGTGTTTATTGAGAGCTTGATTCTGAGATGGAACTGTGCAAGAAGTTGGCTGAGGTGTAATATGAGGGGACACAACGGAGTCATGCCGAAACTGATTGCCGAAACCATTTCCCCTATGATTCTTTTCCTTATGTGGGTGATAAGTTTCGGCTTTTACATTTCGGTTGTTGTAAATGCTTGAGAGCCTTTTTTTTTCTTAGAATTTGCATGAACTTGACCTCTGTGATATCCTGTTGAATGTTAATTGAGCTGTACGGCTGCTCAAACAATAATATATGATGCTTATGACTTGTGAAATGACGCCCATGACAAATTAACAAGTTTCTGAACCTATCTATCAATTGCCTTTGTTGTAGTTTTATTTTGTTATGAACTGCTGGGATTTTGTTTCGCATGGTACAATTCATCAGGCCAATGTGTTATAAATGAAATTTATTTTAGTGTTTTTTATATATATGATAATATTAAAAAAAAATATTATTTAATACAATTCCAAGTGAAAAACACTTTAAAAAAACACTTAAAAAAAAACACCTGAGCTCTCTGCAGCAACCATCACATTGTGCTGCTCCAAACGAGGCGCTGATCCGTGCGGTCGCTCTACTAGCCAGGACCCAGAAAAAGGGTAGGCTTATGCTAGCACTATCGCTGTTGCTGGTTACCTCCACAAGCAGTTGGCCTCCCAACCAAGGTCAGGCTTATATGGACCTGAAAGAGGGCAGCAAATTACACCGTCCGGGTTCAGTCCAGTTCCATCACCCCAATTGGGTCACAACTCACAAGCCACCAAAAATGACAAGGCCATGGTGGCTAAAGCCCACGTGTTATGGGCAACTGTACATGGCTTGCATTAAAGTCCACATACTTACCCCATAAATTTCCACCTGTTTTATAGTTCTCCGGCCATGGAAAGAAGAAACCGGCTCCTGCACTATAGAAACCTCTCCACGTTCGAAACAAGAAAATAGGTGCGACATCATCTTAGGCCTGTCTTTTGTAATCTGAATACTATCTTACTGTTTGTTTGTTATTGTATTGTGTTGTATTGAATTGTTTCGTTGTTGTTTTTAGAAAATTGGGATCTTACAGCTCTGTGATTTTGCTCTAAGATGGTGGAAACAGTAATGAAAAAAATCGATTGAATGGCTTCAATTTTAAGTTGGCGAATTCCCACTTGATTGATTTAAATCATTTCTTGAATCTCATATGGGTGTTTGTATCTGGGCTGATTAGTTTAATGACTATGAGGATATAGGACATGAGTCGCTGGATTCTAGAAGAATGTTCTTCTGGACCTTAAGCTCCATAAATTCATGACATTTTTGGTAGTTGTGTTTAGCAGACTTGGGCTTTGAATAATTGATTGTATCCGCTGTCTTAAAAGGGGTATTGCTAATTGCTTTCATTTCCTTGAACGAGGTGAATGACCGGGTTTATTATCATTATCTCAAAAAATGTATTACAAATGACGGGAGTTGTGCATTTTATCCCAAATTTATCTCTTAGTTGTTGCTTGAACCCTTGTAAAAGGCTTGTACTCATCTGTTGATCATTTTGATTGCAATGATAGTTAGCAATTTAGTATGACTGTGTTGCTTGGTGTGGTAAGTCTAATCCTGATGCATGAGATGCGGATTGGGTAATAATTCATTTTTTACTGTTCATGATCCTTCTGAGTTGTTTCTTATTTCCAACCTCCACATAGCAATGAAGTGAAAATTCTCAGGAAGTATTTTGTGGCTAAGAGTGGGAAGTCTTTATGCAGTTAAATTAGAATTCTTTGGATTTAGCATTTTGGAATTTGATAACTCTACATTTATTGTGGTTCATGGATCTTGAATTCAATCCAAAATTGATCTTCTGTGAGCCAACTACTTCATTGATGGTTCTCATTACACACAATAAACCAGAAAGATTAGTACCAAAAAAAAATAAAAATAAACCAGAAAGACTTTGTTTTCCTCGTTTTTATGTGCACCTCTTTTCACAGCCTGATTTGTGGAGTCCTTTTAGCTTGAGGAAGAAGTTCTCTTTCTTTCGCATTTTCTTCTCATATTAAGGTTTTGTATGTGGTGTTGTGCCGCCTTTCTCTTGTTCTCTTCTCTTGTTTTTTTTTTTTTAAATTACATCCTGCTTGTCTAAAAGTTTTTTCCCCTCTCTCTCTTTCTGGATGTTGATCTAGCATTTCATGTTGTTACAGGCACGAACAACTGCAACCACTGGCATGGAGTTGGCAGACAGGGCAGTGGGGTTTCTGTTATCTTTAATCAGCATATCTATCTTCACTTATTATACTTTCTGGGTTATCATTTTGGTGAGTTCAGCTTTTCATTGTTTTGGATCCTCATGGTCAATGAACTTGTCTTTAGTGTTTACACTTTATCTTGTGCCTTTTCAGCCATTTGTAGACAGTGATCACTTTGTCCACCAGTATTTCCTTCCACAAGAATACGCCATACTTGTACCTGTATTTGCTGGCGTGGCTCTTCTCTGCTTCTTATGCGTGTTTGTTGGATTTGTGATGCTTAAATCCAAAAAGAAGAAGGCCTAATGCGACTACAATTACCATTTTGCATATTCTAATACATTTTACACTCACAGGCCTCACTTTCTCTCGTTGCTAGATTTCCAACCAAGAGTGTTTTTCTTGTGAAATTAGAGCAATTATAACATTATTGTAGCATTAGATTTCTTGCGTGCGATGACTGTTTCTTCCTTATCGACTTGCGTAATTGACTCGAGCAGTTAAGAATACGCGTCGATTATCAAGTTTCAGATGACATGTAGAAAACTTAGCCAGAACTTCCAGTTCTGATCTGAGTTTGTTCATTTTATGCTGTATCAGTTCTTTATTGCTTCGAGTCTTAAAAGAGCATGCCTCCTTTTTTTTCTGGCCCATTCCCTTGACTCTCAGAGGGATAACAAAAGGTTTTCTGGTCTATACAGTTCCCCATTAATTTGAGCCTCATGCATTCTTAATTTCGGAAGTGACTCTTTTCTGTCTAACGATTGCTGCTCAATTAATTTACATCCTGCTGGGGTAGATCTAGTTCCAGGGATTTTCTCTGTTCTCTGCAACTTTAGGATAACGTCCACAAATGAAACCACATTTTATGTGCTACTCTTTTGCTGCCTGCTTTGGATTATTTTTTTTTCTTCAAAAAACTAATTTCATGTTCTTGTTAGTTGCTACTTACATTCCTCTAAAATCAACAGAATACTCAGCCGTACCATCTGCAGGGTTCTTGCTTGGTTATCAACCGAGGTCATTGTTTACTTGAAGCCAAGAAATTTGGTGTTTGTTATGTTGATGTAGTCTTCTCCCTGCATTTTCTTGTCAATTCAAAGTATTTAAATACAATTTCATAAATGAATTAGAGATGAATCTCATGAAATAAGATTTAAGTTTGTTGTATTAAAACCAATTTTAGAAAAAAGATCAGTAAAAGAAACAAAAAACTAACAGGGTTTCTCAACTTCGTGCAAGAAGTTCATTTCCCTCTGTAAATTACTTGTTTGCCCATTTTTATTTCCTTTATTTACATAATTCCATGTTATGTTTTGTTTGATTTTAAAAGTATTTTTGAATTTTTTTTTTATATTAGATTAAATTAGTTTTTTTATTTTTTATGTTTTCAATATAAAAAATAATTTAAGACCACATTTCAATAATGGCTAGAATCTTTACTGATAAATGATGTCATGTGTTTTTTTTTTTAATAGGATGGGTGCCGTGTTGTCCACACTATTAAATATAAAAAAAGTAGTAAGATCAAACCCATAGACTCGACCTTGCATGGCCATGATTACTTGTTTTTTTTTTTATTATTATTATTGATCTAGACTCACAAACTCAAAAAAATAATTAGACACTTGTACCTTTTCTTATATAGCCTTTTAGTTTTTCTTTCTTTCTTAGATTCTTGAGATTTAAATAAAATTAATTATCTTAAATAATTTCAAATACTATTCCATTAAATACCATTCGATTTTGACTTTATTTTCAAATAAGATCATAGCATTTATTGTGAAATTAGCAATCAATTCATTAATCATTATATATAAATATTATATGCAAAAACCTTTAAATTTGTGATCATGAATATTCAATTAAAATAACAAAAAAGAAATTATTATAATTTCTTATCAAATTAATTATTTTCACCCTTCAATTGCATACAATATATTGAGATATGATTATCAATGTTTCTTTGTTAAAACTTTGTTTTTAGATCATTATAAGTTTTTAATTTAAAATACAATGCTAGTGATAAAAAAAAAGTACTTTGCTTAAGAAATGCATTAATAGTTTGAAAGGATGGATATTTTTCTTGTTTTTTTGAATTATTCAAATTCTTACAAAATAAATATTTTGATTGCCTTTCCTTTTTAATTAAAGAAAAACATGCTACTCATAAACAAATTGTAAGAAAAAAGAGTGATTAAGAAAAATACAATTTGTTTATATATATATGTATGAAATTTATACAGATATTTATTTTAATTACAAAGAACTAAATAATGATGTACATAATTTTGTTATCTCCTCAGCAACTGAACAAGTCATTTGGAAAATGGATGGGCAGCGCAAAGTGTTTGACTCTGACCAGGTCAATTAGCATCATACTTTAATATGTTCCATGTTATGAGACCTGACTTGGTGTTTGAGCCGGGGCAAAGTTTTGGAAGATTACCCTTGAACTGAGTTACTCATTGTTTTTTTTTTATTTTTAATATCATGCAAATGATGATGCAAGTGATAGATAAGGCCCTATTTGTTGGCTACCTCGACGTCGACTGTATTGAGACTGGTAAACCGGAGGAGTAGTTGGGAGAAACCCCTCTGACGTGGCTTTATACGTATATCACCATTCTTGATATATAGAGTAAAAGATAGGAGTTATTGTGTCCCTGAGCAGTGGAAATCTCCAGAAAAGATTTGAAGTTGAAACAATATGCAGAAGAACCACGTGATGAATGCTTGATTGAAGAGCCAACAGTCACAACATTCATGTGAAAGGGAAGGTCTCAACCCTAAAATTTCAAGCATGTCTCGAAGGAACACGAAGAGCAATCTAAGTTTAAAAATGCGTTCATCGTTCTGACTCGCCAGAAACACCAACAAAGTCTTGCAGCAAACTCACAGCCCTGCATAATCCTTGTTGCACCGAGGGTGCTGGAAAGAAGATAAATCTGCTCAAATTGATTCCCAGCACTTCTTAACTCGCATCGGACAGTACATAAATCGACACCTCGCTCATTATCAAAGTTGTTTTTGGCTTTTCAAGTTGATTACTTCTTCAAAAGGCACGAAACAGCTGCTACTGTTCTTTTGTGTTTAATCAATGAAACTTTCAAGAGGATAATAAGCCAGGGTATACAATTCATTATCAAACCCTGTTGGTCTGTTGAATGAAGATTAAATTTTAATGGTGCTAGGCTAAAGTTTACAGTGAAAAAGGTAAGGAACATTTCAAGCAGAATTCCATATTCGAAGTGTAGAGTGTAGACAACAATATCTCAGCATTCCAAGCAGTTTCATTCAGAACAGAAGATCATTTCCCAGAAAAGGTAGTGGCTTTTGAGACTGATATGAGCCAGTCAAACAGAACAGAAACAACATCAGTTTCTTCAAACCAAAGGATTATCAAAAGCAGCTGATGTGATTGCCAGCGAAAACTCCTTGAAACTTATTCTTCCATCCCCATCCGTGTCTGCCTCCTTGATCATCCCTGTCAACTCCTCTGCAGTAAGGGCGTGCCCTAGTTTTGCCATCGAATGCGCCAGCTCGGCTGCTGTAATAAACCCATCACCATCTCTATCAAACATCTTGAACAGATGCTTTAGCTTCTCCTCACTGTATGGTGACTTCTCCGGAAGCAGATCCGGTGCTACCAGAGCCACAAACTCTGAGAACTCAATCAAACCGTTGCTGTTTGTATCCGCCTTCTGAATCAGGGTTTCAAGCTGGTCAGGACTAGGTTTTAATCCCAAGGACCGCAAGAGTGAGCCTAACTCAAGCTGCGTTAAGCCTCCATCATTGTTTCTATCGAAAGAACGAAATATTTCACGTAGCTCGGCGATTTGCTCATCTTCTAGCTTCACAGCTGGTTGCTTGCTGCTCATACTGTCAACAACAACAATAACAAAAATCTCTTTTCTACGCACTTTCTTTACAGTTTCTATCTTTAATTCTTAGCAAATATGATCATCTGATCACTATCTAGCTATTTCTTGGAATAGTAGCGTCCTTATACAAAAGGCTATATATAATATTTGAACAGTCAAAAAGAAAAGGGGCAAATATACCAGTGAATGTCCAAAAATTTGCAGTATGAGAAATTCTGCGTGGATAAAATAGTTTTCACCTCTTCTCTTGATATGAGGGTTCGAGTCATACCTTTCTTTCCTTTTCAAGATTGATTCACATCTATCTCACTCCCATTGTGTGTATGTGTGTGTGTGTATATCAATCGTAAACCCCTTTCTCTCTCTCAACAAATCCTGGAAATGGATTTCTTTTGCCGTGACCAAGAAGAAGTGATTTGAGAGATCCAGGATTGCCTTGATAATCGTTGCTTTAGTTGCAACCCAGTGAAGGAAAAAGAAAATAATAATAATAAAGAAAAAACAAGAGGGAAAAAACCGAGAAACTATGGCGATCGATGCTTAAATGATGAACACGACGTACGTAGTATATGTTTAGACTTTTCGTATTTTTTGTCGGTTGAGGAATAGTCAATACCCACACCAAAGACAAAGAAGCATTTCATGAATCAATAAATGGTGCCTACAGATATATATTCCATGAACTTCGTTTTTATTTATTTATTTTGTTGCTCGCAAAGAAGAAGTCCAAAGCGGCAAAAGTGGCCATGGATTAAATTAAATGCTCTTCCCTTCCATGCAAGTGGGCCTCTTTGCGCGCAAGTCCTATTTTGGCATTTTGCCCATTTGAGCATTTACCAGAAAAGAAAAATGAAAGGGCGGGTGGTATTTTTATTTTTATTTTAAATTTAAAAATTTAATATTTTTAGATTATTTGTATGTATATATATATAATGGTGTGAAGAATAATTTTTTAAAAATATAAAAATATTATTTTGATACATTTTTGAACAAATTTTTTTTTAAAAAAAAACATCAACTATACTTTTAAATAGACACTTAAATTATTTTGATGTATTCTGAATGAAAATTATTTTTAAAAAACAATATCAATATTAAATTATTTAATTTTGAGCACTACTCATTAATAGTATAATAATACTAAATACTGTGTTTTTTTAAGGATAGATGCAATCATCCAACCTTAAGAAACAACAAGAGGAACAGGTATAAAATAAAATAAAATAAAAAAGAATATAAACTACAACAAAATCCTTCGTTCGAAGTCATGTTTAGTTAATAACTATGAAGGCCGCCCTGTGTCGTGAGCTTAATTATTTTATTTTTTTATTGGAAAAATAACATCAGGACAACACAAGTGTTTTTTTTTATTTAAAAAAAAACAACTGTGCATAGATTCAACCAAACAAATGATGAGGTAACATGTGAACAAATAACAAAAGTAAATGGATCAACATAAATAAAAAAAAAATCATGATAACATGAAAAAATAGTTCAAAAAATATGATAAAACTAAGATTCTAGCCAATTAAATATTAAAAAAATCATCGTAAATGAATATACCA
Organism: Salix exigua; assembly: GCA_032356905.1. Classification (NCBI taxonomy): domain Eukaryota; kingdom Viridiplantae; phylum Streptophyta; class Magnoliopsida; order Malpighiales; family Salicaceae; genus Salix; species Salix exigua. The sequence continues at coordinate 8,295,030 of CM063588.1, read as the reverse complement.
AATATAGAAGTCATGAGATTAAAAACTCAATAAATAATTATTTTTTAAAAAAGAAAATATCTTTTCAAGGGATAAATTAAGTGTATATTTGGTAGTGTGGTTAAAATTGATTTTGAAAATGTTTTTTGTTTAAAAATATATCAAAATAATATTTTTTTTATTTAATTTTTTTTTTAACATTAATACATTAAAATAATATAAAAAAAATATATATATATATGTGTGTGTGTGTGTGTGTGTGTGTGTGAGTGATTCGATTGATGATAATGCGGACAATGATTCAATGAAAGATTAATCAAAGCCTTCTTCATTTTCAATTTTTAATATTTTTTTCAATTTAGATGCATTGACTTTTATCATTCTTCTTCTTTTCTTTATTAACCAAACAACTAACACAATAGCAAATGTAATTAATGCGAAATCACTTTTGCTTAACGTGAGACTGAAAGAAACTCCTCCATATGAGTATCTCCTTAGCTTGTGTACTTGCATTATGCTATCGGTAGATTTCATGTCAATTTCTAATAAAGAAAAATAAAATATATGAATTGTATCGTTTTTATATATCAATTAACAAATAGAAAGATGATGTCTGCATTTAATAAATAATACATAAACATATAAATAAATAAATAAATAAAAAGAATTTTTAATGCTAATTATTGATTGAAATAGGAAATTTGTTTTTCTTGTGAGAAGTAAAAGATGGATGCTCAATGTAAATATTTTATCATGACTATACCTTTCATTTTACATGTTATTTATCTTTCAAGTTAATTTTTTGAGAGGATGAAAATGAACAAAAATCAAATTCAATGATAAAAGTAAAAACAATACAAATTTGTTTTCTGATATGAACTTTGACGTGAACTTGCAAACTATATGCCAAGGTTAATGATACCGTTTCGGTTGGCATTTTGTTTTTTCTATTGGTACGGAATGTTTCTGTTTCGGAGTGTTTCGGCGTGCCGTTTCAGAGTTGTACTGTTCATAAATAAATAATTATATATATAAATAAAAAAAATTAAAATATTAATTTAACAAACATAATTCAAATTTTCCAAAGATTATTCTTCTTTTAAATTAAATTTTTTTATATATCTTTATATTATTTTAATGATTGATGTAATTTTATTTTTTTAAAATTGATAAGTTTTCATGATAAATATAATCCTGATTTTGTTGTTAGTTACTACCACTTTATTTATTTTTACTTTACTTTATTTTTTTTATTAAAGTACAGGCCCCACAAATTTTATATTTTTAAGTTAATACCCAAAACCCTAATGCATTACACCATTACCAAAACCCTAGTCGCCAGCCCCTCTTTCTCTCTTTACCAATTAGCTATTTAGCTTACCCTAATCGCCAACCCCTCTTTCTCTCTTGTTGATTCAAGCCTTGAACTCTTGATGCCAGAAGGCAAGCGAGAAATAAATTAACGAAAGATCCTCAACTCAATAGGTCCCGGCCCTTCCCAACATCTCCCTCATCATTTTCTGTTTTGAAGATTGAAATGTAGCCTTGTCCGATGATGAAGATGGAGTTGAAGGCTAAGACAATGGAGAAGACAAAACGAAGGACCACACTTTTTTTTTATTCTTTGATTTAATTATTTTTTTGTTGTCCTTTTTGTTAATTTAATTCTTTGAATTTTTTTTTATGCCGAAACAGCACAGCCGGTATAATACCTGGGTGTTTCGGCTGGTATTTGGCCGGTATTTCCGGTACCAACCGGTATTTAAAACGAGATGAAAATGATATCGTTTTGTCTCGTTTTTTAAACGTTTCGGTCAAAACAAAACGAGATTGATAAGCTTGCTATATGCTTCACCATTTTAGTTTAATAGTACTGATAAAATGACAAGCCATGCTGCAGACCATTTGTTGTTTTCTACCGTATGCTTGTTTCTACATGTTTGTCATTGTTTTTTTTTTAAATAAAAAATGAATTAATTTAAAATATATATGCAATACATTTCTAAATAAAAAATATTTTTAAAAATAATTCCAAACAAACAATCCCTCTATCCGGTTTGGTTTTTATCAAAAAAATAATAATCAAACCAATTTTTTTTTCTAAAATTCAAACCGAAACCGAACCAAACTTAAAAACCGACCATTTAGAAAGATCTGTTCTAGGCATTGCATAACTTTTTTTAATCACCATAAAAACAGGGGTTTTAGTGGAGCAAATAAATAAAGTTTAATTCACAGAACTGTAATAAAGATGCCTCATGCTGAACTGCCTGCATGTAATGAACAGGCATCTAGAATTCGCTTATCAGTACCATAATCCTATATTTGGCTCAGCAGACAATTCATTTGAGTACTGCCTGCCCATTTCATCTGTCTTAATCTCTTAAAACCAGAGGATATTCCCAGGCACCTCCTGCTTAACGACAACAGCTATTAGGCACTGTAATACCATCCTTTCGTAATAATAGTTTACTTGTATTCAATTCGAAAGTAGAGAATCTCGTTTAGAAAATATGTAATCTTACAATTATATTGGAAAGGATTTTTTTCTCAAAGTAATCCCTTTTCTTGGCCTCCCAGCAACTACAATCGAAGTATCTTCTTCATCATTTAAGCCATGCCCTTTTCCACAAGGTCCAGTATAGAAGAGAAGGCACTGTATATCCACATTATATAGCACATTGCAGAATGTACCTGACTAACAGCTACAGTTCTAGAAGAGGACTTCCTTCTTTAGCAAGAACAAAAAGACCACCATCCCCTCTTGAGATACGGAGATCCTCATCAAGGTAGGTAATAAGAAGCCAGGAGGTTGCCTGGTTGCCTGGAAGGGGTACCTTAAGTGGTGGCTGGCCAGAAAGGGTTCTTCCAATATTTGCTGCTGCCTCCTGCAGAGGATTGAGAGATTGCTGGACAGGAGACAAATTGATCTTTTGCCCGAAAAGATCAATATTTCCTGGGAGATCTATGTCGGAATTTATTTCTGGAGGTTGCAGTGTACCTTCCTTAAATTCAACCTGAGCATATTGAACATAGAGGAGACAAGTAAGGTTTAGCCAAGTCCTTATGCCAGAAAGTTCAAAGCGGGGAATTTCAGACACCAACTCTTCACAGAAGGGGCCACAAAGCTTAAACTAAAATAATATCTTTCCAATGCAATCATCTCTTCTGCTTTCTTAAGAAGGTACTCTATTACTGTATTTTGCTATTTTCTGTTCCATTTTTTTAAGCATAAAAAAACACATTGTTTCAAAGGTTTAAGAAGTACCTGTATTCTTGAAGGTGTCCGAACCTCAAAAGTTGCAGATGTGCTAAAAGAGAAAGTAGCAAAAGGGCTTGACAATGTAGTTGAGTTCACAATAGATAGATTACTGGAATCAATTGTTTGAGATATGCTTTTCACTTTCAATAAAGGTGTGGCACCTGCTGCCAGAAGTGGCAACAGTTCAGAAAAAGCTGTATACCTGTCAGTTATAAACCCAAATTAACTAACAAATTCATAATTAAAGACTGCAAATGACAAGAAAGTGATATATTTTATGCAATTCATCAGGATTTTTGCTACAATGTTTTCCATCATGTAATTGAAATCATCAGCAAAATTTCGCATTTACTCAAACTCTCTGGAAGCATACAGTAAACCACAGTTCCATCCAATTGTAATCCTTGTTCATTTCATTTTGTTCATGCTGGCATAAAGAGTGACAAAGAAATCAGCCTTGTTTAATAATCTTTCGGACAAAAACAAAACACACATTTTATGTGGTGTACTTCCAACAAAAGACGATGCTTCCTACTGGTTCCATAAAGATGGGCAAGCTGGTCTTACTGTGCAGCACACATATAGATTAAGTCCGAGTAATTTTGTCATCAGAAAAAAATGACTATCTGTTCTTTTCATTTCAAACATCATAACAGTATCAGATCCAGTTTTCCATGGTACGATAATCCCAATCAACTTGTTTCTATCAGAAACTCCATTCTATAACTTCAATCAAACTCCAATGGACTGATTCAAAGTGACCCTGATTAGAATCTTGAACTTTAATTATTATCGATTCAAGAAGCATTTGAAAACCATCAGTAGGTCTTGGTATACAATTTCATTTTAATTTAGCTACTAAACCCTCAACCTCGACAACAACTAAAAAATACATGGATTTCAAAGCCCAAAGTAGTCTGTTTTCCATCTATATATTTCATTTCTACTAAACCATTTATAAAAAACACGCACAAAAAACTATAACATCCAATAAAAAAACTTCAAGAATTGAATTAAATTCAATAAATTAACAAACTTACACCAAGACCCATTTTCCATCAAGCACACTAGTAGCATCCACAGGTGCCGGAGTCGGGTTTACAGCCTCCAACTGATTAACCAGCTCTAAAACCTCGGCACGGATTTCCGGACTGGCCCGATACCCAAATTCTGTGCCGTAGACCGTATCTACCAAACACCTCTTCAAATCCTCATTCCTACTGTCCTTCTCCACGTCCACTGCACTGCTGGTACTCGGTGCCGCTGCGGTGCCATTTCCCGCGGCAACAAATTGTCCCCCCCACTCGTCATCATTTCTCGGAGGATCCGAGTCTGCACCTTTCAGGTACTCGGGGTCGGGTTCTGCCTTCTCGCCCCACTCGTCGGTGATACTTAATGGAGTTGGTTTTGGTTCCGGATCCGGGTCAGATGACGGGTCAGAGGAGGAAGTGTGAGTGAGTAGGGTAGGGAACCTGGGTTGTTTAGTAATTTGGGGGTGGAAACGGAGGGTTTTAGGAGGTTTGCAGGAGAAAGAGAGGGGTGGTGGTCGTGGGGGTTTGGAGAGCAGGAATGGGTTGGAGGAGGAAGGGGAGAAGCGGAGGGAGGAGTGTGAGGTGAAGAAGAGTGCCATTTTTTTTTTATTTCATTTTGTTTTAACGTGGTTATGAACTGCGGTGGGATTTGTGATCCCAATACACGCATCAAAAAATGGTTGTTCTTTTGGCGTTTTCGGCCATTTCAGATTTTTGCCGCCTCCCTTTATAATTTACGAATTGATGATAATCTCTCTGCTTTTTATATTTCATTTTCTTAAACAGGGCAATTCCACAAATTTTTCCATGTTATATTCCCTTTTTAAAAATTGAAATAATAATAATAATAAAATATTAGATGAGGTATAATATATATATATATATATATATAATATTTTTGAACGCAATACCAAATAATAGGGTAACCCAATTTTTGGGTTACTCCCCAAAATAAAATAAAAATAACAAAAATAAAATAAAAATGGTTTGGTGTTGTTAGAAAAATTGTGGTGAAAATTTTGAATATTTTATGAGCTTAATTATATCCCTTTTGCACCCAAAAATGAGAAAAAAAATACAAATTCGAGGTAAACATTCCAATTGAAGAATTTAATTAAGTGCAAGGACTTAATTATGCTTTAAATTGATCAAATTAATTTTATTACAGGCTTAATTGATAAAAAGTCAAATTCTTGAATTTAATTCGGGTTCAATTTAGAAGATTGGAATTTTTGGAGACCCAATTGAATTTTTTCCAAGCTAATTGTGCAAAATTAGGGGCCAAATTGAAGACAATTGAGAATTTAATGCTCAATTGAGGATCAAATTGCACAAAACAAAAGGCAGGGACCAGAATAAAAGACACACAAATTGAAGGACCAAAACTATTTATCTACAACCATTTTCAACAACAACCCACCACCCAGCCAAAAGCAAGCACTATGTCGTTTGTTGCACATGGCAGCCACAGTGTTTCAAACACTGTGGCATACCTGTTTTGCTATAAATAACCATGCACAACGACGAAGCAAAGAGGAGGGAGAAAATAAGTAGGCTGAAAAATGGAGGAGCAAAAAACTAAAGAAAAGAAAAACAGAGGGGAGGTTTTAGAACAAGTAACAAAGGAGAAATCGGGGAAGAAGAAAGGAGAGGCAGGAGAAACCTGCAGAAAAAGAGAGGAATTCTGGAGAGAAAAGAAGAAGAAGAGAAACGAGGGAAATCACGCAAAATACCATTTTCATCTTAATCCCCTCAGCACTGAATTCTCTTCTTCAACTCTCGGTCTGCAACTCGGTTCTTCCTCTCTCTACAGTCCAGCTCAATGGAGCTCTCTCTCTCTTGTTTTTAGCTTTATATATATAAAAGCACAATGTGTTTTCACCTTACCAAATAAAAGATAGGGATATAAAAATTTGATGTGGTTATAAATAAATAAGTTAATGTATATTTGATTCTTTAGATAAAATATCTAAATTAGAGTAGGCAGGAAATTAAAGCACCATTTAAGGCCATTGATGATGAGATTGAGAACAAATTTAGAGAAAATAGTAGAAATTGGTTGAAAACTAAAAATTAGAAAGATAATGACAAATCAGAAATTGCATCAATAGTCAAGTACCATTTAAAATTCATTTAGGGAAAAAATATTAATATAAAATGTTAAAATTGGATTAAAAAAATTGAAAAAGTAAAAACCAAATTAAAAAAAAGTGGAAATTTTCTTTTATCTTTGGATAATTGATTTGCATTTATTATTTTAAAAGGTTGGTGGTTTGTTCTTACTTAGTGTAAGAACCTATTAATACCAATTTGAGCTTCAACTAATTAATTAGGATTAATCCTTTAAAAGACATAATGCAAGAAAGTTTTAAAAAGAGAACAATTTTATAGTTTGATAATTCTTTTTTCCTTTTTTTTACATAAGTTACACTTACATCCTCAAGTTTATATATTTATAATATTTTATTCCCTTCCTCCGATGCATACAAATTAAAATCAACATAAGGACAACATTGCCATTATATCTTATTTAATGACCAAAATGCCCTTGTATTATAAATACTAAATTACCATAATTATTGATTTTCATTTTTGTTTTGAACATTTATCAAACATGTGGTGTGCATTATATGCCTACTTTATTTCTTCTTCTTTTTCACAACACATATTCCAAGTTAGTGTTGTTAATTTCATTTTGTTTCAGCTGAAATGGCCAAAATATTTCATGTCAGTTAAAAAAATAAAATAAAATGACGTGGTTTTTACCTCGCTAAAATTTCATTCCATTCCGGAAATTCAGCTAGAACATCCCGTTTAAGCCAAATAGTATTTTTTTCAATATTGAATAATTTTATAATATCAATCATATCTCTTAATCTGACCGTTAGATAAAGATGAATTTTATGATGAGTCTTTTGACATATTTATATATATTATGTTAAAATTTCATAGTAATCAAAAAATATAATGACCTCGTGAGATTGATGATGACATTCTCGTAATATTATATGTTCATAATTTTGTTACAAAAAAATCATTATATTGTGTCTTTTTTTAGATTAAATTGCACAACTCCAAATAATTTTTTGGATTTGAACTATTTTTTTTAATTAATATATTTAATTATATATATATATATATATATATGTGTGTGTGTGTGTGTGTGTGTGTGTGTGTGTGTGTATAAACAGTACAACCCTGAAATGGTACACCGAAACACTCTGAAACCAAAATATTTCGTTCCAATTGAAGGAAAAAAAGGATCAAACAAAATAAAATTCATAACCTTATTCCAAGCTCCTCAAAAATTTATTTTGTTTCTTTTCCAACTCAAACCATATAGTCTAAATTTGCTCAGAATTTCTCTCAAGTATTCATTGTGCTTGCCCTTTTTTGATTCCATATAAGCTTCTCAGTAAATAATAGCTTGTATGTGCAAAATACTTGCGTGATAATTTAGCCCATAATTATTAAGACTAATCATCTATTTTTCATTGAAAACCTTGTGTTTCCATAATATCCAAATGGACCATAATATTGAATATAAAACGACAAGCCATATTTTCTTCTATATTTTCTCATGAGCATGTAAATAAAATATAACATATATTTATATAGCGAGTAATGATGTTTAGTTTATCATAATAAGTCATACTAACACATGAGATGGTTTTCAAAAAAAGCATAAAGTCCATGCAAGTTTTAATCTATAAGCATTGAAAATCATAATTAATGAAAAAACAAGCTTTCAATACAAAAATAATAACATAATAGTATCATGCATTCTAACCATAAATTCAAATTTAGAATTGTTATGAAATGAAAAAACAAGCTTTCAATACAAAAATAATAATAGAATAGTACCATGCATTCTAACTATAAATTCAAATTTGGAATTGATATGAAATGAAAAAACCCTTGACTACATATTAATAATAAAATTAATTATGTTTAAATTAAAACAAGAATGGTACCTTTTTGTTGAAGCATTTCAAAGTAATGAATTTTTTTTTTATCATTGTCAAGGATGAATCATTTGCCTTTAAAACTTTATCGCTCATTATTTATGCAACCAGGATGTTTTCAATTTGTTTATCAGGATTGCACCACCACCACCTTGGTTTAGATGAAATTCTAAATAAGATATTTGAACTAAAAATTAACTTAAATATCTCTCAACAAGCTTTAGATTTATGGAAAGAATCAAGCATAAAAAGGAGAAGAAAACATGTAAAAAATAAATTGAGAAAGAGTGTAAATTTTAAAAAATCAAGTTATAAACTCTTTCTTCAACTTATTTTTTATAGTGAATTTTAAAAACTAAAAGGTTAAAGAATTAATATTCACCATTATTAATATTTAATTATCCACTTAAGAGTTAAATCTAGAAAAACTAATGGTTATTTGAGATTAATTTCTCATTCATCCATAATTTATTTAATTAAGATAATTCCCTAACAAAGCATATATACTCCATTTCTAAAATAATTTTGTTACTGCTACATATATCACCAATCAATTCATCAATTTTGACAACACCTACCAAATATATTGATAAACTAGCCAATCCCTCGCGCCTCGTCGCAGGTGGTACCATATTTTTTTCAACACAAAATTTTTTTAATTGTTTTTTTATAATATATTTTAGTTAAAATGATAAATTTGTGCAGAATTCCTGTGACGTGCAAGTTTTATATAAAATATATGAATTTTAAATCGATATAAATTTATTTGTTTAATAGGTTTCAACGAAATAACCAACATAAAATTATCATAATCATTAAAAAAGCAAGAAAATTATCATAATCATTAAAAAAAATTAATCATATTTTTAAGTAAAATAGAAATCTGTCAAGATTGGACTTCAACCCCCAACCTCTCGAACGGAATTTTTGTCTCCCGCCTCATAAACCCGCTCGGCCACCTCAACATTCGTTCATCTTTCTCGAAAATATATATTAAATCTAATTTTAATGTGGATTCGCTAAAAAGAAATGTGTTGAGAGTGAGATTCGAACCCATGCCCTCGGAGGGGACCTTAATCTGACGCTCTTTAGACCATCTCGGCTACCTCAACAACCGTTTGTCTTTCACAAAAATATATATTAATAGTAGGTGTTACTGTGGATTAGGACAGTAAAACTGGAACCTGTTTTATTGTATAGTTAATAGTATATATATATATATATATATTAAATACAATGTAATAATAAAAAATTTAAAAATTAAATACAATGTAACCGACATAAATTAAAATTTCAGAACGATAAGTACACAAAATAAAGGAAAAAAATAAAATAAAAATACATAAAATATGGATTATTTTTGTCCAAAAACACCAAAAGAATACACACACACACACACACACACACACACACACACATAGTAATAAAACCCATAAAATAACATTATCTCCTTCTCTTCTCCTCTCTTCTCCATCGTAAGATCTAAAAACTTTTCTTTCTTTCTTTCCCTGTTTCTCCCTCTCTCCTTCCAACTCTCGCGCCAAATACAAAACCACCCTCTCCTCCCCCCTCTTTCTCTCTCCAGGTAATACCGAACGACCTCCTCCTCCTCTCTCTCTCTCAAATCCATCTCACTTAGGGTTTCGATCTTCTTCAATTCCGCTCTCTTCTCTACAACCACCATCCTCTCACGAAAAGAACAGACCCAATAGACGCAAAGTTAATAAACAAAAAGGAAGAAGGCAAAAACGCCCCAGAGAAAAAATACAACACGCCGACTCATTAAGGGTATAATTGTTTCGACACTGCCACAATGCACAGTAAAAACACTATGAAGTTACAGTGATGTGTACAGGAAAAATGACACGCCTTTTATTTGTTAGTTAATAAGGAAAAGATGTGTCACTATTTTATAACAAGCAGTACAAAAAGGTAAAGGCTTCTTTGGAAATCACTAAGCTTGTAACAACACTAGCAACAATTGTAAATTATCTCAATCTCTTAAGAACTATTTGTCTTGTCATAGCGTTTTATAAATGATTTTTTAAAAAATCATTTTTTTTATTTATATTAAATTAAAAAAAATGATGATTTTAAATAGTTTTTATATGTGAATGTAAAAAATAATTTTTAAAAAATAAAAATATTATTTTCATACATTTATAAAAGAAAATCATTTTAAAAAACAACATAAACTACACTTCCAAACATAACACTAATCATTTTAAAAACAACATAAACCACACTTCCAAACATAACACTAAGAATTTTATGTCAAAGTTGAAACAGCTGACTCATCTTTGACTTTGAAGTAATGTCTTATACCTTCTTTTTTATAAATCATTTTTTTTTGTTGTACTCTTCTTTCAAGTAACCCATGAAAATAAATTTGCCGAGGTTAACAATAACCCACGGAAATCATCTTGAAAGAAAAGTGGTTCCATAAAAGAGAGTATGATCTGTCGCCTGTACAGGTTTTTAATATATTAAATATGAGGGTAGTGTTTTTTTTATCTCATCTAATTTACAATTTTAGTTGAATAAGGAAGTAAATTATAATTTTTAAAAGAATGAAAATAAAATAAAAAATAATCAGACTAAAAAACATTAGTCACACTAGGATCCCCACCTCAATTATGTAAGAGTGAGGAACTATGCGATGTTTAAGAACAAAAATTAGAAACAAATTAAAAAAGACACCATTAAACCTGATTGTATCGAGCAGCTTTAACTCGCCGAATCCGGACAGTGCTCCAAGCATTATCTATCCACCCCAACCCCATTTCATAAAATAAAAATAAAATAAAGTCAATAATCTAGGAGTTAATTAGCCAAGTAGTAAGAAGCTGTGACTGAAAAATCATTAGGTTTGAGTAATGTGCTTATTAGTATAATAATTAATAAAAATTTATTAATTTTTAAATATCATAAAATTAATTAAAATATAAATCACGATACCATAAAGAGACGCCTCAAATCCTTTTTTGAGGATAAATCACGCCGGAAGGAGAAAAAATCACAACCACGAAGTCATTTGAAGACAAGGGGGGTTTAATTCTTGGACCAAAGTTAAAGGGTACCTCCAAATCCTCTCCATTCAACAAACTCTCTGTTTACTTTAGCCTGTTTAGATTGGCCGGGGACAGAAATGTAGACTCTCGTGGACCCACTTGGCTCACAAAACGGACGGCTATGATTTATTGACCCTTTCTTCTACTAGCTTTCTATAGCTAGCCTTTCCTCAATTCCCTTTCTCTCTCTGTGCATTGACTCTTTTGACCCAACCCTGCCCAACACCCCTCCTAATTATAGCCATCGCAAGTGGCGAGAAAAAAAACGTTCGAAAAGCCACGGTGCGGTCGAGCGCAGCACCCCGGCCAAGTGCATGGCCCAGCGGGAGAGTCTCCTCTCCTCCACAACACGAACCTAGGTTCAATTCTCAGCGGGAGAGTCTCCTCTTCTCCACAACACGAACCTAGGTTCAATTCTCAGTAGCAGTGAGAGTGGAAAAGGGTACTCTCTCTTGATCCTGGGTCTATTCTTGCATGGTATTCTTGTCACCCCCGCGGTATCTTACATGCTCTTTTGGGCTTGCAGGGTGTTCAACTGAACCCGGAGAATAGTCGAGGTGCGCGTAAGCTGGCCCGGACACCCCGATCATAAAAAAAAAAAACACAGATTTACTCACAAATTTGGCAAGTTAACATTGGGAGCTAGCGTGAAATGGGAAAGGTTTGACTTAGGGTTTTAAGCTTCGGGGAAACCATCAGTATTGGTGTTTGATCGGTTAATTTGTGTCAAACCCTAAAAGAGAAAATCCCAACATTAACCCTTTACACGGTGAAACGAATAAATAGCCAATTTATGACAAATAAATTGGGACAGAGGACGAACAGTACAAGAAGTAAAGTAATAAGCAGACAAGTGTGAGAGAGAGAGAGAGCGAGTTTCTTTCGAGCTCTTCAATTCCCAAAATTCTAAAGATCACTTCAAACATATTGTTCTTGGTGGTATTAATCCTCACCATGTTTTTCTTTCTTTCTTTCTTGACGGCTTCTTTAATTCCCAGTCTTTCATGGTGGTTTCTGTAGCGATCTTGTAATTACAAAGCCTTTGAATTTCGTTTTTTTCCCACAACTTATTATTATTAGATTTTTCTTAGTCTTCATTAAGTAAAGGTATTATATACTCTGTTCAATTGGATGTTGGAAAATCATCACGACATTCTCTTGCATTTTAAACCTTTTTCTTGGAAGATTTTAATTAAGCTTTCATATTTCAGATTCTTCTTTTTGCATTTATGCGGGGGTTCTCGTTGTTTTGATGGTGTTACGATCGAAGCCCTTAATTAGGTTTGATTGAGGGTGTTTTTTGCAGGCAAGGATTTATCTTTTTGCTCCCACATGCTGGTCTTTGGTTTTTTTTTTATAAAGAGTTTCCTCTTTTATATAACAGGCACGGCCAAATTTATGTGAGCAAAAACAAACAATACCAAGAACCTAGCTGGGAAAGAAAATTGGTTTCATCTTTCGAAGAACCAAGCAAAAATGTTTGGTGATTGCCAAGTTATGTCGAAAATGGGAGGGAACGTAGTCTCCTCTGATACCATCTATTCGTTGCCTGTCGGAAACCCTAACTTCAACTTCATGTCAAGCCTGCCCTTCCACACTTTCTCTCCCATCATCTCTGTATGTCTGCACCCTTTGATCTCCATGTTTTTTTTCTTCTATTTTCTCTCTAATTTCTGATCAATTAATGGAAAATTTCGAAAAATGTGGTTTGTTTTTGTGCAGAAAGAAGAAGACGGGCTAGTTATGACAGGCAAGGAGGAGATGGAAAGTGGGTCTGGCTGTGAACAGCTTCAAGAGAATTCAGCGAACGAGCAAGAGAGCAGTGAGCCACCTCCGAAGAAGAAACGTTACCACAGGCACACTGAACGCCAGATCCAACAAATGGAAGCGTATGTCACTAATTTCTGCACATCTCCCTCTCTCCCTCTCTCTCTCTAATTTTTCTTTTTTCTTTTCCTTAAATCTACGAATATATTTCTCTCTTAATTTTTCTTTCTTGTACATCAAAATTACCATGCAGAAAAAAGTTCATTACCTTGGATTCTCTGCTTACAAAATCATTATTCCCCCCACAAAATCATTCTCTATGCATGACGGGGTTAATTCTTTTTGAAAAACCCCCATTATCGCTACCTGCATTATATAAGCAAAATTGATCGCTAACTTTCTCTCTCTAATCACTTTTATTAAATCTTATTCAAAAGTTCACAGTTTTTATTATCACATGATAACAATATAGGAAAGCTTGTTTTGCAGCATGTTTAAGGAATGTCCACACCCAGATGACAAACAAAGAAGGAGACTCAGCCATGAACTCGGTCTACACCCTCGCCAGGTCAAGTTTTGGTTCCAAAACCGCCGTACCCAAATGAAGGTAAACATGGTTAATTACCTCTCTCTCTTTCTCTCGGATCTTTCACTTTCATGGTAACCCTAAAATGCCCCAACTCTTAATGAAGCCGTTGATTTTATTTTCAAGAAGACTCGCCGTCCATTGCTAACTTTTTTTACCAAGCCATCGTTATGAGCATCGTAGCAGAAGGATCGTATTTATAACTCTGTGCGACTGGCTCGTTTCTTACAGTCTCACATATATACCACGATATCTGGCTAGATATACAGTCTGTCTTCATTAATAATTAACCCTTACCTGCACATGTGCTCCCCAAAGAGTGAACAGATAGGATGTTTTTTTTACGGTGTTTTAAAAATATTTTTGAAGAAAATTAAAAATATATATATTTTTTATTTTAAATTAATATTTTTGATGTTTTTAAATTATTTTAATCTACTAATATTAAAAAATAATTTTTTTAAAATAAAATAATATCGTTGACATACATTTATAAAGAAAAAATACTTTAAAAAAATGATTTTGAACATCATTTAATGCTATATGGGAGACATTTAGGGCTGCAGCGTCAAAGTAAGTTACTAGGTTTATTATATATATATATATATATAAACATGTTTGTTATTGCAGCATTACCATTCTTTTTTTATTTTATTTTAATATTTTTATATTTTTAATCTTTTTGTTATGCTGTAACTGTTAATATCAAAATTGGTTTTTTAAAAATATATTATGATGATACGTTTTATTATAAAAAAAATCCCTACTACATTAATGCCAAATACTTTCTAATTACCAATGATAATTGTGTACATTCTTTTAATTTTCCCTCACCGGATTAAATAGGCACAACACGACCGATCGGATAATACTATACTCAGGGCAGAAAATGAGAGCTTGAAGAATGACAATTACAGGCTACAAGCGGGGCTGCGTAATCTTTTTTGTCCCGATTGTGGAGGTCAAGCCATGCTCGGAGAACTTCCTTTTGAGGAGCTTCGACTTGAACATGCAAGGCTTAGAGAAGAGGTGAAATTCTCAAATGCTGCCATGAAAATAATAATATTTCAATGAGGACGCAATAATTATACATTCACTTTCAGCTGTCCAATTAACAAACAATCATAATTAAATACATTGCAAATTCTAAACTGCGGCTGTTGATCAATGAATCTTAAATTACAATGTTGTTCAGCTGGAGCGCGTTTGTTCCATTGCTTCAAGATATGGCATCGGCCGGCCAATCCACTCAATGTTACCGGCTCCTGCTTTTGTCCCCCCTTCCCTGGATTTAGATATGAGCATTTATTCAAGGCCGTTTCCGGAATCTTTGGGAACTTGCACTGATACAGTGCCTATGCCTATGTTTCCAGAACCTTCTTCCTTTCCTGAGGCTGGTATGGTATTAATGGAGGAGGGAAAAGGTTTTGCGATGGGGCTTGCATTGTCGTCCATGGATGAACTTGTGAAGATGTGCCATGCAATGGAGCCACTTTGGATCAAAAACAATGAGAATGGAAAAGAAGTGCTTGATCTTGAAGAGCACGCGAGAATGTTTCCATGGCCTTCCAATCGCAAACAAAGCTCAAGTGCTGTCATGAAGACTGAAGCTACTCGTGGTTGTGCTGTGGTTATAATGAATAGCATTAACTTGGTTGATGCTTTCCTGGATGCTGTAAGTCCCTCAATTTCAGAAGAATTTCTTTAAACTCATCACAAAAGTATCGAGCCATCACTTTTCTTAATTAATTTGCAGCCCCTATCGGTATATTTATATATTTTTGTTCTTAAAAAATAAATTTGTGAAGGTAATATTATAAGCTGATGTTGATTTTGTTCAAATTGTTAGAATAAATGGATGGAGCTGTTTCCCTCCATTGTGGCTAGAGCAAAAACTGTTCAAGTTATAACAACAGGCGTTTGCGGTGCAAGCGGTTCCCTTCACCTGGTATGCATGGATTTGATGCTACAATTTTGTAATTCCCACATCATCTATTGTTTATTATTGAACACTATAAGTACCAGAAATTTCTTGTTACTAGATAGCTTAATTACTTGTTATTTGAGCAGATGTATGCAGAATTGCATGTTCTTTCCCCTTTGGTGCCAACTCGAGAAACATACTTTCTTCGCTTTTGCCAACAAAATGTAGAGGAGGGAACCTGGGGTATCGTCGATTTTGCCCTCGATAGCTTCCAAGACAACACACAATCTTCCTTTCCCATGTACAGGAGGCGTCCCTCCGGCTGTGTAATTCAAGACTTGCCCAATGGATACTCGAGGGTACGCATGCATGCACTAGCTTAAATTTATGCTCTCAGAGTTAATTTGTTTCTTGGTGGAGGGCCAGATGATAATTTTTCATAATTAAGCTGGACTATCCATCGAGTCAATTTCTTGCATGCAACTCATGCCTTCAAAATTGATCCCAGAAGTTATTTTTTTACGATTGCACGTTTCCGTACAGTTGACATGGATAGAACATGCAGAGATAGAGGATAAACCTGTTCATCAGATATTTGACCAGTATATCTATAGTGGGATGGCATTTGGAGCACATCGCTGGTTAGCAGTCTTACAGAGACAATGCGAGAGAGTTGCAAGCCTCATGGCTAGAAATATCTCTGACGTAGGAGGTACGAGGTTACAATTCTATATATATTTCTTCCACTACTTGCAATTAATTTAAGTTCACTATATGTGTGTGTCTACACACACACACATACACACTTAACCTTGTATTAATTATTGTAATATTATCAATATAATTGTTATCGATTGTGGTATTTGATACCGCATACCAAAAAGAGAACATTATTTCTTCTTTGCTGCTTCCTAAATGCATGCTTTCATGTTATAGACTAAAGTATTTCCAGTATCTGTTGAACTTGGATTAATTATGAACACGAATTCCTGGTGTATATTCATAGTGATACCCTCTCCTGAAGCACGGGTGAACATGATGAGACTGGCTCAAAGAATGATCAGAACATTTTGCCTGAATATCAGCACTTCTAGCGGCCAATCATGGACAGCTTTACCCGATTCCTATGATGACACTGTTAGAATTACCACAAGGAAAACCTCGGAGCCTGGCCAGCCTCATAGGGTCATTATCTCTGCAGTATCCACAACTTTGCTGCCCTACCCTCACTTTCAAGTCTTTGATCTGTTGAGGGATGAACATCGCAGATCTCAGGTTCCAGTGGACGGCGCCATAAAAAAACTCTTTAGTTTGATCTTAATTTTACTCTCTGCACTTGAGATAAATTGTTGATCTTTCTAATAACGGTGCTTGTAATAATTAATTACTGTATATTATGCTGTGCAGCTGGAAATTCTTTCCAATGGGAATGCTTTGCATGAGGTTGCTCACATTGCCAACGGCTCTCATCCAGGAAACTGCATCTCTCTTCTTCGCATCAACGTAAGCTTTTTCTTCCCTGCATTTATAATCAATTTAATAAATATACATCATTGTTAATTTCCCTCCTTTTTTATTACTAATTTCATAAAAAAGTATTAAAACTGCTGAATTAAACCTCTACTACGTACTTTATTATATACATGCAGCAAGAACTTCATTTGTATTCCATTAAAAAAAAACTTAATTTATACTTGCATATATGTAGGTCGCCAGCAACTCATCACAGCATGTAGATCTCATGCTACAAGAGAGTTGCACTGATCAATCAGGCAGCCTTGTCGTGTTCACCACCGTGGACGTCGAGTCAATTCAGCTGGCAATGAGCGGCGAGGATCCATCCTGCATTCCTCTACTTCCACTAGGTTTTGTCATCGTCCCAGTAGAATCCAGCAGTAGCACTGTCAGTGATGGCAACTCAACGCAATCTAATTCGGAGTATGGAAACGGACATAACAACTCAGGCTGTCTACTCACTGTGGGTCTCCAAGTCCTTGCAAACAGTATTCCATCTGAAAAGCTCAATTTCTCCAGCGTCACTGCGATAAATAACCATTTATGCAACACAGTGAACCAAATCACCGCTGCTCTTAGCAACTCCACAACCACCAATACTACCACTAGCAGCTGCCTTGAGAACGGAAATGCTGTAGGGTCTTGCAATGAGCCTACAGCAGAACCCAAACATTAATTTCAGGTAATTACCTCAAGTCTCCCCTCCTCTATCTCTCTCCCAGAGAAACTACTTGTGCATTTTGGTGGTTACAACGTTGGAAGCTAAGGGATCGTTTCTTGCTAATTAATCTCTTTCTATCGGGTTTGTTTTGTTTTTGTAGAGGGGAGACTTCAGGTAATTAGTGGGAAAGCAAAGGCTAGGATTGCAATTAAGTTACCATTACTGTAATGCTAGCAGAGCGCAGTGGTAGTTCGGTAAATAAGAGACTGTGAAGCTAATTCGGCCGGTGCGGTGGATGCTAGGTAAATGGAAATGAGAGGATGGTTGTGCCATAAATGTCAGGGATATTAGGGTGTAAAAAACAAAAATAGGACTAGTTGAGGGAGTCAAGATCGCACCAAGATGTGACCCTTGCTTTTTGGTCAGGCCTTTCTTTGTGTATTATTGGGCCTCACCAGTCAGCAAGGGTGGTGGTTCGGGTATTGACTTCTGCTTGCGGCTCTTAATTTTATGCTGTTTGGAATTTAATGCCACTGAATGAATTGTTTTTCTTCACTTTATTTATTTGTTCGCTTTTATCTCGTCTTCTTTTCTTACTCTTTCGTGACCCTGCATGCTTAAAAATAGATTTTGTTTGGTATTCTGCAACTTCATGAGTGCCTGACTATCCAGTCTTGGATCATTTGTCTTAGTTTATTCTATAATACCATAACTAAGTTTACCATAGTACTCCCACCATCGATCCCAAACAATGTTGTTAAAATTGTGGTTTGACTCGTTAAATCATACGAATAAACATGGTATAATAGGATTTAAAAATCAAAATCCACTGAAATCAGGCCAAACTCGGTAAAATCAGGTTAACTTATAAATCGGACTGAATTGGTCAAATTTTACGATCGCGACTCATCCTTTTTCTACTGTTCATGTTAATTAATTTCTCTAATTCTTCTTGCTGTCTTGTCATCCCTCTCGGCTCATTTCCTCTCATCTCATCTCTCAAATCGTCTTCTTCTCTTACCTTAGCAGGTTATCCTTTCCGGGTTAGTACCCAGATCACCAAACAAGCTTCCTTTCCTCCACAATATGTGTCTTACTATGTCTCTCACAATTGGTACTCCACCATATCTTACTAAACCATCCCTTGTTCTTCACCCACCCGAACCAACCGGACCTAAAACTTCCCTATACCAGCTTCATGTGACTCCAATAACCTTTGTCATGCCACCCTTTCTTATGTTAACGCTTCTTCCTCCAATGGAAATCTTGCCTCCGATGTTTTCTCCTAATCCCAGTCCAACGATCTTTGTCCCTTAGGCAAGCGGAGGATCTTTCAAAGGGGAAAGAAAGATGGAGTGTACTATCACCTGGATTAAGATTATTTTATTTTCTTTGCAGACACTTCTTTCTTTTCACTTGAAGGATAAGTTTTTCAACACCCCACCTACGTACTTTTCCTGCCAAAAAGGGGACTAGTCTCTTAATTAGCAGTCAAGGTGTCAAACAAGCAAAGCAAGGGCTAGGTCAAACTTTGATGAGGATTCTAAAAATACCACATTGGGAGCTCTGATATTTTCGGTTTAGTCTTTAGGTGTATAGTTTTGGTTTTGGTTTTCAGTTCAAACTTTGATGAGGATACTAAAAATACTGGTTTAATGGGTATGAACCATGGGTCTCTCTCTTTTGTTTCTCTGTTGGATTTCCTGAAATTCTCTTATTGCATTTCAGAAACCAAAATTTTTGGTCTTTTACTTCTCAACGAGTCCAATTTGACGTGGTCAGTGTCATTTGTTAGTTTATATCTAATGAAATTCTATGGACAATTATTTTTTTATTATATTTTTAAGTTATTTTAAATTATGTATGACCTTAACTAATGAAGTATTATGACCATAATTGTGTTGTATTTTTGGTAATATTTTACTTATAATTTTATGATTTTTCTACCAAAACAATTTTATTTGCGATTTTATGATTTTTTGTACGAAATTAATTTACTAGCGATTTTATGATCCAATTTTACGATCCAAGTTCAAATTACAATTTTGTGTCGTGTCAAAAAAGCGATTTTGACAACCTTGATCCCCAACAAATATAATAAACGAGGAAAGGAAAATTGGAAATTCATCTATAATACCATATTCATAATCCTTTCTTTTTTACCTACTAATTAAATGTAAATTTTCAGGCTTTTATGAGCATTGTTGGAGTTATCTACAATTGCCCTTCCTTTTCTTTATGATCGATTTGGAAAAGCAGTACAGAATGAATAGGGTTCTGACACTTTTCAGAAGAACGAGTCATGAATGAAATTCAAATTATTTTTCTTTCATAACTATCATTATTCAATTGAGAGCCAAAGGCCCAAAACAAAACTACACTATACAAATACAAGGTAAAGCAACTCCACAAATGTTCAGCAAAATAAGACCAGGGCAACCTTTTGGAGGTAAAGAGATAGATGGGGATCTGGGAATCTTGATGCCAAGATTTTGTGTAAATTATTGTATTGATTTGATGTTCAAAAATATTTTTAATCTAAAATATTTATTTTATGATTGATGAAACCATTAGGAATGAAAGAAGTACAACTAAAATTATATATAATCATGCATAAGGTTTAGCTTTGATGGAGAAATACTTTAATGATGGAAATGATTCATGTCATCCTAGCATTAAGATGTTTGTTACTTTTTTTAAGAATGTCTACTTAAATTAAGTATTTACTTGCATAAAATAGAGACAATCAAGTCATGATAAAGATGAAGTTAGAAACAAAATAGTTGTTATAATTTTATAAGATAAATACTTTTAGCCTCGATAACTAGTCACAATCAGTGAGCTTCTGGTGTAGTTCTTATATTAGTATATAGTGAACAAAAAACTAGGAATTAGTTATTTGTATAAAGCAATGGATAGAGTATAATAAGTCATCAAGATAGGGGTGAAAATAAATTATCTGAATATGGACCATGTATTTAGGTGATTAATATTAGATGGGATAAACAACTTCATTGTCCATAACATGCAACATATTATTTTCTTAGTCATAAAATTTATTTTAAATCATTTTTTCTAAACAAAAAAAGGTTACTTTGAGTTCACTTAGTACAATTGTGAGGTTGGTCTCTGACTATGATACTTAAGATATAATTAGCGACTGATTTGAGGAGTATACAAAAGCAAATGGTAATTTAGGCATGTCCCTGACTATTTGGAAAAAGGAAAAGTTGAGTTCAAGTAATAACTTTTATTTTGTTTACTTTTTAAATATAAATGATATTTTTGTATCTTTAATGCCTAATTCATTAAACTTTATTTTGACTAGTTGCATAGCGAGAGCAATTTGAAAAAAAATACTTTAAGACTTTAAAAGTTTGAGATTTGAGTTCTTAATTAATGCTGTAGTGAAACTAGGTGAAAAGAAATTGGAGTTTTTTTTTTTAATTCATCCATTCTAAGAAAATTACTTATAATATAAAAGGCGTGGGGAAAACATTGTTCCCCACTCCAATATATATATTAATATTATATTATATTATATATATATATATATATATATATATATATATATTCTTTTGGTATTTTTTTTGGACAAAAATGATCCATATTTTATGTATTTGTGCTTTTAGATTTTATTTTTATTTTTTTCATTTTATTTTTTGTACTTATCATTTTGAAATTTTAATTTATGTCGGTTACATTGTATTTTATTCCTAAAATTTTTATTATTATTTTCCGGTCCCAGAAAACACTGTAGCAATCTATAGTGTTTTCCTGCATCATGATAATATATATATATATATATTCTTTTGGTGTTTTTATTTTTTTGGACAAAAATAAATCATATTTTATGTATTTGTGTTTTTAGATTTTATTTTTATTTTTTTTATTTATTTTTTGTACTTATCATTCTGAAATTTTAATTTATGTCGGTTATATTGTATTTCATTTTTAAATTTTTTATTGTTATTTTCTGTTGCCACAAAACACTGTAGCAATCTACAATGTTTTTCTTGCGTCATGATATATATATATATACACACACACACACACAATAAAACACGTCTCAGTTTTACTGTGCTAATCCATAGTAACATCTACTATTAATATATATTTTCGTGAAAGACAAACAGTTGTTGAGGTAGCCGAGATGGTCTAAAAAACGTCAGATTAAGGTCCCCTTAGAGGGCACGGGTTCGAATCCCACTCTCAACACATTTCTTTTTAGCGAATCCATATTAAAATTAAATTTAATATATATTTTCGAGAAAGATGAACGAATGTTGAGGCAAAAATTCCGTTCGAGAGGTTAGGGGTTCAAGTCCCACTCTTGACAGATTTCTATTTTACTTAAAAATATGATTAATTTTTTTTTAATGATGATGATAATTTTCTTACTTTTTTAATGATGATGATAATTTTATGTTGGTTATTTCGTTGAAACCTATTAAACAGATAAATTTATATGGATTTAAAATTCATATATTTTATAGAAAACTTGCACATCACAGGAATTCTGCACAAATTTATCATTTTAACCAAAAATATATTATAAAAAACAATTAATATTTTTTTGTGTTGAAAAAAATATGGTACCGCCCGCGACGAGGCGCGGGGCATTGGCTAGTAAAAGACTAAAACATAATAGATTACATGTATTTGTTTGTTACAATTGAAGGATTCAACAAAGTAAAATATCAATATTATCATATTAGTAATAATATTGAAAATGATTATTACTATTTTCATTAACATTGGTGCTATTTTTAAAATTTTTAATTTATCACTAATATATGTGGTTTATATTTATGTTTTTTTCTTTCATGTTTATACTTCATAGGAATTTGAACAAAACAATTGAGGTTTTAAATCCTATTAGACTTAATAACATTGACTTATTAAATGAGTGGATTTTTTGTGAAAAACATAATCTTCTTGATGGAGAATGTTGTAACCCAATTTTGGGTCATGCCCCAAAGCTATCAGAAAATAATAAAAAATAATAATAAATAAATAAATGGGGGATGGTGTCGGTAAGAAAGTCAAGTTAAAATTTTGAACATCTTTGAAAGTTCTATTGTACCCTTTTGTTGTGCCCGGAAATAAAAAAAACGCAGATCCAAAGCTAAAGTAATTTATTATGAGATAAATCCATGTATAAACTAAGTCATAAAATATAATTACATTTTTTATGGACCAATTTGATATAGTCGTTGGTTAATATAAAAGCGTAATTATATTCAGGAATTAATTTAGGTCCATTTGAAGGGTTTAATTAAGCTTGACGACTTAATTATACTTTAATTGATCAAATTAATTTTTATTAAAGGCTTAGTCAATACGAAATCAAGTTCTTAAAATTAATTCGGGCTCAATTGGTGATATTTGAATTTTCGGTGATCAATTTGAATTTTTTCCAAGCCAATTAGGCGAAATCGGGGACTTAATTGAAGAAATTAAGAGTTTTATGGTTGAGTGAGGGGACTATATTGCACAGATAAAAATCAAGGACCAAAGTAAAAAGGTGCGCAAAATTTAAAGTTAACTTTGATTTTTTCACAAGGACATAATTGCACAAAATCATAAATTTAAGTTCAATTGAGGGTGCAATTAGAGGAGTAACAAATGGAGGGACCAAACTGTATTTTATACCCAAAAGCAACAAAACTTGCACCACCCACGAAGCCACCCATATTGCAGACCACATCCCCGCCACCTGCCAAAGATTGGGGAATGTTACCTGCCAGGAAATGGGGCATGCTCACTGCCTGAAAACAAGGAAATCTGCAGGTCACCAACGACAACCTGCAGATGCTATATAAGCCAAGAGAACTGAAGCAATGGAGAACAGAGAAAAACGAGCAGAAAAAAACTGAGAAGCAAGGAAGATTTTTACGTAAAAGATTTTGAAATTTTTCATTTTTGGTTCCCTCCATTCCTCTGGCCTTCGGTGCCGTTTTTTTTCTTCTTCTTCCTCTCCCCGGTTTCCTCCTCTCTCTCTACTAAAAACAGGGCAGCTGGTTGTGCTCCCTCTCCCTCTTGGTTGAAGAACAAGGTGCACCGTCGACCACCCTTCGTCTCGCCTGCAACCCCACCTCAGAACCACCATCGCTTCTCTCTCGACCTTTGCTTTCTCCTTCACGAAAACAACTCCCCGACATCTCTCACTCTCCTAAAACCAGCCCTTGTTTTTCTTGCTCACTCTCGGCCAACCAAGCACCACCACCATCGACCACCATTGTCCTTCCTTCTCATCACCATAAGCCTCTTATCAACCCCAGAAATCCTTTCACCATCTCAGGCTAAGGGAGAGGCGACGACAGCAGCAATAACAGTAGCCCCTGCAACGTGAACGAGAGTTTTCCGAGGGCTATTCCGACGAGCTCAGACCACCACCACCGACGACACAATGACCAGAAGAACCACCACGGCCTCCTCTACGTCAAGGTACTAACTGTTTCTCCTTTCATCATCTTGCAAGATTTACTGTTCCTCCATCGTCCCCATTTGACTGCATGCAGTGGGACGCAAATTGCGTCCCACTGTTCATGCAGGCCGAGGAAAGAGGGCCGGCATGTGGGCCTGACCTACGATCAATCAAATGGGCTGGACTAAAAATTAGTCCAAGCCCGAGAAGAGGCCCCAAAGGGCCAAAGCCCATTCCTTCCTCTGGGCTGGCAGCCTAGCCCGAGACAGGCTGGGCTAGCAGCCCAGATCTCTGTCTTCTCTGGCTGACAGCCCAGCCCGAGACAGGCTGGGCTGGCAACCCAGACTTCCAACGGGTGGGCTGGCAAGTCCAGCCCACCCGTAAATAATAAAATAATAAAAAATATAAAAATATATTTTTTATATATAAAAAATCTAAAAAATGTGTTGTTTTTCTTGCATAAGGCCAATACACTAGCATTTTTAAAAGTTGTTCTTTTGAAAAAAAAATATATTATCCTGGGGTTTTGAAGAGAAAATGAGTTTTAGCATGGATTTTTGCAAAAGAAAAATAATTTCTTGCATTTTGAGATTTTACAACAGGTTTGTAAAATCCAAAGGGTATTGGCCAATATTTCAAAAAAAAATTAAAATCTTATTTTTGTTTTGGGGTTTATTATTCACCGTCGGTATTTGGATAAATAAATCC
This sequence comes from Salix exigua, assembly GCA_032356905.1. Classification (NCBI taxonomy): domain Eukaryota; kingdom Viridiplantae; phylum Streptophyta; class Magnoliopsida; order Malpighiales; family Salicaceae; genus Salix; species Salix exigua. The sequence goes on along the minus strand of CM063588.1, from coordinate 8,270,131 downwards.
CAAAGAGGTAAAAATCCAAAATATTCGGTAGGAATGATATGCTTTTATTCACTGTTGATATTTGGGTAAATAAATCCTAAGGGTTATTACCCAAAATATTCGGCGGGAATAATAAGCTATTATTCACTGTCGATATTTGGATAAATAAAGCCTAAAGAGGTAAAAATCCAAAATATTTGGTAGGAATGATATGCTTTTATTCACTGTTGGTATTTGGTAATAAATCTAGGTTATTCAAAATATTCGGAATAATAGCTATTATTCATCGATATTTGATAAATAAAGCTAAAGGTAAAATCCAAAATATTTGGTAGAATGATATGCTTATTCATGTGGTATTTGATAATAAATCCTAATGGTTATTATCCAAAATATTCGGCGGGAATAATAAGCTATTATTCACTGTCGATATTTGGATAAATAAGAGGTTGATATCCAAAATATTCAGCAGGAATGATATATTATTATTTATTGTCAATACTTCGATAATTAAATCCTAAGGGGTTAATATAAAAAATATTCGGCGGAGTAATATCCCATTTTTTATTTGATTAACACATGTTTTGAAAGTTCAAGCCCATAGCAAATCATAAGCGATCCAAAACGTCAAGCAGCTTACCTTAGGTAGGGCGTACTAGGGGTGCTAAAACCTTCCCTTTACGCAACCAGTCCCTTACCCTAGAATCTCTGAAAGACCAGTCTTAGGTTTCCTAGTAACCATAATACTAGGTGGCGACTTCTTTTTTACAAAAATAGATAATCCACCCCGACATTTAATCCCCCCGCTCACGGGGACAAGTTGCCACGCCGCCGCATACTAACCATTTTTGGGGTGCGACAGAATGGCGACTCCGCTGGGGACTTTGGACTAAGCTTGACAGTTTTATTTGTTTATGATATGTTAATTATTTGTGTGTTTATTTATTCATTTATTCTCACATTGCCATGAATTATTTAGTTGTTTAAAAGCTGTAGCATGCATCTTTTCATCTTGTCATCATAATATGCCTCGTCATGCATCACTTTTTATCATTTTTGAGAGCACACACTAAACTTTAAGTTAAGTGGGGGAGTAGCAGCTTACCTATGACTTGAGTCAAGGTTGAAGTTTGTGTAAACCCCAACTCTTTGCTGAGAGCTTAGATGATAGTGATTGGTATACGAGTCATCCCATTATCTGCTAAGACCCCATATTGCCTTTACGAGGGTGATCACTAGGACAACGAGAGACCCCCTTTAGAGCCCAAATAGTAAACCTACTCCCCATGTCTCACGTAAAGGAACTAGAACCTATCGTTAGGATGCATGCTCTGTAATATCTTTCACATGAAATAAACCTAAAAAAAGCATTTTCGCTTTACAGGTTTTGTGAACGAAATGGCCACAACCACTAAACTTTCCATCATGGAATATGGGAGAAATTCTGAATTGTCACAATTGACTGAAGGAGACTGCCTTAAAGGTGATGCTATGAGACTATCACCAATCAAGAATCTGGATTGCATTATAAATGAGGTGAACAAGTTAACGACTCACTTTCAGGATGTGGATAAAGACACATTTTTCAGAAAATACGGACGCCTGATGGAGATTGCGAAGGTGGATGTTTTAAGCCCAGTAGTGCGAGCTCTAATTCATTTCTGGGACCCTGACTACCGTTGTTTTTCTTTTGGGAACATAGATCTATGTCCTACTATGGAGGAATATGGAATGTTGACTGAGTTTCCGAATGACCTATACAAGATTTATTTCCCTTCGAGATCTGACAAGGTCATTCCTGAACTGTCGAAGTTGCTTAGGATCCCCAACTTTGAAAGGTTTTTAGGAAAGAAGGTTGTTGGTCTAAGATGGAAGATGCTGGAGTTGGAACTAGAACAAAAGTCTGAGTCAGAGAAAGAAAGATTGATAGCATTAGGCATATTTGGCCTTGTGTTATTCCCAAGCCGGACGAGTATAATAAGCTTAGAAGCTGTTGCTGCGTATGTGGGATATGAGACTACACAAATCAACCCTGTGGCTTTTGTTTTGGCTGAAACTATCATGACACTTAATCATTGTCGAAAAGCTGGGAAAGGGGCAGTGAGATGTTGCACGCAGCTGTTATATATTTGGATGGTTAGTCACATTGAAACAAAAAAACCTGTCTTCAATAATTTTTTATGGTTCAACCGAAAACCATTGAGGATAGTGAAGGAAGAAGAATGGGGGGATCTAGACAACCAAGGTTGGGTAGAAAAGCTAAAAGCTATACTTAGTGGTGGTTTGAAATGGAAGGCCCCTTGGGCCAAAGCAGTGAATGTCCTTATGAGTTGCGGGCAAAGGTGCTGGGTTCCATTGGTAGGGATTACCGGTTATGTGAGTTATGCTCCAACCCTCATGGTAAGACAGCATGGGGGCATGCAATTCATTCCAAGGACCAAAGGGATTGCTCAATTTTTTGGTTTGTTTAAGGATCCCATTGCACAAGAAGTCATGAGAGCCATCAAACAAGACTAGAAGCATCTAGTGTTGTTAGAAATAAAAAGTTTAGGGAATCCTAGTGCAAGCGAAGGGTATACAAAATGGAGAGATTCAGTTGCCTCAGCCTCGGCCAATGGAGAAGTAAAGTCGCCACAAACTTAAGAAAAGTCCGTTAAAAGAAAAAGAGTTGACAGTGAAGGAGAATTGAGGAGACAAATTGAAAAGCATCAGGTGGAATTAAACAAGACCCAAAAGGACAAGATGATGATGGAAGAAATGGTGTTGGAAGGTGATAAAATGAGAGCATTTTTAGATGAACAATTACAGTCTAGAGATGCGAGTCTAGCTAAGCTCGAGGAGGAAAATGTTAGGTCGGGAATTGAGAAGGAATTAGCGGAGATGAATCGGAAATGGGTGCAAAGTCGCTCTGAGCTCAACGCATTGAAGACTGAACATAATGAATGCCAAGAGAGCATAGAATATTACCAAGAGAACTTTGCAGAGGTTCAGTGCGAGTTGATGGATAGAATTGAAAAGTATGAAGAATTATTACAAGAAATATGTAATGTCGGAAAGTCGTTTGGCGGAGCCTGTGAAAGATGAAGTTGGTGAAGCAGAATTGGTGATTAAAGAAGATGAGATAAGAACTTTGAAGATGGAGCTCAACAAAAAGAGAGAAGATAAAACATCTGGGTGAAAAATTAGCATTGATAGAAAAACACAAGGATCAGATTGATGCTAATAATACTTCATTAAACAGAACCAACTTGTTGCTTATTGAAAAATTGTCCAAGATGGACAAACAAATGGATGAAGCTGTTGCGCACGCTCGGGTCATTAGGACCAATGCTAGAAATGTGGGGAGAGACATCATCCGTTATCGGCGAAGTCTAGTTGAAACCGATGCTTTCTTGGAGTTAATCGAGAACCGCGGATTCGCTTTCCTACCTTCGGTGGAAGATGTGACGGAAGAAGGATTTTAATTTGCTTGTCTTTTTTGTGTTTTTCAAAAATGTAGCAAGCTTATCCAATATCAATAAAAAAGGGTGTTACTTGTCTCTTATGCAAATTCTGTCTTTTGGTGAATATGACTTAAGCAAATAACCCGAAATGCAGTACTCCTAACGGCAATGTGATAAGAAACCCCTGTTCTATGAAGTGTTTGGCCATTAATTGTTCACAAGAGAAACCCATTGCATTACATATACATTCATACAAGCATATGCATCATACCACATACATTTTCCATTCTCTTGTCGCACCCCAAAAAAAATGAATGGTATATGGGACGTCGTGGCAACTTGTTCCCCATGAGCGGGGGAATTAAATGTCGGGGGGATGATCTATTTTGTAAAAAGGGGAGTCGCCACCTAGTATTATGGTTACCAGGAAACCTAAAAGTGGTCTTTCAGAGATTCTAGGGTAAGGGACTGGTTGCGTAAAGGGAAGGTTTTAGCACCCCTAGTACGCCCTACCTAAGGTAAGCTGCTTGACGTTTTGATTTGCTTATGATTTGCTATGGTTGTGAAAATAACATATGTTAAAATAAATGGCAGATAAGATATCATTCCCGCCGAGTATTTTGGATATCAACCCTTTTTGGATTTATTTATCCAAATACCAACAGTGAATAATAGCATATCATTCCCGCCGAATATTTTGGATATTAACCCCTTAGGATTTATTTACCCAAATACCGATTGTGAATAATAGCATATCATTCCCGCCGAATATTTTGAATATTAACCCCTTAGGATTTATTTATCCAAATACCGATGGTGAATAATAGCATATCATTCCCGCCGAATATTTTGGATAGTAACCCCTTAGGATTTATTTACCCAAATACCAACAGTGAATAATAGCATATCATTCCCGCCGAATATTTTGGATACTAACCCCTTAGGATTTATTTATCAAAATACCGATGGTGAATAATAACATATCATTCCCGCCGAATATTTTGGATATTGACCCCTTATGATTTATTTATCCAAATACCGATGGTGAATAATAAATTCCCAAAGAAAAAAATAAGATTTTTATATTTTTTTGAATATTGGCCAATACCCTTTGGATTTTACAAACATGTTGTAAAATCTCAAAATGCAAGAAATGATTTTTTCTTTGCGAAATCCATGCTAAAACTCATTTTCTTTTCAAAACCCAAGATAAATATTTTTTTTCTCAAAAAGAACAACTTTTAAAAAATATGCTAGTGTATTGGCCGTATGCAATAAAACAACACATTTTTTTTAAAAATTTGTATTTTTATATATTTTATATTTATTATTAAAAATATGTACTGGTGGGCTGGCCTACCACTCACTGATTAGGATCAGGTCGTCACCGACTGTCTCAGTCGGGTTGCCAACTTGTAGGGATTTGGCCGCTGGCCCTGAAGACCTGGAGTCTGGGCCGTCAGCCCAGAAACTCAACTTCTGGGACGGGCTGTAAGCCCGCCCTGTTCAACATCTGGGCCGGGCATAAAAAGCGGCCCGACCCGACCCGGCAGGGAGTGAATTAATTCACTCCCTGCATGCGAAATGGAGAAGACGAATAGTAACTACATGGTTTTTCGAGTGTGACAAATGGTGTACCTGCTTATACCGTTGGGTAGAGGAGATCATGGTGATTCTTCTGGTCGTTGTTTCGTCCGAGATGGTGGCCTGAGCTGGCCGAAAAATGTGTCGGAAAGTGACGTGCCTACGTCACAGTACCTGCTGATGCCGCTGCCAACCTTGCCTGGGATCCTGGTTCGGGTCGATGATGGGGGGGAGCTTCTGGAGAGGTATAGACGAAGTGTGGTGGCTGCTGGAGTTTGGTGACCGGAGGGGGAGAGAGACAGAGGCCTGGTTTTACAGAGAGAGAGGCAAAGAAAAAAAAGAAAAAAAAAAGAAAAGAAAGTTGCTGGTAAGTGCAGGAAGAGGATTCACGAAAGGCTCTCTAATTTTCTCTATTTCTCTGCATGTTTTCACAATAGTTCTCACGTCACTCTCTTCTCTTCTTTTTTTCCTTTTCTTCTCTCGACCGTCGTCCCTTTTTGCGTCTCTGTTCTTTCTCTCCCTCATAAAATCTGTCCCTCTTCTCTTTCTCTCCTTCTGTCTCTCTTCTCTTTTTCTCCTATCCTCTGTCTCCCTTCCCTTCTGTTTATATATTTTTGCGTCTCTTTGCTCCACTCCTCTCTCTCTGTGTTTTTCTCCTTTCTCTTCCTTTCCTCCCTTTTTTGTTATTTTTCTCCCCCCCCCCCTTTCTTCTCTTCATGCAGCCCTTTTATAGCAGAGCCAAAGTCGTTGATGCTCCCCTTTGAATGCAGGACGCGCCTAGCCTTTAAGGCCGAGATATGCTGGAGACATTTAAGGCCGAGTTCGCCGGAATATGCATCAATGCAAATTTCCAAAATCATGCAGCAGGCAACATGCAATGCAAATCTTTAAAGGCGCGCGTAATCAGTGCAATTTCAAAGTTTTAAAAGGTAAAAACTTTCAAAAATTATGCAGCAAGCAACATGCAATGCAAATCTTTAAAGGCGTAATCAGTGCAATTTCAAAGTTTTAAAAAGGTAAAACTTTCAAAAATCATGCAGTTGGCACATGCAAATGCAACTCTTAAAGGCGTATTCAGGCACTGCAATTTTTTCAAAGTTTAAAAAGGTAAAAGTATGATTTGGGTCCTTTAAAAATTCTAAAAATGCACCCAATTGGATTTAAACTTTTTATGCCATTAAAATCACATCAAAAATTACATCTCAACCTTGGCTTTGCATGACTTTCTGAAACTGGTCCTTGGCTCCTGATTTTCGCGATTTAACCCTCAATCGGCCATTAAACTCCAAATTGCTCGATTTCGCCCTTGAACCCAAAATCTATTTTTGAAATACATTTTTTCGAAACATAAAAAAAATAAAGAGTCAAAAATTAGGTAGCAACACTCTTATGCATTTATGTAAACAGCTCAACCACGGAACATAGGTCCCCTTGCGAAATTCCACAACACTCGTTTAAGAAGAAGAATGGAAAATGAAGGAAGGATCGAGCCAGAATCTCCATACCAGAAAGAGCTTGAAGTTGTCCGAAATGATGTGGCTCGTTTGACCAGTGTCGCACGTCCCCGCGCGGCGTCCCTAGAGGGATCCTGGCTCTCGCATGTGGAGTTGATGTGGAGTCGCCACCTGGCTGTTCAGGGTCGCTAGAAACACCCGATTTGTATTGGTCTGCTCAAAGATTTAAGGGTAAGGGACTGGTTGCATAAAGGGAAGGTATTAGCATCCCTAATACGCCTTACCTGAGGTAAGTTGCATTGTTTATTTCGATGTGATTTAAAATGCTTCAATAAGTCATATTTATTCACAAAAAACGTTAAGATGAAAAATAAAATGTGAATTTTATTGATCATTATCATTCCCGCCGAATATTTTGGATAAACCCCTTAGAATCTATTTATCCAAACACCGAAAAGTAAATAATAGCATACTATTCCCGCCGAATATTTTGGATAAGATTTATTTATCCAAACACCGAACAGTGAATAATAGCATACTATTTCCCCGAATATTTTGGGTATAAACCTTTAAGATTTATTTATCCGAATATTAGCAGTGAATAATAAATTCCCAAAAAAAGATTTTTATACTTTTGAAATATTGGTTTTGAATTTTTACAAAGTAAACATATTTTTACAAAAAAAAAACAAGCCATCAACTTTATCAAAACAAAAAAAAATGTTCCGATTTGAAAAGAAAATCGGTCACCGCTCAAAATAATCCTGTGAATTGTATTGATTATTTCTAGATATGCAAATGCTAACCTACTTGTAGTTCCTTCATTCACCACCTGAAATTAACCATTAATCCTCTTGAATTAATTTCACGAATGACAGGGGGCACCGACAGATCTGCTCCTTCTCTTCTTCCTCTTGCCGACGGCGACTTCCAGGCAACCTGCAAACATAAACCAACTCATACAAGCAACTAACAAAATCAAAATCCAAAATTTTCCAGATCTGTTCTCGGCTCCCTCAGATTTTGGATCTGTTTCTTCTCCTTCCTATTCCTCTTCCTCTTCCTCTTCTTCCTCCTCCTCCTCCTCTTCTTCTTCTTCTTCTCTCCGGGAAGGGCATCCCATCATGACCTACACACACAGAGCAAACACACAAACATAAAAGGCACAAAATCACAGCAAACACACAACACCAAAAGGCACAAAATCAATTTGTTCTCGAGTCTGTCAAATCTCAGTTTTGGTTCTCCTTCTTCAAGGGGTGGCCGAACTGTCCATGGTGGCCGATCGGGGTGTGCTTGGTGGCTGGAGTGAGGCCGTGGGTGCTGCGTGTGCAGACAAGGGTGTCGCGGTGGTTGGGAGGAAAACCTAGCTGGTGGGTTGCTGCAGTGGTGATCGCCAGTCAAAGAGGACACAATAATGGAGGCTGGCCAGAGGAGAGGAAGAGGAAAGGAAATCAGGAGCTGTTGGCCGGAGAAGGAGGGAGACGGCGAGGTGCTGGAGACAACGGTGGTCGGCTGGGAAGAGGAAGGTGAAGGTTGTCGGTGAGAAATGAAAGGGGAAAAGATGGGGACTGAAAATGAGAGGGTAGCTGTAAATGGCTGAGACAAATGAGAGGAAAGTGAGGGAGAGGGGGTTCTGGCCAGAAAATAAAAGGGGAATGGCTGATCGTCGGGGGGAACCTATAGATGAAGAGAAAAGAAAAGGGGTTGCAGCCCCTCTTTTAGATACAATGATCTTTTTTTTAGGGTTTGTAGGGTTTTTAGGGGGGCTGCTGCCGGAGAGAGAGGGGAGAGAGTGAGGGGGGAAATTTAGGGTTTTTTTAGCGTGTCCCTCTTTTTTTTATCCCTTTTATTTGTGGGTGGACAACTCTATTTATAGAGGTTTCAAAAGGCAAAAATTCAAAATCAGCCCTTAGCTTCTGTGCTTATTTCAATTTGGTTCTTCATTTCCAATTTGTGCAATTTCACCCTGCATTGACTGTTAAATTCTCACTTTGTTCAATTTTTCTCTTGTAACAAGATATTTTTGGATTTTTGCCTTTTCTCTATTTTTTTTTCCGAAACATAAAAAAATAATTTGGTCAAAATTTGGGTAGCAACAACCAGCATGCTTGAAAGGGTATTGAAAACAAAAGATAGAGAGGGAACGTCAGCTCAGACGGAGGAAGCACCACCGGCAGTTCAATGCCCCGAGGCACCTCATATTTTAGGGTCGAGATCACCAAAGAAATAACCCAAACCCACTCGACCCATTCCAATCCCTATTACATTGGATTTAACTGATGAGGAACCACAAGATTCTAGATTGTTCAGCCATGCAGGATATGATAAGTAGTCCGCATTAGAGGAAAGGTTAAGAGCAATTGAAGGGAACGATCTATCCGACCCAATCAGGGCAGCTGAAGCGTGCTTGGTGCCAAACATTGTGATACCACGGAAGTTCAGGGTTCCGGAGTTTATCAAGTATAGTGGGACAGAATGCCCCAAAACCCATCTTCGTTCTTACTATAACAAGATGGCGGAGGTAATACACGATGATAAATTGTTAATCTACTTTTTCCAGGACAGCTTGACAGGGTCGACCCTTAGCTGGTACATGAGGTTAGATAACATCAGGATTAGAAAGTGGGCGGACTTGGCGGACGCTTTCTTAAAACAGTACAAGTTTAATATGGAGATTGCTCCTGATAGGACCAGTCTGATTACCATGGAAAAAGGGGCCCAAGAGTCCGTAAGGGCTTATGCACAAAGGTGACAAGACCAGGCTGTTAATGTATAGCCACCATTAATAGAAACGGAAATGGTGAATCTATTTGCCAATACCTTTAGAGCCCCATATTATGAACATCTGATGGGAAGCTCCGCCTAATATTTCTTTGATGTGGTACGGATTGCTGAGAGGATTGAGCAGGGAATCCGGAGCGGAAGAATTGTGGAACCCGTAGAGAAGAGAGGTTTCATCGGGAAGAGAAAAGAAGTTGAGGTGAATAATGTGGAAGAAAGGTACAAGGGGAAAGATAAAAATTACAAAAGCTACCATACACCTACCCCCAAACCACCAACATCAACTTTTCCAAACCCACCACTCCAAACCCACCTTTTTACCCAAAATTCCCCACGCATAATCAAGGTAACTTCCAAAGGAGAGAGTACAAACAACCAGAAGAACAACTACCACCTTTGCCCATGACTTTAAAAGAGTTATACGCGCAGTTGTTAAACATCAGACATATTGCTCCCTTACCAATACCACCGGCACGCCCACCTTTCCCTGCCTGGCACAACCCAAATTTGACTTGCGAGTACCATGCTGGTAACGCAGGTCATAGCATCGAGACCTGCGTATCTTTTAAGAGAAAGGTATTGCAACTGATCAAGATCGGATGGATCACCATTGAGGATCCACCCAATGTGAATCTGAATCCTTTGCCCAAACATGCTACGGGAAGTAGTGGGGTGAATGCAATAGAAACTGATAACAAAGTAAGGCCTCTCAAGGTGACTATGACTAGATTATATGGCATGTTGGTACAATCTGGACATTTGATGGGATCAACCAAGCATGACTTCGGCGAAAATGACTTTTGCCCATTCCATAAGGAAAAAGGGCATCACATTGATGAGTGTACCGATTTCCATCAAAAAGTCGCAAGGATGTTGACTTTGGGGGAGCTGAGGATAGGGAGTATGGAAAGTAGTAGAGAGGTAGCAGGAATGGAAAAATGTAGAGTTCAATCAACAGCTAATGGGCTATCGAGGTTGGTTTTGTATAAATCTTCATAGGCGAAGAAGGTAGACTATAAGGCAACACCAGGAAATTATGTTGTCACTTCAAATGATGAAGCTCTTTCCTTCCAGGCTGAGATCGGTGGTTTGACTCGAAGCGGTTGTTGTTTCACGCCCGAGGAGTTGGGAAATCAAATGAAGAATAAGGGTAAAGAAGTAATGGGCTTTGAAAAAGAGTTAAGCAAACCAGTGACAGAGGAAGAGGCGAACGAGTTCTTGAAGTTGATGAAGCATAGCGAATACTGTGTGGTGGACCAATTAAAAAAGACCCCTGCCAAGATTTCCATTATGTCTTTAATACTTAGTTCTAAGCCACATCGTAATGCCTTGCAGAAGGTATTAAATGAGGCTTATGTGCCTCAGGATATCGAACAAAAAACTATGGAGCATCTGGTTGGGAGAATTCATGCTTCTAATTACTTATATTTCACCGAAGATGAACTCGACGCCGAAGGAACAGGACACAACAAACCTCTGTACATCACAGTCCGATGTAAGGATTGTCTAATTGGCAAAAGTTCTTATTGATAATGGCTCGGTCCTAAATGTGTTGCCAAGACACATGCTGGAAGAGATGCCAGTAGATCCTTCTCACATGCAACCAAGTGGGATTATGGCTAGAGCATATGATGGTGCGCCGAGGCAGGTGTTGGGGGCAATCGAAAGCCATAAATTAAAATCTATAGATTGAAGATATATTGACATTCTAGCTTTCCAATAGGCATAATCATCACCATCAAAAAATGGTGGTCTAGAAGTTGAAGCACCTTCATTTCGGAAATTATTGCATATAGTTGCCATTCTACTCAAAGTCTAAGCAAACTTAATAAATGAGAACTAAGCTCTGATACCAATTGTTGAAATTCACGGATTAAAGCAACTATGCACCTAAAAGCGGAATTGGTGCAAATACAATAATTATAGCAATTCTAAAATCAATTACTTGAAAGTAAAGAGATAAGGGAAAGAGATTGCTAACTCGGGTTTTTAACGTGGTTCGGCAAGCCTACGTCCACGACTCAAGTACCAACTCGTACTTGAGTATTGTACTCTCTTACTAAACCAAGTAACAAGATTACAATTTCCGCTTGATGAATCCACACCAAGACTTTACACCACTTGAAGATATGCCCTCTTCAAGATTTTCCTTTTCCCACTTGAAGATGTACCCTCTTCAAGATTTTTCCTTAGTGATGTTCCTCACCAATACCAAGAGTTTTATACTCAACTCTCAAGTGTTTCTCAATGTTTGTTTTAGTAAAATTACAATACAATCTTAATATTGTGGATATTACATATGAAGATCTAAAATATATTTCTCTCACTTAATAGCACTTAGGATATTTGAAGGTGTTTAAGTGTAGTGATAATGAGAAATACTCTTTGTGTTAGGATATGAAGATTTAAACACAAATATGAGTATTAATGAGGATTAATGATATGAAGGTGTTTGTGCACTTCTAATTGCCTCAATATAAGATATGAAAGTTATGTGTAATTTGTTTTGCAATTAAGAGGCCTATTTATAAGTTTCTAAAAGAAACTAGCCGTTTCTAGCCGTTTTAGTGCAACTGCCATATCAAGCGGTCGACCGGTTCATAACGGATAAAACCAAGCTGGTCGATCGGTTCACAACGGATAAAAATAATTTGTCTTCCAAGCGGTCGACCGGTTCACAACGGATACCTCAGCTGGTCGACCGGTTCATGCAGTAAATCTATTTTGACAAATTATCTTTTCGAATTTCTTGAACCGATTGATTATGACTTAAACCTTTTAATCATCAAATCCTTTTAATGCATGCACTTGTGAAGTGTGTGAGTTCATTTTAATTTGTGCTATCAAGATAGAAATTGAGATTTACACAAAGCACTAAAATGAACACTTATTCTAAGTCTTCACTTGCTTGCATCTTGGACTTCTTGGAGTGATTTCTTCTTGAACTCCATTATGCTTGTTGATGTATTCTTTGAATAAAACCTGTTTATAGCTTAAGCTCATCCAAGCATATTATTAGCCCATTTTCTTTTATTGTTATCATCAAAATATATAAAGCATACAAAGTATGACATTATATGTCAACAATCTCCCCTTTTGATGATGACAATAAATAAAAACTTAGATAAAAAATGAGTTCCCCTATATTTTGTAATCCAATATATAAGAGAGACATTGAACATTTTTAGCAATTTAATCTAAGTAAAAATATCATATGCAATCTCAAGAAAAATCCATTTTCTCCCCCTAAATATATGCATATATATTTTTCATATTCTCCTATTTTTCTCCCCCATTATTGATGCATTTGATATTTTCATCATATCTCTCCCTTTGGCATCAACAAAAGAAAATTAACATTTTAGATAAATAAAGACATAATATCTAATAATAATAAATATCCAAAATGAACTTATTTCTACCAAAGAATTCAAGGGTGGTTCCTTTGGAATCCAAATCATTTTAACATTCTTATTTTTCTTCATAGGACATGCATAAACCAAATGTCCTAATTTTCTACAATAATTACATGTTTGATTTGGATCATAAGAATGTTTAGCTTTAACAAAATAATTCTTTAAGTATTTTTGATTTATCTTAGGTTTATAACCTAATCCTCCTTTGTTAAACACACTTCTTTGGCTTGAAAGCATTTTCTCAAAAATTTCGAGGCTTGTGTGAATTTTGAGATAATTACATTTAACTCATCAACTTTTTCTTTTAAAGATTTATTATCTTCTTCAAGTTGATTAGTTTTACTACTCTTGTCATTTAAATCATATACTTTCTTTTCTAATAATTCTTTTTCCTCAATTAAGCATATATGATTTCTTTTGAGAGTACTATATTTAGAACCTAACTTCTTATATTCTACATACAAATTTTCAAGTTGTTCATGTAATTCAATATAGGAAGGGTCAGATTCATCATCCGAAGATTGTACCTCATTTTCGCTTTCAATTGTCATGAAGCACATGTTAGCCACATGTTCTTCTTCATCACTAGAGCTTGAGTTCGAATCATCGCTCCATGTCGCTTTCAAAGCTCTCTTTTGAAAGCGATTTCTCTTCTTCATTTGAAGATGGGGACAGTCGGGTTTGATATGCCCCAACTTGTAGCATTTATAGCACCTTGGAGTTTCTTTACTTGAATCTCTCTCCTTTTTGTATTTCGAGAACTTTCTCTTGTCATTTTTCCTTTTAAGAAAGTTTCGAAACTGTCTTGTGATTGATGCTACATCTTCTTCAAGATCGTCATTACTGTCTTCATCATCATCATTTTCCTCGCTTTCGATTTGATGAGCAGTTTTAAATGCCAAATTTTTCTTTGGCCTTTCTTCTTGATCTTGATTATCCATAGATATCTCATGCGTCATTAGAGAACCGATGAGCTCCTCTAATGGAAGTTTTGTGAGATCTTTAGCTTCTCGTATAGCTGTCACTTTAGCTTCCCAAGCTTTTGGTAGAGATCTAAGAATCTTACTTACAATATCTGCATTTGAGTAAGTTCTACCAAGAGCATGTAAACTATTTGTTATGCTAGTCATACGAGTAAACATGCTTGTTATGGATTCATGTTGCAACATTTTAAATAACTCATATTGATGAACTAACATATCAATTTTTGATTCTTTTACTTGGTTAGTTCCTTCATGAGTTACTTCCAAAGCATGCCATATATCCCTAGCATTTTTACATGAAGATATTCTATTAAATTCACTTCTATTTAATGCACAATATAAAATATTCATTGCTCTAGCATCCATAGAAAGTAATCTTTTATCTAGGTCACTATATTCTATCATGCTTTTTGGAATCTCAATACCATTTACAATTTTAAGTGGTCTATGAGGTCCATTTTCAATAGAAAGCCATAAATTAAAATCTATAGATTGAAGATATATTGACATTCTAGCTTTCCAATAGGCATAATCATTACCATCAAAAATGGTGGTCTAGAAGTTGAAGCACCTTCATTTCGAAATTATTGTATATAGTTGCCATTCTACTCAAAGTCTAAGCAAACTTAATAAATGAGAACTAAGCTCGATACCAATTGTTGAAATTCACGGATTAAAGCAACTATGCAACTAAAAGCGTAATTGATGCAAATACAATAATTATAGCAATTCTAAAATCAATTACTTGAAAGTAAAGAGATAAGGGAAAGAGATTGCTAACTCGGGTTTTTAACGTGGTTCGGCAAGCCTACGTCCACGACTCAAGTACCAACTCGTACTTGAGTATTGTACTCTCTTACTAAACCAAGTAACAAGATTACAATTTCCGCTTGATGAATCCACACCAAGACTTTACACCACTTGAAGATATGCCCTCTTCAAGATTTTCTTTTCCCACTTGAAGATGTACCCTCATCAGCATATTTCCTTGGAGATGTTCCCTCACCAATACAAAGAGTTTTAAAATCAACTCTCAATAATTTCACAATGGTTGTTTTAGTAAAACAACAATACACTCTTAATATTGTGGATATTACAAATGAAGATCTAAAATCTCTTTCTCTCACTTAATAGCACTTAGGAAGATTTTTCCTTGGTGATGTTCCTCACCAATACCAAGAGTTTTATACTCAACTCTCAAGAGTTTCACAATGATTGTTTTAGTAAAACAACAATACACTCTTAATAGTGTGGATATTACAAATGAAGATCTAAAATCTCTTTCTCTCACTTAATAGCACTTAGGATATTTGAAGGTGTTTAAGTGTAGTGAGAATGAGAAATACTCTTTGTGTTAGGATATGAAGATTTAAACACAAATATGAGTATTAATGAGGATTGATGATATGAAGGTGTTTATGCACTTCTAATTGCCTCAATATAAGATATGAAAGTTATGTGTAATTTGTTTTGCAATTAAGAGGCCTATTTATAAGTTTCTAAAAGAAACTAGCCGTTTCTAGCCGTTTTAGTGCAACTGCCATATCAAGCGGTCGACCGGTTCATAACGGATAAAACCAAGCGGTCGACCGGTTCACAACGGATAAAAATAATTTGTCTTCCAAGCGGTCGACCGGTTCACAACGGATACCTCAAGCGGTCGACCGGTTCATGCAGAAATCTATTTTGACAAATTATCTTTTCTGAATTTCTTGAACCGATTGATTATGACTTAAACCTTTTAATCATCAAATCCTTTTAATGCATGCACTGTGAAGTGTGTGAGTTCATTTTAATTTGTGCTATCAAGATAGAAATTGAGATTTACACAAAGCACTAAAATGAACACTTATTCTAAGTCTTCACTTGCTTGCATCTTGGACTTCTTGGAGTGATTTCTTCTTGAACTCCATTATGCTTGTTGATGTATTCTTTGAATAAAACCTGTTTATAGCTTAATCTCATCCAAGCATATTATTAGCCCATTTTCTTTTTATTGTTATCATCAAAATATATAAAGCATACAAAGTATGACATTATATGTCAATGTCATCACAGATGTGTTTTTTGTACCTGAACTGAAGAAGAGTTTGCTTAGTCTGGGGCAATTATAGGAAAAGGGACTTGTTCTGCTTATTCAATGAGGGATTTGCAAAAGCTTTCATCCTGAGAAAAGTTTGCTTATTGAAACTGCAATGACTCATAATCGCATGTTTGTTGTGCTAGCTCACTGTCCACCATCACAAGATCAGAAGTGTTACTCTTCTGTTGTCACTGATCAGTCCACTCTTTGGCATCATCGTTGTCGCACCCCAAAAATGAGAGAGCGGCGCAGCATCGTGACTACCCTCCCCGTGAGCGGGGAGATTAAATGTCCGGGGGAATTTTTTATTTTCATAAAAAAAGAGTCGCCACCTAGTATTATGGTTACTAAGAAACCTAAGACTGGTCTTTCAGAGATTCTAAGGTAAGGGACTGGTTGCGTAAATGGAAGGTTTTAGCACCCCTAGTATGCCCTACCTAAGGTAAGTTGCTTGACGTTTGGATCGCTTATGATTTGCTATGGGCTTGAACTTTCAAAACATGTGCTAATCAAATAAAAAAAAAATGGGATATTACTCCGCCGAATTTTTTTTTATATATTAATCCCTTAGGATTTAATTATCCAAGTATCGACAGTAAATAATAATATATCATTCCCGCCGAATATTTTGGATATCAACCCCTTATTTATCCAAATACCGACAGTGAATAATAGCTTATTATTCCCGTCGAATATTTTGGATATCAACCCCTTTAGGATTTATTTATCAAAATACCGATAATAAATAATAGCTTATTATTTCCGCCGAATATTTTGGCTAATAACTCCTTATGATTTATTTACCCAAATACTAACAGTGAATAAAAACATATCATTCCTACCGAATATTTTGGATTTTTACCTCTTTAGGATTTATTTATCCAAATACAGACAGTGAATAATAACTTATTATTCCCGCCAAATATTTTGGGTAATAACCCCTTAGGATTTATTTACCCAAATATCAATAGTGAATAAAAGCATATCATTCCTACCGAATATTTTGGATTTTTACCTCTTTGGGATTTATTTATCCAAATACCGACGGTGAATAATAAACCCCAAAAAAATAAGATTTTAAAATTTTTGAAATATTGGCCAATACCCTTTGGATTTTACAAACCTGTTGTAAAACCTCAAAATGCAAGAAATGATTTTGCAAAAATCCATGTTAAAACTCATTTTCTCTTCAAAACCCAAGATAATATATATTTTTTCAAAAGAATAACAACTTTTAAAATATGCTAGTGTATTGGCCTTATGCAAGAAAAACAACACATTTTTTGAGATTTTTATATATAAAAAAATATTTTTTTTATATATTTTTTTAATATTTTTTATATTTTTTATTATTTTATTATTTACAGGTGGGCTGGACTTGCTAGCCCACCCGTTGGAAGTCTAGGCTGCCAGCCCAGAGAAAATGGGGATCTGGGCTAGGCTGCCAGCCTAGAGGAAGGAATGGGCTTTGGCCTTTTGGGGCCTCTTCTCGGGCTTGGACTAATTTTTAGTCCAGCACTTTCCTCGGCCTGCATGAATGGTGGGATGCAAATTGCGTTCCACTGCATGCAGCAGAATGGGGACGATAAAGGAACAGTAAATCTTGCAAGATGACGAAAGGAGAAATGGTTAGTATCTTGGCGTAGAGGAGGTCGTGGTGGTTCTTCTGGTCGTTGTGGCGTTGAAGATGGTGGTCTGAGCTCGCCAGAATGGCCATCGGAAAATTCTCGTTCACGTTGCAGGGGCTGCTGTTATTGCTGCTGTCGTCGCCTCTCCCTTCGCCTGAGATGGTGGAAGGATTGCTGGGGTTGATAAGAGGCTTATGGTGATGAGAATGAGGGATAATGGTGGTCGACGGTGGTGATGCTTGGTTGGCCGAGAGTGAGCAAGAAGAAACAGGGGTCTGGTTTTAGGAGAGAGAGAGAGACGTCGGGGGGTTGTTTTCGTGAAGGAGAAGCAGAGGCCGAGAGAGAGGCGATGGTGGTTCTGAGGTGGTGTTGCAGGCGAGATGAAGGGTGGTCGATAGTGAGCTTTATTCTTCAACCGAGAGGGAGAGGGAGAGGAACCAACTGACCTGGTTTTAGTAGAGAGAGAGAGCTTCCCGAGCTGAGCGAGAGAGATGAAGGAGAGCTGCGTGTGGATGATTTTGGTCTGTGAATTTCGTTGTGTCTTCGTCTTCCACAAATTTTCAAACTCCTCTTCTCTATTTCTCTTTTTTTCGACCTTGGCTCTGCACCTTCGTCCCTTTTGTTTCTATTTTTCTGCGTCAAACTTCGCTCCCTTCCCTCCTCCCTCTTCTTCTTTATCTCCTATCCTCTCTTTTTTCGCCCCCTTCGACTCTGCCCCCTTCTTTCATCTCGGTTCAACATTTATATAGCCATCTGCAGGTTACCGTTGGACCTGCAGATGGCTTTCCATAATTTCAGGTAAGTGAGCTTTGCTTAATTCCTGGTAGGTGGTGGGGCAACTTGTCTACAAAATGGGTGATTTTTTAGTGGCTCAACACTTGTTGCTTTTGGGTGCAAAATGCGATTTGGTCCCTCAATTTATAACTCCTTTAATTGCACCCTTAATTGAACCTAAATTTATGTTTTTGCACAATTATATCCTCCATAATTTCAATACTAGCCTTGACTTTGTACGCCTTTTTTATTTTGGTCCTCGACTTTTTATTTGTGCGATATAGTCTCCAATCAACCATTAAACTCTCAATTTGTTCAATTAGGTCCCCGATTTCGCCTAATTGGCTTGGAAAAAATTCAAATTGGTCTCCGAAAATTCAAATATCACCAATTGAACCCAAATTAAATTTAAGAACTTGATTTCTTATTGACTGAGCCTTTAATAAAAATTAATTTGATCAATTTAAAGTATAATTAAATCCTCAAGCTTAATTAAACCCTTCAATTGGACCTAAATTAATTCCTGAATATAATTACGCTTTTATATTAACCAACGACTATATCAAATTGGTCCATAAAAATATAATTATATTTTAGGACTTGGTTTATATGCGGATTTATCTGATAATAAATTACTTTAGATTTGGATCTGCGTTTTTTTTCATTTCTGGGCACAAAAAAGGTATAATCGAACTTTCAAAAATATCCAAAATTTTAACTTGAAATTTTTTACCGACACCAGCCCCTTTTATTTTTTTTTATTTTCTGATGGTTTTGGGGCATGACCCAAAATTAGGTTACAACAATCGCTATGGACACCTCAGCTGGAATGGAATCAACATACTCCAACAGAAGAAGATGGTGGATGGGTTACCAAATTTCAAAGCAATTCAGCAGGTGTGTGAGGGATGCTGAGTGGGGAGACAACACCGTGACACATTTCCAAAAGAGAGCATACGAAGGGCTTCTACAATTCTACAACTGGTCCATGCCGATATATATGACCCTATCAATCCAATTTCCAACAACAGCAAACAATACCTAATTACTTTTATTGATGATTTCAGTAGAAAAATTTGGGTCTATTTCTTAGCAGACAAGTCTGAAGCCGATACCGTGTACATTTCAAAAGAGTATACAAAGGCTTACAAGGCTGGAGTCAATGCGATATATGGAGCTATCAATCAATTTCAACAATAGCAAACAATACTAATTACTTATTGATGATTGCAGAAAGTTTACTTTATTTCTAGAGTTCAAGTCAAGCCTTGTTACATTCAAAGTATGCAAGCATGGGATTTGGAAACTGGAGCATTCATTCAAAGTCTGAGCCCCATATACTACCCAACAAATTGGGGTTGCCAAGAGGAAGAATCGCACCATCATGAACACGGTGTGCAGTATGTTGCTAGAGAAACATGTCCCTAAATCATTTTGGCTCGAAGCTGTGAAATGGGCAATACACGTGCTAAATTAAAGTCCCACGGTTGTTGTGAAGAATCGAACACCTGCAGAAGCTTGGAATGGGCTCAAACCTTCAGTTGCACATTTCAGAATCTTTGGTTGTATATCACATGTCCACGTCCCAGATCACAGACGAGTGAAGCTTGATGCCAAGAGTCTGAAATGTGTCTTTCTAGGAGTGAGTGAAAACTCTAAAGCTTACAGGCTTTTTGATCCCATTTCACAGAAGATCATCATCAACCGAGACATGGTCTTTGAAGAAGATCAACACTAGAATTGGGATGATTCCACACAAGCCACTGCAGCTGATTTACAATGCAAAGCCACATCAAGTCATGAAGATGCATCTGACACAGGGGAAAATGGTGATGAATTACCTCTAGAAGAAGATGGGAATGCAGTAGAAGGACATGAGGCTGTACCAGAGGAAAATAGATCCGAACATGCTGATGAAGGTGTTGATGAACATGCTGATGCAGGAGATGATGATGCAATTGCAATTCCAGGAGGCAGATCACGCAGACCACCCACATGGCCGACAAATTATGAAACTGATCACAGTTTCTTTGCTGCGACAGGTGTGAATATCGACCATCTAGCTTTGTTCACCAACGATGATCCAACGACATTTGAAGAGGTTGTGAAAAGTGAAAAATGGAGGCTGGCTATGAATCAGGAAATTGAAGCAATTGAGAGGAATGAGACGTGGAAATTAACGGATCTGCTAGTAGGTGGAAAAATTGTGGGTGTGAAGTGAATCTTTAAAACCAAACTCAACGAGCATGGGGAAGTTGATAAATATAAAGCTCGTTTGGTTGCTAAGGAATACAGCCAGCAATATAGGGTGGATTATGCAAAAGTTTTTACGCCAATAGCTAGCCTAGATACAATTCGTATGGTGCTATCTCTTTCGGCACAAAAAGGATGGCTGATTTATCAACTTGATGTCAAATCGACCTTCCGGCATGGTGAAATTCAGGAAGAAGTATTTGTTGATCAACCACCAGGTTATGAGCAACAAGGGATGGAATCAAAAGTCTACCAACTCAAGAAAGCCTTGTATGGACTCAAACAAGATCCTCGAGCTTGGTACAGTCATATAGAGTCATATTTCTCCAAAGAAGGCTTCAACAAATGTCCCTATGAGCATACATTGTTCATTAAAACAGAAGCTAGAGGTAAAATATTAATCATTTATCTTTATGTTGATGATCTTATTTTTACCGGGAATGATGAAGTCATGTTCGATCAATTTAAGAAGTCAATGATGGTTGAATTTGACATGAATGATCTTGGCAAAATGAGATATTTTTTGGGTATTGAAGTCATGCAAAAGGAGGATGGCATCTTTATCAGCCAACGAAAATATGCTCACAAAGTTCTAGAAAGATTCAACATGGGACAGTGCAATTCAGTCAAAAATCCAATTGTTCCTAGATTTAAACTGATAAAGGATGATGGAGGAATGAAGGTTGATAGTACCGTCTACAAGCAAATGGTAGGGAGTCTCATATATTTAGCTACCACACGCCCTGATTTGATGTTTATGGTTAGCCTAATCAGCAGATATATGGAGCACCCCACTGAGTCTCATTTGATGACAACAAAAAGAATTTTACGGTATGTAAAGGGGACAACTAGCTTTGGAATATTTTACAGGAAGGGAGGAGATGAAGAGTTTTTTGGTTACACGGATAGTGATTTTGCTGGAGATCAAGATGACAGAAAAAGTACTTCAGACTATGTTTTTATGATGAATTCAAGTGCAATATCTTGGTCGTCAAAGAAACAACCAGTAGTTACTCTTTCTACTACTGAAGTTGAGATTATTGCTGCAACATTTAGTGCATGTCAAGTTATCTGGTCAAGAAGAATTCTGAAAAGTCTAAGTCATGCTTCATCTGGACCTACGGTGGTGTATTGTGATAACATATCAGCCATTAAGCTCTCAAAAAATCCAGTAATGCATGGTCGCGACAAACACATAGACATTCGTTTTCATTTTCTTCACGATTTGGTCAAAGACGGAGTCATAGAGCTAACACAATGCTCTACTCATGAACAAGTCGCAAACATCATGACCAAACCATTAAAGGTTGAAGTTTTTTCAAAAATTCGAGAATCAATGGGTGCTTGTAATTGTTCCAAATAAACTGAATGTTGAGAACATGCAATTTAAGGGAGGATGATAAAATTAGTAATTATCTGCAAATAACTTCTCCGATATTTGAGGGAGAAGATTTTGTTTTTTTGTTATTCCTAAACTTAGTCATGTACCACGTTCTTAGGTCATGTAATCGTGGGCTGCTATTTCTTTTCATTGTAAGGTTATTTAACAGCCATGACTCTTAATGAATAATCAAGCATTTTCTCTCAGTTTTCTAGTGCAATTCAGTGTTATGCAAAGCCCTTCATTCCTTTAAAGTTATCAGAACATGACTCTAAAATGACACTACGAAATACTTCGAAACCTAGATATATTATTTTAATAAAAAAAAATACCATAATAATAGGATTGACAACTTTACTTATTATATACATATACAAAATCACATAGGGCTTTAATACACACACACACTTTGGGTAGTAGAAAGAATTGAGCTAGGCAGCATGGCGAAAACTGGGAAAGATGTAAAATTGCAAGTTATTGGTGTGAACTTTGTTGATTTTTTCTAACCATAGAGTCTGTAAATGTTGACATCAAGATTATCACTTAAACTTCTCTCTCGATAATTAATTAGGGATAACCTATTCCTGCACTTTGAGATGAGATTTAATTAACTAAAAGTAGTCCCCTTTAAGGAATAATTCATGAGATTTCGGTTCCTCCCCGTCAGATCCAAGAAGAAATATGCCGTCATTTCTTAGGCTCCAAATGCATTCAATGCACCTTAGCTTCACTGCATATGCCCAAAAGACTCCATGCTTTGATTCCCCGAGGTGGACGTAGCACCATTTTAACGGGAACATTATATCATGGAATCTAAACGACATGTATCCCCCTGGTTTCATTGTATGCAGCTTTTTGTCATGCACCCCATCACCGCACATAAATTGGATGTCATGATCAGCATCATTGGAGATGTTCACCGTGATTTTCTGGAAAAGTTTATCTACCAACGGTATAGATAGGGAGGATGAAGGAGCGAGGAAGGATGCAAGAACAATGATAAAAATCGCACAATCTGCAATATTGCATCTGTATGTAGCCGCCATGATCGACGGCCTAGCTAGCTAGTTACCAGATGGTGGTAGAGATGGCCACAATATATACTGCTTTTATGTGTTGCTTGTTGATCAAGGCATGCATAGGTAACATTTAGGGCTTCCTAGCTAGGGTCTTTATATACCAGATCTTGAAAGTACCAGGTCATCAAATTAACCTGGCCGTTCTTTCGTTTTGCCTAGCTAGAACAAAACATGTTGTTAGTTAGCTTTTGTAACCACTTGCTCTAAATGGGTCGAAATAGTTTTCTGGCAATAGAAATCGAAGTTAGTTTAAGTGACAGGGTTTAACGGTAAGTTGCTTGTCATTTGAGTTGTTGTCTTATGCTGTGCCCGATTTTTCGACAAGCCTCCTTCAATTAATTTTGGAAAATCACAACATATTTTTATAGAAATCCAGAAAACTGCCCGAGTGCTCCGCATGATACAGCTTTTACCTTAACGAATTTCCATCTTATAAGCTCCCCCATTGTAAGGACGACAAGCTTGGTATCCAAACCGATCTTGACCCTACAAAACAGCAGAATTAAGCTGGCGGATAACATGACAGAAGATTAACGGACAACCCCAGTTCTGTTGTAAGCTATAGCAGATCAACTAATCAGCAGCAGCTTAAAAATCCAAACTAGTAGAATCAGGTGAGATGACCTAGCAATCTAACAGTTCATGAAATTATTGTCAAGTTCATAAAGATTTGTGTGTGCTGTGTTGAGCCTCCAGAAATTGGTCACGACACTTGGAACTAGTTAATTATTTGACATATATATAGGATTATGTCGATCTCATGGCTCAAGTTTGGAAGATTACTATGCTTGTTTTTTTAGTTGAATTTAATTCTCAATTTTATTTTTTAATATTAAATTGATCGAAAATTAAAAAAAAAAAAATTGTATTTTATATGAATATTAGAACCTCATGACCAAGATAGTTGATTGGATAGTTAATCTGAGTTGATAAGAGACGATCTAATATGTTATCATTTTAATGTTACCTTGTACATCTAAGATTTTTTTAAAAATTATGGCGCTTGATGAATAACATTAATTTTTTTAAAAAAAATCTTAAACTTTTTTCTATCAATTTAACCTATTTACAGCCTAATTTTTTGAAATTAGATTTTTTTTTTCTTTTTTTTTCCATTCAACCCTCTCCTTTTCTCTCTCTCTCCCTTTTTTATTATATATTATCCTTGATGAAAGAAATTAATTGGACTGTATATTTATCAAAATTTCACATATGGGACGTTAGTTTCTCACCCATTTTTCTATTTCCTATTGTCTTTATAGTGATGGTGGACTACAGGTAATATCTATCAGCTGTCATAAGGCCTTGGCTAATTAATTGCTTTATTATTTCTAGAATCATAATGAGTACCCGTTTTTCTATTTTCTATTGTCATAAAAGTGCCAGCGTTTGAGGGACAAGTGGCACTTAATTATAAGGAAAAGCAAGCCGCCGAGTGAAAAAGGTGTGAGCGTATATGGTGCATTCTCTTATAATTCAATGCAGATTCAAATACCACCGAAATTGTAGTTCAGTTGACAGATAACCGTTCTGTCTTAACCAATATCTTGAGTTTGAGATTTTAAGTATAAATGGTGCTACGTGGGAGAGCTTGAATTAATGGATGGACACCGGATGATTATAAAAAAAAAATGTAGATTCAAATAATGGATTATTTATTTATTTTCATTCTCAAACTCTTATTCATTGAGTCTTTTGTAATTAATTTAGTAGTTTCAACATCAGGAAGAAATTATAGTTTAGTTCTTTGATTTTCCAAATAATTAAATATCAGTCTCTTTATTTTTCTAAAATTTATTTTTAGTCCATGGCTTAAGAAAAAAAAGATTAATTGAATTTCAACATAAAAGAAAGAAAAGAATGATCGACACCCATTCTAGCCATTAAAATGGTCAATCTTAGTGTCAATAATTTCTATTGCATTAGAGGGGTTACACTATGATTTTTTAAAATTTGAAATTTTCTATGATGACAGATCTAAGTTTAAGAAGTTTTTTGTTCCTGTTGATTTTGGATTTTTCAATTGATTTATGGGTTATTTGCAACCATAAATAGGTTTATCAAAATCTGTATGGTATTTTTTAAATGTTTTGAATTAAAAAATGAGTTGAAAAGAAGGTTTTTGAACAATAAATAACAATACCCTAACAAGATAAAAAAAATAAATAATAAAAAGCACCTCAAGATGCGGCACAGAATTGTATGCCGGTGTTAAATGAGAGAACACGGTGGTCTCTGGGGGAGGTTTTTGAACTCACGACGAGGAAAGCGGGGGAGTTGGCCGTACGTGGCCATCCCATCTAGCAGTGCTACGAAGTATCCTCCTCTCCACTGCCATAAACAGACAAATAAACAATTATAGATTTTAACTCATAAGCTGGAAAAGGAAAAGAATAATACTTGACCAGGGCAAAGACCCAAAAGCTTGAAGTTTGAATATTCAAATATGTTGTCAGCCGAGCTTATTCTGGGTGCGCCACACCCTCTTTTCATTTCTTGGCCCTCTCGATACGGCCAGCTGATCTTTTCATGTAAAATTTGATTACTTCTTTCGCGTGTGACTCGGTCAGATCAGCTGTGTGAACTTTTCTCATGCGTCGGCTATTTTTGTCTGGGCTCTTTTCCAGTCATTTTCCCTGCACGTTTCTGAGCTTTGACCCGTCTCCACGCGCACAATCTAGACCGGCTGGCTAGAAATTTTTTGATCATGCTTATGTGAACGTAATTCCTCTTTGGGCCACGCTGTCAAATCAGCTGATTTTAACCATATATGTTTGATTTTAATGTATAATTCAAGATGAAAAAACAAAATAAATGCTTGAAAAAATCAAGAAAGGAGCAGCTGTGAGAATCTGTACACGTAGCGGTACTATACAGCTGCTAGAGAGATCAGTGTTAGGCACGTACAGCTGGTTTAAGTTTGTGATGGAGGTCCGGGCCACGTGCGAACACAGGCTGTTACAAATATCACAAGCCAACTTGCACTAACATTAATAAAAACTTTACTCCACTTACTCTCCTTCCGATTCTATCTTGGTAACGTGGAGATGCACTAAAGCTCTTCTCAGCTGTTAATAGCCAAGCTGCTTTGATCAGACGAATTGATGTTAAGCCACACTAATTTCCTCTTAAAATAAAAAAAAAGGCGAAAAAATCAGTATCCAACAATTGCAACTATATACATCCATAATAATTATTGATCAAAAGACAGCAAGAACAGATATAATTTACCATGATGATGATAGACGGCATGGAAACATCATCATTGCTTTGAAGCATTCCCTCCGCTGCATAAATAGTAAATTATATATATAAATATATAAATTGTCAACTATGCTATATTAAACTCGAGTCTCCCCATTATTTTCTTCAAGGCTTCAAGGCTGTTTCCGTAGCACATTCTAAATAGAAAAGCAATCCCAGAAAGAAACTCATCCTAAAAATATAGCTGCTATATAGGAAGTGTCGTCTGTCAATTAGTGCAAATATGCCCGACCGACTCTTACATCTTATTTTCACCTTTTATGCACAATCCGTTGATTTCTTTCACAATCTATGTTTTTCCCCCCTAGATCTTGGACTTCAAGACTTCGACAAATTGATTGTTTTATAAAGTATTTATTATTTAAAAATAAATATTTATTTAATTACACAATACATCAAAACAATCTAAAAATATATATAAAAACACATTTCCCAACAACATGGAAGTTCACTCACCACCAACTACTTCGCTCACCACAAAGTTTAGGATCACCTAGCTAGTTTTCTTAATTAATCTAGCCACCTCATTGGTTTTGAATATTACAAGGATCAGACCGCCACCTTTACCTTATAGAGGTATTGAATATTTATCTACAAGATACCTAATTTGCCGCCAAATTGACATATATATATCTATATATATATAGTTAATATTACATGATAAGGCTGCATGATTGAATTGTAAATGGCATTTGTTTATGTTATAGATAAATGGGAGTAAATTGCTTCTCTGAATAATATTCTTTGAACAACCAGCCATATAGAATGAGACACCCTTTTGCACGAGGAAGACGGAGAACGAACGATATCATCTAGGGTTTTTATATGATGCCATCCAGCTTGATTCTACTCAAGGACGGCATTTGCCCTAAATATTTATAAATAACACTTTCTTTCTCTGCATAGAATTAAAATTTTGGATTCGAAAATCAAGTCACGTGGATTTTCCGGATTAGGCCTTTAATTAAAAGGAATATCAAATAAATAAATTAACTAATGGATACCATGTACGACTAAAAAACGGCATAGTGACATATATATATATATATGTGTGTGTGTGTGTCCTGACAATAAGAATCTTACTTTTTCTTGGAACATTATTGATCCATGAGCATTTGCCAATGTTTGTGGACAAGTACATCCAATCCAATGGCTTTTGTCAAACATAGTTCGTATGCAGATAAAAATATATTTTTTTAAAATCATCATAATTACGTACACACAGGAAATGAAATTCTTAATTTAATTGCTTTAATTTTATGTAAAAATTTAATGTATGGTTTTTGAAAAAAAAAATACCAATGATCTGAATTATCTTGCAGGTCATACACCCTTTTTGGTTGATCTACTTCCGGACTTGCTGGGTTGTTTAGTAGTTTATTACAGCTTTCAATAGATGATTTTTTTTATTTAGTTTCTTTGCATGCATGATGCGCCTGCAATTTCTTCTTATTTTATAAAGCGCAAAAGAATCGATCAGAGACAACTCGGATAGATATGTGACTGTGGAAATAAAGATTACAAAATGCATTTTATTTGTAGCTCTTTCTTTTTTATTTTATTGCTGCCGTTGCATCTTAGATGATTTTTTTTAAAATATATATATTTTTTAAATTAATACATGAAAATAATCTAAAAATAAAAAAAAATATTTACAGTAAAAATAAAATTTTGTTTTTTTAATTTTTTTGAAACGAATATTGAAAATTATACTCCAAAACCTACGGTAGACCAGAACGAGAAAGTGAGAAGTACTCTCTCAACTGAAAAACTAAACAAGCGGTGAAAGGTTTGGAGGTTGATAACGGTGCTGTTCACTTGGGCCAGTTGGAGAACTTTCGATCAGCAGAATCTTGCTTTCCTCTCTCTCGTCTCTTCGAAAGAAACTTCTTCGACGTAATTACTGAAATACCCTCGAGTGGACACTCGTCAACATGACAGAGCGAGTTGGTCACTCCCTCTATTCAGAAACGTACTGGCAAGGCAGGGAAGCCCCCGTTCGGTAACCAGGAGTATTTTTGTTTATATATATATTAAAAAGTATTTTTAATATCGACACATTAAATTAATATAAAAATAAAAATAAAAATAAAACCAAGTTTAAACACCATCGTGTCAAACATATTAGTAATATGTTAAAAGGATAATTAAGACAATTATAATATTATTTTTGAAAATATTTTTTAGTAAAACATGTTTTAATATTAGTATATTAAAATAATTTTAAAAAGAAAATCAAAATTTTACATAAAAAGTAATTGCATTGCCAAACTAAATCGAGCTGCAAGATTACATCACCTTTCCATGGCCCCATTTTCGTTGACGGTTGAAAACCAATCATTAGACCAAACCTCTGCATAAAAAAACCTAACCCGCCAATCCCCGCCAGAGAGAGAAAATACCAACAAAACAATTTCTGTAACATTTTTACCGGATACCGGCACTGTAGATTTTCTTATTTGTTTTCCATTTAAGTATAACTTCAATGTTTTTCAAAAAAGAGAGTGTAACTTCAATTTAATTTTTGTGACTTAAATAATAGTGCTTCTCGTGATAGACAAAGCTTGAACCTGGGACCGGTCATATCCCTGTGAGCTGCTGTCACCGCCAGCTAATTCCATACTGTTCATAAGTGATGCAAACTTGCAAAGTAGATAATTGGTGTGTTGCAACTGTGGTTGGTTATTTTTTAAAATATTTTTATTTAGAATTATATTAAAATATTTTTTAAAAAATAATATTTTATATCAAAATAATTTAAAAAAACTAAAAAAATTAATTTAAAATAAAAAAATAAAATTTTCTCTTTTTTTTCAAAAACACTTATAAAAACACTGTCAAACAACTTCACTATGCTTTCCGACCCATGTACAGTAGTACTTAGAGCATATTAGTTTCTGCAATTCATTTTTATTTTCATAACATGTTAATATTAAAAATAAAACAAATATTATCTAATATGTTTTTAAATAAAAACAACTTCTATAATACTCAAAATAATCTAATCGCCATGTCGTTTTTTAGGCACGACTAATTGGGCTCCGCGTTTAGTTTCCCTATATTGACGGAATCCGGTGTGAAAGACGACTGTCTCCTTGGTGTTCTTGTCGAAACAAAGACAAGGACATGAGTGTCACGTGAAAAGTAGAATAGCAAATCAGAGCTGGTAGGTGACGGTGATTCTGTGCAAAGTCGACCGCTGGAAGGAAAAGTTACGGGCGGCTTTTATTTCATATACTGTATTGTTATTCTTATGTCATTGTTCATACCACGTTATCTGTTCGGATGAACGGTTAGATTTTGTCAATGGAAACATAAAGTCACTGTACCTTCTTACACTTGATAATTACGTCTCTCCATCCCCTTTCTTTTCTCTGACCAGAATAGCAAGCCATTAACTCTCTGATAGCTCCGTCAAGCGAATTGTCTAAGATAACCGGTAACAATTTGATTGCATGATATACAAATACTATTTTTTAATTTTAAAAATATATTTTATATTAATAAATCAAAACAATAATAAAATATTAAAATAATTAATTTAGATTAGATAAATAATTTTTCTTAAAACTATTTTTAAAACACAAAAACAGACGAGTTAGATAAACATGTGAATTGGACTTTACGAGGGCTAAAATGGTAAACGAACCTGAAAAGGTAAGCTTTCAAAAGAGCGAAACGAGAGATAACAATTGGCCCGAAGGCGTTTGGTTGAACCACCTACCAACTGCCACTATTTCCCTCAACATCTCTCTCTCTCTCTCTCTCTATTCCATCCCAATTATTTTCTTAATTAAAAAAAAAAGCATTAAAAGTATTGATACTAAATTTATTTTTCCACTATAAAACTATAAACTATCCTCTTTAAATCCTTTTTTCGGTTTTCTAAGCCATTCCTTTCTTTTCGCACTCTATCAACTGTTCCCTTCTTTTCTTTTCTTTTCTTTTCACTCACTCTCTCTACTTGTCTCCTCACCTTCCACCAGAAGACAGCCGTTTCTCGACGGGAACAGCTTTTCTCTCCGGCATATAACCTCCGTATCTTGCCGGAAAACTGCGAATTTGAATTGACTGTTTGTTTAGTTTCGTGTCTCTGACACGGTTATTGACAACTTTTTTTTCTGGATCTCTGAGTCTGTTTCTGTTTGTTCGTATTTGGTCCGTTTTGAGAGAATGTGGCGTGCTTGATTGGTGCTAATGTCTTCGTTGGAGAAGATCGTGATCTAGGGTTTGGAATTGGTGTATTTGTTGATTTTAGTTTGTTTCTGTCGGCTACAATTTGATTAAAACGGAGACGAATAGAGAGCGACTACGGAATGAAATGGTATGTGATTTCTCGTTGCATTAACATATTTAACCTAAATGTTTCTTATCCCTTTTCCACTATTTTTTGTTGATGCTCATAACATTTTGTTCAGTCGTTATTGGAATTGTTTTATTCCAGTTTCTGTTGGACAGATCTTACACGTTGTTCTACCATGCAATGGTGTTTTTTCCCTGTAGTTCTTAAGATTTTCAGTTTTTTTTTTTTGGTAAATTGTGCTTCCTGAATACTTGATTCTTCGAGGCTTCGTTTTTGTCGCATTTTCTGTTACGTGTCAAAGATTATTTGATAATTTTTAAGAGAGTTTTTTTTTCTTTTTCTAAATGAATTTTATAATTTATAAAATTTATTTTTTATTTTTCGAATTTCAATTTAATTTTAGACGTCTAAGAAGTTGCACACAAAGATGACGATGTGATGCGTCCTTTTTTTTTTATCATTTATCTAATCTCATTTTTCAGGCGCCTGTAAAAATAGTGAATGAAGTGTCTACGCGTGTATTTGTTGAACTTTCAACTTCGACCATGCCTTGATTTTCTGCTGATAAAGATAAAGAGAATTTGAGTTGAAAATGAGATGATATGGTCCTAGATCTAGTTGGGTCAATTTGTACTTATATTAGGTTGAAATATTCCTTTGATTTATTTATTTATTTTTGACTCTCAGTTCAACATGGGTCCTGTGAGCACACCTTTTGATTTTTTTTTGACGGCGATAAATGATTAATTGACTCTGAAACACATTCTTTGGGGTGGAAGTAACTTGGGTGTAACAATGCGGCTGTTTAGTTTCGTGTCTGGGAAAATGCATGATGAAGTTGTGCTTCATGCTGGTAGCATTCGTGCATTAGAGGCTTACGTGCTCTCGCATCTTCTATCAAAATACAGTATAACACGCCCCCCCCCCCCCCCCCTTTTTTTTTTTGTTCTGGTCAGATTACTTCATTTTGTTTTGACAGGTGGAAGGAAGGGTGTGCTTGTCCAGAGAAGCTAGGAGTGGGCGAGAATACTTGAAGCGGAGAAGGCTTCAGCGAATGAAATCAGAAAGTGTCACAGAAACTGTAAGTGTCCCCAATATGATGAGTAGAAGCAGAGGAAATAATTTAAGGGCTTCAGCATCATGTGGTGTTAGGGTAAATGGTAATGCAGAATCATTATCTCGGTCTGCTGGAGCTTCAAGTGGAAAGGATGTGTTTTCAAAGCCAAAGATGGATAAGTATGACACGAGAGATTTAGAATGGACTGAGAAAATTCCTGAATGCCCTGTCTATTGTCCTACAAAGGAGGAGTTTGAGGATCCCTTGTTGTATTTGCAGAAAATAGCTCCAGAAGCTTCAAGACATGGTAATGACTCTTCTTGAGTTCAGCTTTTCCTCTAATTTTGATTATATGAACATGAAAAATTGAACTTCAGGAGACCAAAAATCCTGCCAATTTCTGATCCAAGTTGGTGAAAGCCGTCTTATAAAATTTATTCCTAAACGTTGTTATGTGAAAAAGTAATGTGGTCATGAAACAGGGTCTTTAAGACAATTTCTTAAAACCTTGTTTACAATGATACTGATGTGGTCTTACTGGTCTATCAACTCCTATAAATTGCATGGAAGTGACCTGCTTAAATAGAGGTTTATGTGAAAAACTTAAAAATGGTTTTTGGTTGAATAGAGGTTTATGTAAAAAAAATTAAAATGGGTTTTTGGTCGACATATCTTCTGTACAAAGCCTGGATATGTCTGTAATAAAAGCAAGCTGGCCATGTTGTCTATTAGTTTTTTTGGTTTCTTTTATCAGTGAAGAAATCTTCTTGGCTTTACTTAAAATAACTGTGGATCTAATAGTATTATTATCTAAAAATTGACCACCTGAATTCTCAATGTAAGTCACGGGCACATCTTATTTATGCATTCCCTGCTTCATATAATAGTGTATTGTGAAGTGTAATGGACACATTCTTATTTTTTTGTCAACCCCATCCGAGCGTCAAGTGGAAGCACTCTTTGTTCTCATCATAACACAATCCTCTATTCCTATGTAAAATTACGCTTGTGTAAATTATAAAACTTAGGAAGCACTGTTGCTTTGTTGTCATCAATGACTGGTTTCTGCAGCCATGTTTTTCTCAATCAAATTAATGTGATCTGTATCTTCTTCTTTTTTTCTAATGTACAGGTATATGCAAGATTATTTCTCCTGTCAGTGCAACAGTTCCTGCGGGGATTGTATTAATGAGAGAGAAAGCAGGATTCAAGTTTACAACTAGAGTACAACCTCTTCGTCTTGCTGAGTGGAATACTAATGATCGAGTCACCTTTTTTATGAGTGGAAGGTTAGTTTTATTACTTCAAAGAGATATTGTTTTTGACTTGAATGTTCTCTCTGGTTTTAAATGAGTGGCACTTTTCAGAAATTATACATTTCGTGATTTCGAGAAAATGGCGAACAAGGTTTTTGCCCGTAGATATTGTAGTGCCAGTTGTCTTCCTGCGACATACTTGGAAAAAGAATTTTGGCATGAAATTGCTTGCGGAAAGACAGACACAGTTGAATATGCTTGCAATGTTGATGGTAGTGCCTTTTCATCATCTCCCTGTGACCCACTTGGAAATAGCAAGTGGAATTTGAAGGTGTTGATTTTGCTTTTGCTTTTATCATCTCCTTTACTTTATTCTGATAGAGGTTCATCTGTTTAATTTAGCCCGAGGGAAAAATATTTTTGGAAGTAGTGGAATTGGTCAGGAGTGCAAAACCAAAAACAAAAAGTTTCGGGAGAATGCGCAAAGCATTCAGAGCGGGGCTTAATAGTAAGATGTAAAATACCATGATCTAATGGCTTAAATCAAATCCAACTGGAGGTCACCAATCATAATATGAGAATTTGTTTCACATGAGTGCGCTGCAAGAGAAACCCTCACTATTACTCCCAGCAGATATCAGTGTGGCACAGAATGGCGTCTTATCCTTGGAAGGGTGCCAGAGTTCTGGCACTTTGGTTCCTTTGGTGCTTCCTGGGTTGAAAAGTGGGAACCATATACTTGATCTCTGCTGATAGCCTGATACATGTTTTTTTCCATACCAGATTAGACTACTGTGTTGTAGACTGGAGAAATTGTGCCCACGAGAGACAGTAGTTTATAGTGGACTTGATATATTTTGTTCCTTTGTGAATAAAGAGGAAAATCTTTTAAAATAGCTGGAAGATCATCCCCTCTACCTTCCCGCTTCAACCCCCTCCCTCCCTATTTTAAAACATTATTCTACTGTTGTGGACCTTAAGTTGCTTGTTGGGAAAAAATAGATCACTAGTTACCATACTTGACTCTGAATAATGTCATTTCTTTATGTTTCTTGTGTTGCATGTACAGCCACTACCAATTATTATTTTTCATCTTTGTTTGTGATTTCAGAATCTTTCCCGGCTGCCGAAGTCCATTTTGCGCCTTCTGGAAACAGTTATTCCGGTAACTACTCAATATTTAATTTGTGTGGACTTGATGTCCCTTGTTGACATAGCTTGCACTTATTTCAGGGGGTAACCGATCCTATGCTTTACATTGGAATGCTGTTTAGTGTGTTTGCTTGGCATGTAGAAGATCATTATTTGTATAGGTATGATTCATACACAATGCTTGATGAGTTTCAATGTATTATTTTGTATCCTTTGCCCTGCTCTGCTTTGTAACGTTGGTAAATTGTTTTGTTAACGTTGATTCACCTTTCAATTTATATACTGTTGTGGCAGCATCAACTACCATCATTGCGGAGCGTCGAAAACTTGGTATGGAATTCCAGGTCATGCTGCTTTAAAATTTGAAAAAGTGGTCAGAGAACATGTGTATAGCCATGATATTCTATCAACTGATGGGGAGGATGGAGCTTTTGATGTACTTTTGGGGAAAACAACTCTGTTTTCTCCGAATATATTGTTAGAACACAATGTCCCAGTCTACAAGGCTGTGCAAAAGCCCGGGGAGTTTATAATCACTTTCCCAAGAGCTTATCATGCGGGATTCAGCCATGGTAAGATATTTTCCTTTTATCCGAGTTTATAATAGTAAGATTTTAAAATGTTTATTAAACATAACTTCCAAACTTGATTTTGGGATCTTTATCACAGTAGAATGATGTATTTTTCCTTCTGTATATTTGAAGGATTCAACTGTGGTGAGGCTGTGAACTTTGCAATTGGTGATTGGTTTCCTCTAGGGGCTGTAGCGAGCCAGCGCTATGCACTCCTCAACAAGGTTCCTCTACTTCCTCACGAAGAACTTTTGTGCAAAGAAGCAATGCTTCTTTATACAAATCTGGAACTTGAAGATTCAGATTATACCTCTGCAGACTTTGTTTCCCATAATTGGATTAAGGTTTCTTTTGTGAAACTGATGCGATTCCACCACTTTGCTCGCTGGTCTATAATGAAATCAAGAGCACGCACTGACATTTTGCCAAATATGAATGGAACAATCTTATGCACCTTGTGTAAACGAGACTGCTATGTGGCATTCCTTAACTGCAGCTGTGACTTGCATCCTGTGTGCCTTAGACATGGTATAATTTACTCCATATCTTCCATAGACAACATATAACCCACATCTCTTCTTTATATGATTAGTCATTTTTTATTGTCTTTTAATCACTTCACAATTTTGCTGCAACCTGTCCAGATTTCCGCTCACTTGACTTCTCGTGTGGGAAAAACTACACTCTGTTTTTGAGGGATGATATTTCCAACATGGAAGCTGCAGCAAAGAAGTTTGAGAAGGAAAATGGTATATTAGAGGAGATTAGACAGCAAGCAAACATTGGTGATGATTTGTACTCGTATCCGTTATCCATGAAGTTTAATAGTGTTCCTGAGGATGGGTACACTCTTTATTGTGGTAAAAGCTTTGATTTTAATTCCGAGACTCCTGCGAGAACTCGGGAATGTTTGCAAGAGTTTAGCGAATCCAAAAACAAATATGGCATTGGAAATTGTAGACCTGAATTCTCAGAAGCTTCCATTTCTTGTGCTGCATCTACTCTCTGTTCTCCGGGAGAGCTAGTTGAAAGCTTTTCTGCTTTTGACAATGTATGACTCACCTCTCTTATTCCAAAATGTGGCAAATCACACTTAAAGATGCTAGTAGTGAAAAATGAGGTGTTTTTAACATTATTATTAATGGGTTTTGTTTCTATTTTTGCAGGGAAAGGTGCAGGCTGATTCCAATGTAGGAAAACTTGATTATAAACGGTTATTTAAGGAAGGATTGCACTGCAAACATGGATCCTCGGTATCCTCTCTATTACATCATGAGTTCCCAAGAACCCAGCAAAGTAATCTTGTTAATGGGTTAGAGGCTAAACCCAGTGTTGATGAACAAAGTGATGATTCTGACTTGGAGATATTTAGGGTTAAGCGCCGGTCTTCTCTGAAAGTGGAAAAAAGATTTGTGAATGATGCTTCATCTTCAAAGAATTATGAACACCAGGTATGGTGGTATATTACCTTGCACTGTGTATATGGTAAATTCCTTTCATGTCACATAACTAATCCCGTTGCTTTAGTTATCTTGTCAACAGGATAGATTAGGAACTTAATATGTGTTTAAAGATAAAATTAGCTCGCACAATGGAGAGTTATCGGATTATATAGGATAGATTGAGCTGTTAACGGAGGATTTATGCTTTTAGTTCTTCTCTTGTATGTATCCTTGAATTTTAAGGATTCTCAAGTGGTTTCTTTTGAATTATATGAATTTATTATTGCTTCCTCTCTTTTGCATTGTTCCCCCCCTTTCCAATCCAATATACATTACCTGTAAAAAGCAAACAATGTCTGAATTAAGGTATTATCTTTCCCTGATGTAATTTTCCGGTGTCTGATTGAATCTGGGTTATCAGATAAAAGGATTTTGGAGGGTGGCATCAGTTTCTCATGGAAGTGACATTAGATTGTTTGAATTCTATGGCAAGTTATTTACAACGCATAGTGTAGTGTCCCAACTTGCACTCATTAATCTTCATTTCGTTCTGAAAATTAGTCTTCCTGATCTACTATGCTCCAATTTTGTTTCCTTCTCATGTTTTGGTCATTTAAACAGGGGCTTAAAAGACTGAAAAAATTCCGGTCTGAAGGAAGATATGGGCAAACAACTTCATCAGAATGCTTCAGAACTGACGAATCAAACCGCGGTTCTACTTCAGGCTCAGATTATAAAGAAGCACCAGAGAGTGCCTCAAAGGACAGGTTTGCCAGGGGAAGTATTATTCCAATCACTATTAAGTTCAAGAAGTTGATCAATGAAGAAGCAATGAGTAGACAGCGAGAACAACACAGATTGGACCCGTTCCAGCATGCAGTAGGAAAGACTACGAGGGAACCAACCCCTATAGAGATTGGGCCAAAGCGTCTTAAAGTCAGAGGCCCATCATTTCTAGGTTCAGAGAGCAGGTTAGATTGACTTGATGATTGATGTGAAAACTGGCTGGCCTTCCTTTGGAGTATTATCTAGAGCCTGACCTCGCTAACATTTTTTTCTCTCACAACGGGGTTCTAACGACACGGATTATCCAAAAGATTGATTATGAGAGCAGCGGCAAAGATTAACCAACTCTAGCACATACTTTATTCTTTGTGCAGGCCTCGAATTGGCTTTGCACGGATGTTGATGATTCTTGAGGTTCTCATGCCGGGATGTTTTTCTGTCTTCTGGCAGGAGAACCTTCCTTCCTCCTAGCTGGAAGTAGAGAATGTGATTCGTATGAATGTAAATTTGTTCTAAACAGTCGAACTAATTCTTGCAAGGAAAGTGGGTATCCCACTGCTCCTTAATTTAAAGTCAAGTCTGCTGCTTCCTTGATTCTTTTTTTGTAGCAATGGACTACATGAATAAATGCAGGGAAATATCTTTCTTCCCCCCTCTTGGATCCGAGTCATGATGCTTGCTTTGTTCATTATTTGATGTTTTGAATTGGTTTGGTTGTATTTTGAAGTCATCCAGAAGAAGGTGAGCCACACAGATCACATGTTGGTCCTTGTCTTTTCGAAAAAAGGAACAGAAAAAAGTCTGATGTAACGATGACTCCAGTGGTATGCCGCGTCTGTTTCGAATATTGAAGAAAATAGAGAGCTTGAAATCATGGTAGAGAACAGTAACGTAAAAACATTAGTTCCTTTTCTTCATTTTGAAAACAACAGTTTCTGTTTTTACTTCATGGTAATGAACAATAAAATAAAAACATTTAAGGATCACAGCATCAATTCTGACGAGAATTATTCCCTTTGTGAGGTAACAACATTATCTTTTACCTGTACACAAACAGTCAATGTAGTTGGAATCAGATGAGAATTTCAAATGACATCAAAACATCAGATTTCAATTCTTTCCGTACAAGAGCAAATAGCAAAATCATAAAAATGGCTATTCGAATAGTGTGTAGATGATTTTTGAGTTGATGTTCAGTTCAATGATAAAAAAAAATCATTTTAGAGAGCTATTTTTTTTTTAATTTTAAATAAAATTCAATTATTTTGTATATAGTTTAATTATACAATTAATAGGAGTAAGTTATGTAATTAAATAATTGCTTTTGAGAAGCCCGCCAATATTAAAATTATTATTTATATTTATATTTATATTTATATATTATTCAAAGAACTATTTTACAGATTTGGCTCACCAAAATATCTCTTACCATTATAATTACTCTTAATATTAGAAATGAGTGTTAAATAGTGGGGTTCATCAACTATGTTTGAAGAGATAGATCGGGCCTATAAATAATATTTTTATTTTTATAGTGATTTTAGAGTATTTATAGATTAGATGGGATAATTTAGGTTTTTAGAATATTTTAAGGGTGTTTTCTAGTCAAAATAAAGTGAAAATTGAGCTTTGAGGTTAAAAAAAACATGTACCTATTTTTTTCATCGAAGAGGGCCAAAAGATCATTATAGTAGACGATATAATTTTGCTGTACTTTATATATATATGGAGAGCTTAATATAAAAAAGGTGTCGGGCATGCATGCATGCATGCACGCACTCCTGCTTCCTCAAACCCATAAGACTTTAATTTTTTTCAGAATACATTTTTATTTATATTAATAATTACAATATAGAATACTGATAATCTTATGAATACATATATATTAATTAATTATCTTGAACTTTTATAAAAAAAAACAAATGATGGTGATAATAAAAAAGAAGAAGCAGTGATATAAAAAGGAAAAGATTGTTTGCAATTATGAGGGGGCATAGTTCTTGTCTGGTGGGAACCTACATGCTTCTTTACCTTGATTTCTACCATATCTCATTTTGATTGGGCTGTGAGGTGGACCGTTCTCTTTTCTTTCCTCCAATCAAATTCATCTTTATTGAAGAGAATAAATTAAACTGTGGAAAGTGAAGCCCGGGAAAGGAACAAAATATATTTTAGTTAATGGGTTCCTGTCAAAATCTATAAAATTTCTTTCCGTCACCAATCTCTCTAGATTTGATTGTAGGGAACTTAAAAAAAATTATTTCAATTTTTTTTAATATTTGTAAGACATTTTAATATGATGATGTTAAAATTAATTTTTTTTATAAAAAAATATATTTTAACACGTTTATTTATGAATGAAAAGTATATTAAAAAAGAAAATCAACTAATTCCCAGACAAGTATATGGGAATCTTAATATGCGAGATATGTTTGCTCAATCAAGGAAAATAGCTACCACGCATCATTTCTCTTTTAAGGAATTCAAAAGGTCTAAATATTTGGGAATATAGTATTCAAGCCTTCCACTAATTATTCTTTTTAATTTTTTAAAAACCTGATTAAGAAAGTAGCCAGCTGATGGCGATTAAAAGTTTGAAATGACCACAGCCAGTTGTATCAGCTGCTGGAGCACAATCTTATAGCCCTGTTAATTTGTCGCATGCAATGTGAACACCCTATTAAATAATTTAAATTGATATACTAAGCTTTAAGATATATTTTACAATCAAAATAATAATAATAATAATAAACAATTAATATCTAATTAATAAAGCGATTAGTGGAAACTTGAGGACCTTCATTGATTTCCATCATACGGAACAAGATCTTCCATCGCACCGGGACTTTTCACTTGAGAAATTCCCAAGCATAATATTTTTTGGGATTCGATGAAATTCCATTTATTCTTTAGGTATTTTTTATGAATTTTCTAGATTTGTATAAAATAATTAAGTTATGAGACGAATCCAAAACTTGTAATATAGATCTCAAATTTAAAGAAAATGTCAAATAATGCTAAAAAAAAATCTTAGTGCATGAACAAAGCTTAAAATTATATTGATGCACTTGACTTAATTTATTGAAATATTCTGACTTAAATACTACCCGGCTCAAAAATCCAATTTAAAGAAAGTTTGGGCAAGTAATACAATTTTTTTTAATAAAAACATTATTAATTATGAATTATGAGCCCACATGAGAAGTTCAATTTCCCATAGTGTCAACTGGCTGGTGTTCATTGAGGTGATATATATCATGTCCAAATTAAACTCAAAAGATGTTCGATTTAATTTTTATAGTTGATTCAACTCATACTTTTAATTAACTAGATTGTTTTTAA
Organism: Salix exigua; assembly: GCA_032356905.1. Taxonomy (NCBI): domain Eukaryota; kingdom Viridiplantae; phylum Streptophyta; class Magnoliopsida; order Malpighiales; family Salicaceae; genus Salix; species Salix exigua. The sequence goes on along the minus strand of CM063588.1, from coordinate 8,230,116 downwards.
CTCTTATTTAAATAGTTTTGTATCTTATATTTCACTTAGATTAAAAGACATTAAGAATTATTAATATCTAAATCTATCAAATGCAATTTATGATTGCACTTTTAAGACATGGAAAATTATAATTTATGTCTTTATTCTATAAATGGCGTCACACATTTGCAAGAGAGATACAGAGATTGCGAAGTAAAGAAACATGTTGACCCACGTGCATTTAACAATGTCATGTCCGCAATAGAGTTTTGTTTTCTCCCTCTGATTATAAAACGTACAACAATTTGTCTCCAAGGTCTCGTTGGTCATTTACCAATTCATCGGAACATTAACTAAATCACCGAGGTGTTGAGGTTTTTTTTTTTCAAAATATGTTTTGTTTAAAAAAGTATGATGTTTCTGTAAAGAAATATGAAATGATCTTCAACTGTATTATTGAATGGAATGGAAATGAAATGATCTTCAACTGTATTATTGAATGGAAAGGAATAGAATGGGATGACTTTTATAGCCCCTAAACACACGAGATTAGTGTGTTAAACATTATAGTTGCTCAACCCCTAACAGATTCTGTTAGCACAACAATTGCTAATAGACTTGTAACAGAATTATGCATGAAGAGCAGTTGCATACTGTTCAATGTGATTTTATTATACTACTACAATCCCTCCCTTAAACTAACTATGATACATAGTTAGTTTAACTCATCAGCTTTACATATTCCCATTTGATTCTTAAATTTCTACAAAGATTCCAACTTCAATGGTTTCATCATCACATCCGCGATCTGCTCTCCCGATCCGCAATATTTCAGCTCAATTATTCCATTGTTAGCTAACTCTCTCAAGAAATGGAAATGTACGTCTATATGCTAGCTTCTCCCATGCACGACAGGATTTTTTTGACAATTTGATGGTGGAACTGTTGTCGCACATGACGATGGTATTCTTCTTTTGATCTTGACCAATCTGTTATAGAACCCTTCTCATCCACACCACTTGACTCGCATAAGCAGCTGCTGCCACAAACTCTATTTCTGTGGTGGACAAAGTGACGATTGGTTGTTTCTTTGATGCCCAGGACACTGCTCTAGAACTCAAGAGAAACATATAACTAGAAGTACTTTTTTGGTCATCTACATCACTGGCATAGTCGTTGTTGGTGTAGGCAACCAAATCAGTTGACCCTCCTTTATTGTACATGATTCCACAATCAAATGTGCCCTTTAGATACCTCAATATATGTTTGGCAGCTTGTAAATGAATCTCAGTTGGATCACCATATATTTGCTAATCAAACTTACACTATACATCAGATCTGGACGAGTTGACGTGAGATACATGAGGGTTCCTATGATTTGCTTGTAATACGATTCATCAATTGCAACTCCACTTGCATCCCTGCATTGTTTAGAACCGGGAACAATTAGACTACTTACTTCATGACTTTTGGACATTCCAAATTTCTTTAAAATCTCCAGTGTGTACTTCCTTTGGCAAATGAAGATACCACCACTTCTTTGCATTACTTCAATGCCAAGAAAGAACTTCATTCTTCCCAAATCCGTCATCTCAAACGCTTTCATCATAGAGTTCTTAAAACTGTTCACCATCTCTTTATCACTACCTGTGTAGATCAAATCATCAACGTAAACACTTACAATAAGTATATTACCTTCTTTATTCTGTTTTGTGAAGAGAGTTTGCTTATTTGGACATTTCAAGAACCCCTCATTGATAAAGTAATTCTCCATGCGACTGAACCAGGCTCGTGGGGCTTGCTTTAATCCATATAATGCCTTATGCAGCTTGTATACTTTGTTCTCACTTCTCTTAGTTTTGTAGCCCTTTGGTTGTTCAATATACACATTTTCATTGAGTTCACCATAAAGGAAGGCTAATTTAACATCCAACTGGAATATGTTCCAATTTCTTTGAGCTGTTAGGGCCACTATCATTTTGACAGTTTCAATTCTAGCCACTGGTGCATATATCTCTATGTAGTCTATCCCATGTTTCTGAGTATACCCTTTTGCAACCAGTCGTGCTTTGTATTTATCATGCTCACCGTTCTCATTATACTTTATTTTATAAATCCATCTCAACCCAATTATCTTACAACCAACAAGTGTCGTAACTAATGTCCATGTTTTATTCTTTCTATGGATTTCATTCGCATCTGTCACTACCTCTTCATAATGCACTAGATCATCAGACATTAGTAATGCCAAGTTTGTTTCATTATCAGAGGATTCAGAACCCTCCCTACTGACGTAGTCACTCATCCAAGCTGGAGTTTTCCTAACTCTTCTGCCACCTACATTTGCAGCCCCTCTGTTTCTATACACATCAGCACCTGCATTTACACCGATATTTTCTCCTTCATCTGCATTTTCTGCATTTTCTCCTTTATTGTCTACACTTCCTTCATTTACTGCATTTTCTGTATTTTCTCCTTTATCATGATTGTTATTACTGAAATCAATACTGGAATTATCAACTCCTTTTTCACAGTCAACTTCCCAATCCAAGTTCATCAATATTTGCTCTTGGAAGCTCTTATCCTAGTCCCATTGCTTCTCTTCCTCAAATGTCACATCTCTACTTATAATCACTTTCTTCGTAATTGGGTTAAACAATCTATAACCCTTGGATTCTTCACTAACACCCAGAAAAACACATTTAACACTTCGTTTATCAAGTTTAGATCATTGTACCTCTGGCACATGTGCATGTGCAACGCATCCGAAAACTCGAAAGTGTTCAACAGAGGGCTTGATCCCATTCCAAGCTTCTACTGATGTGACATCTCTGATCATTAAGGTTGGACATCTGTTCAACACATAATTACTCCATCTTACTGACTCTCCCCACAATGTTTTGGAATTTCTTTCTCAAGTAGCATTGCATGCACCATATTCATCAATGTCTTGTTCTTTCGTTCAGCCATGCCATTTGGTTGAGAAGTATAGGCAATTGTGTGTTTCCTTTTAATGCCATTTAGCTTGCAAAATGATTGATTATGTTGATGTAAACTCGCCTCCCCTGTCTATTCGCAGGCATTTGATGGAGAGACCTATCTCATTCTCCACCTTCTTCTTGAAGTACTGGAAATGACCTAAAGCCTCAGATTTTTCAAGCAGCAGGTATATCCATGATTTCCTGCTATAATCATATGTAAAACACAGAATGTATTTCTTGTTGTCATACGATATAGGAGTGATTAGACCACAAATGTTAGCATGGATTAGACCCAATGCTTGACTGGCTCTCCAAAAACTCCTTTTTGGTATAGGTTCACGATGATATTTGCTAACCATACAGCCTGTGCATAACTCATATGTGGCAATAATTGTGGGAGGACCTTGAACCATTCCCTTGCTCTATGTCGTGACCAAATTTTGGGTTATTCCCCAAAACTACCAGAAAATAACAAAGTAAAATAAAATAAAAGGGGCCTGGTGTCAGCAGGAAAATCGAGGTGAAATTTTGGATGTCATCGAGAGCTCGATCATATCTTTTTTCATACCCGGAAATAAAGAAAATCGCATATTTAAGGTCAAAATAATTTACTATCAGATAAATCTGCATAAAAGCTAAGTCGAAAGATATAATTATACTTTTATGGGCCAATTTGATCTAGTGGTGGGTTAATTTAAAATTGTAATTGAGAATTAATCTAGGACCAGTTGAAGGGTTTAAATCGGTTAAATTAATTTTACTAGGGGCTTAGTTAATAAGAAATCAAGTTCGTAGATTTAATTTGAATTCAATTGATGAAATTTTCGAGGTCTAATTTGATGTTTTTTAATCTATTATGTGAAATTGGGGACCAAATTAAATAAGTTCTGAGTTTAATGGTCGATTGAGGGATAATTCGCAAAAATCACTAACCAAGGACCAGAATAAAAGGATCGCACAAAGCTGAGATTGAGACTAAATTTTTGATGGGATATAATTGGGTAAAATCACAAGTTTAAATCCAATTGGGTGAAATTAAAGAAATTATATATAAAAAAAATTGAAATCTGCATTACATAATCATGCACTGTTCCATTGCATTGCATTGAATTTTCAGGCGCAAAACAGATTAATCTTCTTCCTAATCAATAGTGATTTTTCTGCCTTATTTATCTCCATCAAAATCTTCTTCCTGATTCTCCTCTTGTCTTCCTGATCCTCCTCCATTTCTCCCTGATTTCCCTCTAATTATCTTCCTTGGCATTCATGTTTTCTCTGTTATAAATAGCAGTCTGCATGGTGAAGACAGAGGAGAAGAAAAAAGAGAGAAAGAAGAGGAGAGGAGAAGAAAAGAAAGAAATTCACGCAGAAAAGAGAGAAAAGGATAGGAAAAAAATGAGAAAAAAAGAAAAAAGCATAGTACCTTCATTTGGGTGCAGCTCTCTCCCTCTCTCTCTCGGTCTCGTTTTCTCTCATTGAAACCCAGACCCCTGTGTTTTTTTCTCACTCTCGGCAGGCAACCACCACCACTGTCGATTATTTTTGGGATATAAAAATACAATTTGGTCCCTCAACTTATAACTATTTTAATTGCACCCTCAATTGAACTTAAATTTATGATTTGTTATGTCCCCGTGAAAACAAAATTCAACGTTACCCTTAAATTCTGCGCCCCTTTTAATTTGGTCCTTGATTTCCAATTTATGCTATTTGACCCACGATTGACCATTAAACTCTCAATTGTTTCCAATTGGACCCCCGATTGCCTCAAAAAAAATTCAATTTGGCCCCCCGAAAATTCCCAACTTCTCGATTGAACCCAAATTAACTTCCAGCACTTGATTTTTCACTGATTAAGCCCTTAATAAAATTAATTTGACCAACTTAAAGTATAATTAAGTCCTTGCACTTAATTAAATCTTTTAATTGGATCCTCAATTAATTCCCAAACATAATTATATTTATAATTGGTCGACGATTAAATCCAATTGACCCATAAAATATAATTATATCCCTTGACTTAATTTTTTATACAGATTTATCCGATGATAAATTATTTTTGCCTTAAATCTGTATTTTCCTCTATTTTGGGGACAAGAGATATGATCGTACTTGCGGAAACAACCAAAATTTGCACATTGATTTTTCTAACAACCCCGACCTCTTTTATTTTATTTTTGTTATTTTTTATATATTTTGGGGAGTCACCCAAAAATTGGGTGATGATAGGGCCTAGGTATTTGGTCGGATTTATAATGAGGTGGGCTTCCAGCCCGTTTCAACTGCAAGCCCAACTTGAGAGAAGGACGGGTTTGATTGAAGCCCAGCCCATACCACATTCCTGGGCCGGCGACCCAAACCCTAGATATTCTGGCCCAAGTCCCTCTAGGCTAACAGCCCAGCTTGAAATAGGTGGGCTGACAGCCCAAGCCTAGTTCTTTTTCTTCTGGGCTAACAGCCCAGCCCGAGACAGGCTAGGCTAGCAACCAAGACTCCAAATAGGGTGGGCTGACAGGCAGCTCACCGAGAAAAAAATAAAAAAATAGTAATTATTAAGAGTCACCACCTAGTATTAAGGTTACTAGGAATCTAGTGGTCTGCGAGAGTCTTGGGTAAAGGGACTTGTCCAAGGGGAAGACGCATCACCCCTAGTGCACCCTACCTAAAGCAAGCTGCATTGTTGCTTGATTGTTTTTCCTAAATCATTTTTTATTGGCCTTCTCTAAAATTTGACGTAGTTTTATATCCGTGAGAGAACCTCTACCTCATTGCGGGTTGAAAGACTAACCAAAAATGAATTTTGCACTGCATTTTGAAAATCTTATTTTTAATCATCCACGAGCCTATATTACAGTATAATTTTACACCGCAATAGATAAGACAAAATAATTGTTAAATTATTTTTGACATTTTGGCCGAATGCCAACGGATAATCGTAAATTGGTTACGATATCCAAATTTTCTCTTTAAAAAAATATGGAAAATATGCAACACATTTTTTTTACGAAAAATACAATGAGAAAAGTTTTGGAATCCGGCCGTATGCACGAAAACACTTTTTTTTTAAATGAAATTTTTATATTTTTTATGCAACTCACACCCATTCTCTTTTTCATTACATTTTTTTTAGTACATTGTACAATCACATAATATGTACAAGAAATAAAAAATAACAACGATTTAAAATAAACACAAACATCTAAAAAAATACAGAAACAATCTCGAAAACATTGTTCACGACTGAAGCACGTGGGAACAGTGGTGGCGCGTCGTCACGAGAAAGGGGCAAAATGGAAGGGGTGTAGATCGACTTTTCTCCTTTCTTTTCTCGTCGGCGGTGATATTTTCAAACCTGCAAAACACAAACAACACACAAAGCAAACACACAAAGCATCAATGTTTTGGTTTTAGATCTTAGATATGTTCGTCTCCCCTCAGATCTCGGGTTCCTCCCTTTTTTTTTCAAATGATGGTTGTATGGTGGCCGATCTGTTGGCTAGGGGCTGCTGCCATGGATGACAGAGGAAAACTGCTTGGAGTGACGGTGGTTGGCGCTGCTGTTGCCAAAGAAGAAGATGAAGAAACGATAGCTGAGGGGGTTGTGACTTTGGCTACCATGGTGATCAGAGGTTCAGAGGCAGACGACGCTACAAAAGGGGGAAGAGAAGGTTTTATGGTGAAGAGAGGGGAAGTTGGCCGGGGAGACTGGACGACAAGGAAGGATGAACGGGGAGAAAGAGAGACGAAGGCTGCTGTTGACGATGGTGGAGGGTGAGCTGACCGGAAAATGAAGCAACTCCCGGGGCAAAGAGCTCACGGGAAGGGAGGAGAAAATAAAGGAAGGCTGAGGCAGTGGGGGAGGAAGGCGGGCCAGCGACGACAAGGGAGATCGGTCGGCCAAAGAAGAATAAAAAAGAAGGGGAAGGGTCTACAGCTGCCTCCCCAAAGGGACTGGCGGCTGCAACCCCAGAAAAGAGAGGATTAGGGTTCCTCTTTTTTAGGGTTTTTTATGTTTTAGGGTTTTTGATTTTTTTTTATTTTCGGGGTCATTTTTGGGGGGGCCCATTTAGGGTAACCAAGGTCCTATTTATAGAGTGGAAATTTGTGCACTCTTTTCACTTTGGTCTTTAATTTCAGATTTGTGTAATTTAATCCCTAAATTCGCGCAATTGGATTGGAAAAATACAATTCGATCTTCGACAATTCCAAACTTCTCGATTGGACCCAAATTAAGCTCAAGAATTTGATTTTTCATCGATTAAGTCCTTAATTAATTTGATGTGACCAATTTAAAGTATAATTAGGCCCTTGCGCTTAATTAAATTCTTCAATTAGGTCGTAAATTAATTCCCAAACATAATTACACTTTTAAATTGATCGATGATTAAATCAAATCGACCCATAAAAATATAATTATGTCGCACGACTTAATTTTTACACAGATTTATCAAATGATGAATTATTTTTTCTATAAATCTGTATTTTTCTATATTTTTTGGGACAAAAGAGATACGATTAGAATCTTGAAAATAACCAAAAAATTCACACTGATTTTTCTACCCTCACTGACCCTTTTTATTTTATTTTTGTTATTTTTTTGGTATATTTTGGGGAGTCACCCAAAAATTGGGTGATGATACCCGCGATGCCATAGTTGTGACAAACACTGGAGATTTTGATTTTGTGAGTTTGAGCTTGTGTGAAGACAATCATTGTGGTCTGCATCTACTGACACTCTTACTTGTGCAAATAGGATAAACATCCTATTGATACTCATATTAATCTGAATAATACATCCTTTGTGAGGATGGTAAATCTTGCACACTCCTCATTGAATCCAGATTCCCAATCATTTCTCTTGGAACTGCCTTATACTCAACAAATTGTTCTTCAGCTCTGGGACGTAATATACCTCTGTTATTGACAAATTGATTCCTTTCACATGTAACCTCACACTACCCTTGCCTAACACCTTTATACTGGTGTTGTTACCTAGTCTGACCATTTGTCGAAAATTATCATCAATGCTGTTGAACATGGTTTTATCTCCACACATATGATTCGAGCATCCAGAATTAAGGAACCACACATCTCTTTTGCCAACTTTATTTTCTTTTACAAAGGCCATCAGTAACATTTCATCCTCCTCATCAAGCTCAGCATAATTGATTTCTTTATTCCAGGATGAACATTCATATTCGAAATGACCCATCCTATGGCATCAGCATCTATAGCACTCAACCATGGATTTGCTGGAATTGTTCCTATCATACTTGGTGAAATTATTTCTGTCATAGTTGCTGAAAATATTTCTGTCATAGTTGTTCCAGTTATTTCTTCCTCTTCCCCTATAGACAATTCTACCTCATCCTCTGCCTTCTCTGCCTCTTGCTTTTTCCAGTGTAACCTTCAAAACCTGTTCTTCACCTCTAATTTTTCGAAACTTCTACTCATGCACAATTAATGTGCTTTGAAGTTCATCCATAGACAGTTTTTCAGTGTCTTTTGATTCTTCAATGCAGCAGACAATGTAGTTGAATTTGTCTGTGAGAATGCGTATTGTGTTCTCTACAATCTTTATATCTTCCATCTCTTCTCCATAGACTCTCATCTTGTTTGCTACTGTCATAACTCTTGAACAATAATATGTCACTCCTCCTAATTTCATCTCCAATGTTTCAAACTCTCTTCGTAAAGCTTGAAGGTGAGACTTCTTGACTCTTGCATTTCCTTCAAATCTTTTCTTCATAGCATCCCAAATATCCTTTGTTGTATTCTTCTTTAGGATCGTGTCAAGAACTGTGTGATCGATGGCCTGAAAGAGATTGTTTTTCACCTTAAGATCCTTCAATTTCAGTTCATCCAACTTCTTCTATTGTGCATCTGTTTGTACTGATCCACTTGCTCAACATAGCCACACACTACCAATACCTAGAATTCCTTTGAACGCAGAAAGTTCTCTATAAGTAAGCTCCAATGGTCATAGTGACCATTAAATTGAGGAATGGTTGGTTGTACAAAACTTCCTTCGGTGGTCATCTCTCCCAATTTTCTAGTGCTTTCTATGTTTTCAAAGTTGCGGCTCCGATACCACTTGTAAAGAAATATGAAATGATCTTCAACTGTATTATTGAATGGAAAGGAATGGAATGACTTTTATAGCACCCAGACACACGAGATTGGTGTGTTAAGCATTATAGTTTCTTAACACCTAACAGACTCTATTAGCACAACAATTGCTAACAGACTCGTAATAGAATTATGCATGCAGAGCAGTTGCATGTTGTTCAATGTGATTTTATTATACTGCTACAGTTTCATTGTGTAATAAAAAATTTGATGTTTGATGATGATGGCTTTTACTCTTTTTTATTGTTGTTTACAGAAAAAGTAGATCATAGATTGGGAATGTCGCGACGATGATTTTTTCTACGCGCTTCGCTCCCATCATCCTCCTTGGATTCATGGGAGACAACGGCACACGGTGAAATGGGGTGGTTTTTTTATAGCCGTAAAGTTTACAACTATAATTATAATGAGTCGTCACCTAGTATTAAGGTTACTAGGAACCTATTGGTCTGCGAGAGTCTTGGGTAAAGAGATTTGTTGTGCAAGGGGAAGACGCATCACCCCCAGTGCACCCTACCTAAGGTAAACTGCATTGTTGTTTGATTGTTTTTCTAAGTTAAAAATTTTTTACACTGCATTTTCAAAAAGACATTTTTTTGTCTGTGGGTGTACTTTACAATGTAATTTTACACCGCAATTACAAGTCTCTCTTTTTTATCTACAAATGTACTTTACAATGTGATTTAACACCGATGTAAAAATCTTTTTTATCTATGGACGTAGTATACAATGTAACTTTACACCGTAGTAAAATCTCTTTTTATTTGCGGGTGTACTTTACAATGTAAATTTACACCCTAATATATGAAACAAAAATATTTATAATTATTTTTGATATTTTGGCCAAATTCCAATGGATAATCATAATCCGGTTATGATATCTAATTTTCGTTTCAAAATATGAGAAAGATACGACATAATTTTTACGAAAGATATGTATGGAAAAATCATGGGATTTGATAGTATGCACAAAAACAAATACATTTTTGTATTTTTGATTCTTTTGTAGTAATAATAGTAGTAAAAAAACAAAAAAATATTTTTTTGTCAATTTGTTTTTTTAATTTTTTATTTTATTTATGGGATGGGCTATCAGCCACAGTGGGCTGACAACCTCCCTTAAGTGGGTTGGGCTTCCAGTCATCATGGGCTGAAAGCCCAAAGTGTTTGGGTTGGGCTTCCAGTCCTCAAGGGCTGGAAGCCCAGATTTTTGTGGGCTGGGCTTCCAGTCCTCACGGGATGGAAACCTAATGATCTCACCTGCGAATACCATGCTAGAGCTACAAGGCATAACATTAATACTTGTGGCGTTTTCAAGAAGAATCTCATGCAATTGATTAAAGCAGGGTGGATAATATTCTACACTTCTAATTCCTTGCTTTATTCGCTCTGCCACGACTACAACATCTGTGAATTGTTGTGCTGAACTACCTATCACATGTTCATAATAGGGCACTCTTAGCGTGGTGGCGAATAATGTCACCATCTCTTTATCTTAAAGCAGAGGATGTACCTGTGCAGTGAGATCTCTCCATCTTTGAGCATATTCCCTTATGCTTTCTTTGTCTTTCTTCTCCAAGTTGGACAGACTTGTTCTATCAAGAGCAATGTTCATGTTGTACTTGCATTGCTTGATGAAAGCATCTACCATATTTTTTCCAGCTACGGATCCTGGTGTTGTCTAGTCTCATATACCAAATCAAGGTTGCCTCACTCAAACTGTCCTGGAAAAAATGCATCAGTAGTTTTTCATCATGCACTACTTCTGCCATTTTGTTACAGTATGACTTTAGGTGAGTGACAGGGCATTGTGTCCTGGTGTATTTGATAAATTCAGGGACACGAAACTTCTTCGGTATTACAACATTCGGGACTATACACATATTTGCAGCTTGTACCGGGTCATATAAATTTACCCCTTCAATGACCCTTATCCTGTCTTCCAGCGTTGCCATCTTATCTTGGTCAATACCCTCTGATGCTTCTATAACTATTGGGGTTGGTGTAGGTGTCGGCACCGCTAATTGTACGAAAGTTGGGTTTTGTTGCGGATCCTAAACTCTTTCTCCTATCACCTCTTCTTGGTGGTTCATTCTTTGTGTCTGAGTAGCCGCTGTGGTTCTAGTTAAAGGACCCTCACCAGAGACATTTCTCAGTGTTTGCTCTAGTAAGCTGGTAAAATTAGCCACGCTAGCTTTAAGAGAATCCAATTCTTCTTGAAAATAAGCATCACGGTGTGCACGCTCTTCGTCCTCCATATTTCTCTACTGGAGTCGAGTGGTAGGAGCTCTTTGGGGACCTATATTTGAATATTTGATGATATGTTATGCACAATGATAGGTACATGTGGATGCAAATGTATGCACATGCACATCAAGTGAATTATTTGAGAGCTTGTACCCAAAAACAAGTTATATGCCATCACAATGAGGGGTAAGCTTTCTACTTGGTCTCAAATGTCTATGAACTGCCCAGTGATTGCCTTACATGAAGGTAGTGTAGGGTTTTACATGAAATGGTTGGGGCACAATATGACCGCCATTATCAAATAAACACTCAGTTCATAGTTGGTTGTTTCACAAATTTGAACCCGATTGAAAGTTATGAGGCAAATTGCTAATCCCCACCTAACTTAGAATTGGGTTTAATCAGGAAATTAAAATGCATATGACATTAATTCAAACCCGATGATATGCATTGACTGAAATTAAAATTGTATGCTAAAGTAGTAAAAATATGTGTTAAAAATACACCAAGGAATAAACAATCAAAAAGCTTAGTCCAGCTATGTCCCCAGTGGAGTCGTCATCTGTCACGATGATGATTTTTTCTACGCGCTTCGCTCCCCGCCATCCTCCCTGAATTCGGGGGAGACAACGGCGCGCGGTGAAATGGGTTTGGTTGTTTTATAGCCGTAAATTTATGACTATAATTATAAGGAGTCGTCACCTAGTATTAAGGTTACTAGGAACCTATTGGGTAAGGAGACTTGTTGTTCAAGGGAAAGACGCATCACCCCCAGTGCACCTTACCTAAGGTAATCTACATTGTTGTTTGATTGTTTTTCTCTTTGCCAAAATTCTCTGCAAATTTTCCTAGAATCTCTCGTTTTTCTCTTTGTTTTTACTCCTCACTGTAACGTGATTCTGCTCTCTCGAATGTGACTCTGTCAACAGAATAAGATGACCATGGTTGGCGACCATAGTGGGAGTTTTTCACAATGGTTTCTTCAAAAAAATTATCCCCTCTGTTATCGTCTTCTTCCCTGTGTTTCTCTGGTTTTTTTCTCTCTTTTTTTCCTTTTCTTTTCTTCTTTTCCCCTTTTTCGTTTTCTATCTCTGTTTTTTTCTCTTCGATTCCCCCCTCCCTATGCTCGTCGGTGAACAGGGTATTTATAGGGGATAGGCATGCATGTTGTGTGATTTTGTTGGTTTCCCTCTGCATTCTGCATTTTGCAGAGGGCTGAGGAGCGTCAGTTGCAAAGCCCTCTGCAAATTTCATTTTAAGGAGGGTGTGAGAAAATACAATTTGGTCCCTCAATGTTTAATTGGTTCGATCACACCCCCGATTAGTTTTAAACTTTTTATTTTATGCAATTGTATCCCCGTCAAAATTTCAACAGCAACCTTAAATGTACGCGCTTTTTTTTATTTTGGTCTCTGGTCTCCAATTTGCATGATTTAACCCTTAATTGACCATTGGATTCTCAATTCGTTCAATTTGGCCCTTGATTTCGCATAATTGGCTTAAAAAATTCAATCGGACTCCGAAAATTCCATTCTCATCAATTGAGCCAGAATTAAATTCAAGAACTTGATTTCTCATTGACTTAGCCCTTAATAAAATTAATTTACCCAATTTAAAGTATAATTAAGTCCTTGCACTTGATTAAATCCTTCAATTGGGCAACCCATAAAAATATAATTATGTCGTTCAACTTAATTTTTACATAGATTTATCCAACGATAAATTATTTTTGCCTTAAATCTGTATTTTTTTCTATTTTTGGAACAAAAGAGATACGATTGAACTCGCGAAAACAACCACAATTTCCACATTGATTTTTCTACCCACGCCGGCCCCTTTTATTTTATTTTTTGTTATTTTTTGGTGGATTGTGGGGAGTAACCCAGAAATTGGGTTATGACAGGGAAGATTTATAATTTTGGTTTTTAACTGATTTTTTTATAGTTTAAGAGAACAAATGGGTTTATTAAGGTTTACTAGGTTTTTCTAAACTGTTTTCTTCCTCCTGGGATAAATTGTCTTTAATCATTAGAATTGGAATTCCTTGAGGGAGGTAAGAGAGGAGGGAGAAATAATTGAAGTATCCCCCTTCAATAATTCATATAGTTAAAATAGATTGATTGGTGAAAAGAAATAATGAGGAATATATATCTTCCATCAAATAATTATAAAGCAAATACAAACACTAAGGCTTGAATCTATTAATAAATTTGTTTAAAATACAATTAATAAACATATTCGAGATTAAATTAAAATTGGGATCCACTCACTTCCCAGGGTTAAAGCTTTATTAAAAAAAATATGATATATAAACCTAAATTGCAGTGTTAGCCACGTAACGGCGGGGGCTTCAACTTTTCCTGAAAAATGTTCAAAGCCTAGGGGGTGGTAGATCGAGGATTAAGATTTTCAAAAGGGTGGCATCTTGAGATGTCTGATGAAGTCAACATGATGATCATAATGTAATTATGCTTTAATTTATAGATGCTATCACATTTGCACAACGAGGGGGAGCTCGAGACAATCACTCTTTTACCAAAGTATAATATATGTATATATAGCCTACGAGTTATTAACCCAAGATCCCTCCCTTGACCTCTGAATATTTCTATTGCCTAGAAGTTTTGTGCTGACAATTTTGTAGCTTCTACATAAAAAGAATCCCTCAAAACCCTAATTTCTCGTTACCGAGGAATGGTTGACATTGATCCCTTCCTTAGCTACAATAATCCCCACCTTCATTTGTTGCTTCTGCAGATGTCGGTAAAAATACACGAATTAATACATTGCTTCCAATGTTGTCGGGAACCCTAGGAGAAACCAGGTCAACGTCATTTTGTCATCGTCTTTGCCATGTCTTTTAGTTAATACTCTTCCTTTGTTTTATAATGTTTTTTTCCTCGGGTGTTTTTGAGAGATCAAATGTCCTCTTCTCCTCGGATATCCCCATGGTATCTTGTTGATCTCAAGATAGACAATATTGAGATGTCTTGGGGATCGTTTAATTTGGTTCATTTTTATATATATATTAAATTAGCTTGCCCCCACTGGCATCACGAAAGTGTTGTTAATTGTGGGATGGGCCGGATTAAACCATTTTCAAATTCTGGGCCAAGTTATTTCATCACGGGCCTGGGTTCATGAAGCTTTTTATTTTTTCCAATTCTCTTACAAAACAAATAAAAACAATGGGGTTATTCTGCTGATGAGTGATCAGCCAATTATCTCTTGGCTGACATCCCAAGAGAATATTTTATTTGCAAGAAAAAATTAAAAACTCAGAAGGTTATTTCACCGACCATGCACTGACCTTTCCGAGAGCTCACGAAGGGATGTCTGAGCAGAGAGCTCTGAACATCTATGAATAAAAAAATATTTTATTTTATTTTATTTTTATCCCGAAGAAAGTTAAGGGATGGATGACCCAGAGAGAGAGGGGTGTGACCCAAAAAGAAAAGGTTACATGACAACGGTAGCGCTCGCCCATGCTTATACGCAAAGCTCCTTAAAGATAATAAAAGCTCTGTATGCCCAACATTATCGATCCCTTTTCTTATCATTAAAAGGGGTGGGGGAAAAAAAAGAGCTTTTGTTTCTCTCAAGCTGTGCAACTACATCTTTAATATCTATTTTGAACTTGTCCAGGTCTCTTTTATCCAACGGTTAAATAAATACAGCTATTTAAATCTTATAAAGCAATATTTGATTGGTCCCTATATCCATTAACTCTTTTAATTCATGTCTCTTTTTTTTTCTATTCTCTTCTTTATTTCTGTTTTTATATTCAGTAAAAGGTTCGATCTACCAATTATGTCCTTTAACATTTCATTGATAATGAATTGATCTTTGTAATTTGTTTTAGTTTGTTTTCTATGAGGTTGTTGCGGTCAAACATCAAGATATTTGGCCCATGCTTTATTTCTGATGTTGTCTATTTTTGTTACTATACCGTTAAATAAACATAATTTAAAAATATAAAATTATTAAACTAGTAGAATCCATAACATGGACTTTTGTGGGTTTGGTGTTTATACAATGAAGAAGTTGGTCTTTTTTAATAAAAAAAAACGAATTCATCTTTATTTTTTATTTTGATTAAATGGTTCTTGCCTATTTTTTTTAGTTTCTTCATTCATCATTTCATTGATTTTGAATTGATTTTCATAATTTATTTAAGTTTGTTTTATATAATGTTATCGTAGTCTCAAACAAATGTTATAATATTTGGTTGATGCTTAGTTTTATGAGCGTCTATTTTTGATATCATATTATTAAATATATTTTTAAAAAATAAAGTTGTTAAACTCATTAAAGTTCATGAATTTGACTAGTTAAACCACAAAGTTTAGGATGATCCAATATGTCAATGTCTTTATATTAAAAAAAATATGTAATCTTAATTTTTTAAAGTTAAACTAGACTTTTATTAGTCATTTGGGTTACTTTTAGAAACACCAAGTTAATTAAGTCATGTCAAGGCAACTTCCATTTTGGTTAATTTTAAACTTGAGCTAATCAAGAAATTAGGTCTAGAGATTTCAAAATTAATTCACTGGGTTGGACCCTTTATTTATTTTATTTTAAAAAAAATCCATCTTTCAATCTTTTTTCTTTTTTTTTTTGTTTAATTTTATCATTCAATATTTAATAAATTTTAAATTATTTTTCATAATTTATTTCAACTTGTTTTTTTATGAGGTTATTGTAGACTCAAATAAATATCATAATATTTGATTGGTGCTCAACTCTATGTGTCTAATTTTTTTAGCATATCATTAATTAAAAAATCATTTTTTAAAAATACATTTGTTAGACGTAGTAAAGTCAACGATTCGGTAAAACTTTATTTTTTTAGTAATAATTATAATTATAATTATAATTATAATAATAAAAATAAATCTCTCTCAACAAACTTTAGATAATACTAGCCAATGCCCCGCGCCTCGTCGCGGGCGGTACCATATTTTTTTCAACAAAAAAATATTAATTGTTTTTTTATAATATATTTTTGGTCAAAATAATAAATTTGTGCAGAATTCTTATGAAGTGCAAGTTTTCTATAAAATATATGAATTTTAAATCGATATAAATTTATCTAGTTTAATAGGTTTAAAAGAAATAACAAACATAAAATTATCATCATCATTAAAAAAGCAAGAAAATTTACATCATCATTAAAAAAATTAATCATATTTTAAAGTAAAATAGAAATCTGTCAAGAGTGGGACTTGAACTCCCAACCTCTCAAACAGAATTTTTGTCTCCCGCCTTATAAACTCACTCGGTCACCTTAACATTCGTTGATCTTTCTCAAAAATATATATTAAAATTAATTTTAATGTGGATTCGCTAAAAAGAAATGTGTTGAGAGTGAGATTCGAACTCATGCCCTTTGAGAGGATCTTAATCTGACGCTCTTTAGACCATCCCGGCTACCTCAACAAACGTTTATCTTTAACGAAAATATTTATTAATAGTAGATGTTACTATGGATTAGCACAGTAAAACCAGAACATGTTTTATTGTATAGTTAATAATATATATATATATATATATCCTTTTATCATAGCGCAGGAAAAACACTGTAAATTGCTACAGTGCTTTTTAGGAACATAAAATAACAAAAAAAAAATTAAAAATAAAATACAATGTAACCGACATAAATTAAAATTTCAGAACGATAAGTAAAAAAATAAATGAAAAAAATAAAAACAAAATCTAAGAACACAAATACATAAAATATGGATTATTTTTGTCCAAAAAGAACAAAAACACCAAAATATATATATATATATATATATATTATCATGGCGAAAGAAAACACTGTAGATTGCTACAGTGTTTTTTGGGACCGAAAAATAATAATAAAAATTTTAAGAATAAAATACAATGTAACCGACATAAATTAAAATTTCAGAACTATAAGTACAAAAAATAAAATAAAAAAAATAAAAATGAAATCTAAAAGCACAAATACATAAAATTTGGATTATTTTTGTCTAAAAAATACCAAAAGAATATATATATATATATATATATATATATATTAAATATTATTATATATATAATAATAATATAATATATATAGTAATATATATATGTAATGGCGTGGGCACAATGTTTTGCCCACGCCGTTTATATTATACTAGATAATTGCCCGCGCGTTGCCGCGGGTAGTTTTTTTGTATATAATTTAATACAATTAAATCTACAACGATCAATTTATATGATAGAAACAAATAAAAATTCTAGATTAAGAGATAATATGTTTAAAATTTTGATTTGAGTTTGTAACGTATGTATAAATTATATATTTTCAAATATAAGATTAAAAATATCTTCGAAATTTTAATAAAAGATAAAAAAAATTTCCATGGGTATTATTGGCAAACAAAATTTTATCAAATTATTGGGAGGGAAAAAAATAATAAAAGAGTAAGAATTAAAAATAATTAAATCATTATTATTATTATTATTATTGAAGTAGGGATAAAAAACAAATACACTTATATATACATTAATAAAGTAGGGATAAAAAAAAATTATAAGGGCTGAATTGAATATATCAAGGGCGTAAATTAATTAATTAAAAGTCAAAGGGCTGAAATGCAACTTGCATTTATTGGCAATTGCAATCAGAGGACACAATTGAAACAATCGGAACTTTGGTACCAAATTGATTGCGTTATCAACAAACAACCCCACCCTATACTGTGTGGGACTTGCATATATAAGGTGGTATTAAATTTTGCATATATAGATATTATATTTCAATTTTACACCAGCAAATCCTAATAATTTTTTTTTTGCATTCGGTTGTATATCTTCCTCTTTTTACATGCATCTACTTCTTTTTTTTTTGTTGTCTTTCTTTGC
Organism: Salix exigua; assembly: GCA_032356905.1. NCBI lineage: Eukaryota > Viridiplantae > Streptophyta > Magnoliopsida > Malpighiales > Salicaceae > Salix > Salix exigua. The sequence goes on along the minus strand of CM063588.1, from coordinate 8,211,913 downwards.
TGATTTTATTCGGTTTAATTTTGCTCACTCTAGAAAGAAAGAAAAAATTGTGCAATCGGACGGCGGGCGCACGCGTCGCATCTAGCCCGGATTCTGATTTAGAGGCGTTCAGTCATAATCCAACACACGGTAGCTTCGCGCCACTGACTTTTCAACCAAGCGCAATGACCAATTGTGCGAATCAACTTCGATGTTATTGTTGTTATAATAGAGTATGTTGATCTTTTTTATTATATTAAATTTTATATTTTTAAATATTATATTTTAATTTCAATAGTTGTAAAAATTATTTTTTCTATCCACACTACGCTCGCAACGTAGTGCGGGCATTTAACTACCTTGAATATTTCCTCTCTCTACGTTGATGGAATTATATAGATTTGGCAAGCAAAAAAAAAAACTTTAATCATAAAAACAATTCATGAAAAAACAAATCAGAAAAAAGAAAAAAAATAAACGAAAAAAAAATCAGAAAAAAGAAAAAAAAAAGAAACGAAAATAAAAGAAAAAAAAAGAATCAGAAAAAAAAAGAAAAAAAAATAATTTCAATTTTATATAAATAAATTATATATAAGAAAAAAAAACTTTAATAAAAAAAAATTCATGAAAAAACAAATCAGAAAAAAAAATAAACGAAAAAAAAAGAAAAAAAGAAACAAAAGAAAGAAACGAAAAAAAAAAAACTCTGTGTGAATTCACAGTGCACTGTGTCTGTGTGTACAATAAATGTGGTACGCCGCTATTGTCTTGTTAATTAATAGGTAATTTGCTCTAAAGTTTGAGAACAGAAGGTCATGTTTGTTTCATATCTCTCTCTCTCTCGTTTTCATTGAGAACAGAAGGTCTTGTTTCTCACCTCTATCATTATAAAAAAAAATCCATAAACAAAACAACATTGTATACGTTATTAAATTCAAGATATTATAGTAGTGGACACGAAAGATTCAATGCTGCCCCACTTTTTATTTATTATTATTTTTGGAATTATTTAATTATTCCAGTAAGTATTAAATGATTTGCCGACAAAAAGAGGTGAAGCTAACTCGTTCGTTCAAAGGGCATTGCCAAATTGAAGAATGAATGAATGTTCAGTCAATGTTGTTGTTAAGCCATGAATGCCCACCGAAAACCTACTGATTAATCTTCTACTATGAAAACTGAAAATTTATTCCAATTAAAATGATCATACAAAAGATTTTCAGGCAAGGACTGATTACTTATTGAAAGATTGTATGGATAGAGAGGAGAGATCAGGTGGGATTGGGAAGAGAAGAACAATCAAGGGACTGAAGAATAATATATCAAAGACTGTTTCAAATAATCATATCAATCTTAAAATATATGAAAATTAAGACTTAGGGAACGTGTTAGCCGTCAGAGGACATGATGCCACGCTCTCATTGCTTGACATGTGGATTGAAGAAAGTTATAAGTTTGAGCTAATTAATATAAAGACTAGTTGAGTAAAGAGGACAATAAATAATTATTATATCATTTAAAATATTTATTTAAGTGATAAATATCAATTTAAATAGTCGATATTCAATGACTACCTTTTGTTACATATACAATATTAAAGCTCCAACCTCACCTTTCTATTTTTTTTATTTTTTATTCTAGATATAGATCAAGTATAAAAAAAATCGTATTTAAATTAAAATTAAATTAACTCCACAAATATTATTCTTAAACACAAATTAATCCCATAAAAAATCCAACATCAAAACATTACTTTTATAATACGAATTGACCTCTATATATTTTTGGTAATCATATGCTCTCATTTACGCTATTTCTATCTTCCTTTTCCTTTATAATTTTTATTTCATGCTAAATCCTAGACATTTCTTTTGAGTCTTTTTTGTAATTATCTCAAACAATGGTGGGAAATCTGTCTAGTTGATATGGAATCATATATAGATAATTTGGTTTTAGAAGAGAGAAAACATAGGTGCCACTAGAGCTACAAACCTCATTAACTCTCAAAGCAGTTCAATTTCTTAGACTAACATATATAGTTTCATTAAATGTACGAGAATTGAATTAAAAAGACAATCCATGTTGTTTCCAAGATAAATCAATTCGTCACACGAATACCGCTCACGCTTGATGATTCATTTCAATTGGAGAGAAAATCAAAAGTGCTAGCTTAGGAACACAAAATCAAGTCGCTTTGATCACATGGCTACCTTGTAGAAGGAGTACCAGTCTAAGAACATCTATGTCCTTGTTGCTATAAGATGAATTCATCGGCTAAATACTATACAGAGTAGTTAGAGCTAAGCTCTTCGGGGATGTGGAGGTCCACTGTCCTATGATCCTAACTAAACTTTAGCCCTTTAGTTTGTAGCTACGGCACTTATGTATTTATTATAGTGTTACAAGTTATTTTTTTAAAAAAAAAAACATATTTTTATTTTTTAAAACTATTTTTAATATCATCATGACATATGAAAATATCAAAAGCATTATTTTAAAACAAAAAATAAAAATAAAATTATTCTCTTTAAAAAGTTTCTTACCACACCCTTAATTATTTGGGTCAGAGAAAAAAAAAAGATCATCATGTCATAGTTTAATTTATTATGCTGCTAATTTTTCGTTTTTTATTCTCATCGAGATGTAGATAACACCACCCAAATATTCCTATCCGCATCGGGTTATGCCATTACAAATGCAGCTTCCTGGTTTAAACGAAGTTCCTCTGCAGAAAAAATCAAGCATCTAAGCCCGCATTACCATTGTTTTCCTTGAGCTTTTTTTATTATTTAACTTTGATTATCAACCCTGAATCTTGTTTCATTTCTACAAATGGTGTTTTAGCCTTTTGCCTTGCGATGATATTTACCAAAACCAAAGGTACAAACCCAAGTTTGCACAGCCAAAATGATTATAATTATAATCGCGCGCACCTTGGTTCTTTGAGAAAATATCGTGCTCATGATGACGATTCAAAAGTTAAAGAGAAAAGAAGTGTTTGGTTATGAAAAATAGATTATGATGGTGGATCACAATGAGTGGTTTGATAATCAGGAAATTAACAAAACCCTAGCTAGGATATGAAAACGTAGTCAATGAATCAGTAATCGCGCTTTTGGGCTACGTATATTTGGTTTGAGTTTTAGGGTTCTGTGAAAAATAGCACCCTCCGATGTTTGAGTTCAAAGTAGAGCGTGTGAGTTAAACTGTTTAGTACGAGTTGTCGAGTAAGAAATGCACACGTACGTTAGAGTTACACTCAAATCTTCCCTTAATTTTCCCACTCGAGAGAACAAGAGAGAGAGAGAGAGAGAGGAGGGTAATGTATATATGTATGTGTGTGTCTATATATATATATATATATATATATATAATAGCAACAGTAGTAGTAAGGAATCGAGTCCGAACATAATTTACTCACCCTTCCTCTCACTTTCTCACCCTGAGTAGTTCCCTGCCCGCACGTACACACAAAAAAAAAAACACCCTCCTCATCTTCCTCCCTGTCCCCTGCTCTTCCTAAAGCACCTCAAGTGTCATTTTCTCGCATATATTTCGCACAAAAGAAACAGCCATTCACTTCATACCTTGTCATTTCTTCTCTCTCTCTCAGCATCTCAATCTCTAACCTCTGCAACTACTCCCCTCAATTTGATCCGAAGAGAGAAAACCCAGAAATCTCACCTGAAAATTTCTCAACCCTTTAGCTTAAAGTGTCCATAATAACCCTCTATATCTTCATCTTAGTTTCTTGATCGATCCTTAACAAATACACTCTCCTACTGCACTGTACTTACAAGAAAACGTAAAACAATAAGTTTTGTTTTTTTAAGAGGAGATAATTAGGAGACCTAAAAGGGTTGTTGTCTGCTTAAAGATGGAGCTATTCCCAGCACAACCAGATTTATCTCTTCAAATTAGCCCACCAAACAGCAAACCCACATCAACATGGAGGAGAGCAGAAGAAGAGGTGGAGTTGGGGTTTTGGAAGAGAGCTTTGGACTCAAGAAACCCCATGTCTTCAATGGCAAAACCCGATACCTGTTTTGAGCTCTCGCTATCTGATCCAAGGGTTTCGGAACCTAACTCCAACCATTTTTTCAATATCTTTCAAAATGCTAACAATTGTAATGGTAACAATCTTCTCCACTCCTTTCAAAAAAACCAGTACACACACCACCACCACAAGCAAAACCACCTCCATAATCATCATCCAGTACTCTTTCAGCCGCAACAACAACAAGGACTAAGGCAAGAGCTTGGTTTCTTGAGACCCATTAGAGGGATTCCTGTCTACCAAAACCCTCCTCCTTTTCCGTTCTCTCAGCAAACTTTAGATAATACTTGCTCTCAAAATGCTTCTTTGGCCATTACAAATAACACTAGTGCCACTACTTTTAGTCCCTACCAGTCTCAAGGGTTGATGAAATCAAGATTCATATCAAGGTTTCCAGCTAGAAGAAACATGAGAGCACCAAGGATGCGTTGGACTACCACTCTTCATGCTCGCTTTGTTCATGCTGTTGAGCTATTGGGTGGCCATGAAAGTATGCTTCATTTTGTTTTTGTTTTTCTCTAACCTTCTTTTCTATCCTCTCCTTTTTATCTTTTCAGTATTTTTTCCTTTCTTCTCTCACCTTTCTTGTTCATTTCGTTACCATCTTCAATAACATCGGGAATAAAAGGAACTTGGAAAAGAAATTCAACTCATGTTTTCCTTTCCTTTTTTTTGTTTTTGGGGTTTAGGGGCTACACCCAAGCTGGTTCTTGAGCTAATGGATGTGAAAGATCTCACCTTGGCACATGTGAAATCACATTTACAGGTAATTAAAGCATACTCTCGACTGGTTTATCTCCCTGTTTGTTGTGTTTAAATTCCTTTGCGTGTTAAAAAATTATGTTCTTTCTTTTGGTCTTTATTTTCTGTCTTGCCTTCTAACTAGACTTGTTGGCTTGAGCTAATAGTGTTCGATTGAGTGTTATTTGTACTTCAAAGCAGAATTTGCCTTTTAATAGCCTTCATTACAGGAAGGGTGTTTTATTACATCGGTCACAAATTCCAAGGTTTCCCTGCACAGGGTCTCTCAAATCCTTAAGCACTTAGATCTGAGATGGTGTTGCTATAGCTAAGAAACAGCTTTTGCTTCGAAGAATGAACGGGGGGAGGGGGGGATTATCGATTTCAGGAATCAAGTAAGACAAAAGCCCCAGGAATTCAAAATGAGTCCTAGCCAAACCGAGACAAGTTTGCACTCAGTCCATTATTTTTAGTTAAAAAACACTTTCTCTCACATTGAATGGAGGGGGGAGAAAAACAGGAACAAAACTCCATCATTTCTTAATGATATGTTTCTCAGATGGCTTTACTTTTTCAGCCATCTATGGTGATTCTCATTCATGCAGGCCACATCTCATATCTACATACATGCATTTAGTAGGGCAATAAATGCTTGTTCAAAGTTCCATTAATCTCTGACTTTTTACAATATGTACTTGCACTGAATATCTCTGGTGCATGTATCCCAAACAGTATTACTAATCTCCTTTTCCTGTTTTATCCTTTTGTGTTTAAGGTTTTTCGCAATTCATCTTGCTCTGTTAATCAAAGCCCATTTAGCTTAATTTGATGCTAAATCACAAAATTAGTCTAATATTGGTCGTGTGAAAATGTAATGAATGCAGTTGTATCGAACAGTAAAGACCACTGATAGAGCAGCAGCAGCTCCATCAGGTTAACAGTACATCCCTAGCTATATCTTTTATGTCTTGAAAAATTTCAGTGATGAGTATCGAAATATATTCATATGCTACAATATTATTTATTACTGTGCTTTATGTTAATTAATTAAGTTGATCTTAAAATATCACTGACGTAATTTAATCTCCCTTCTGTTTTTGAATGTTTAATTATCGTGTACAGCACAATCGGATTTGTTTGATAATGGATCATCTGGAGATACGTCAGAAGATTTGATGCTGGACATTCAAAATCCTAGAATTTTAGATATCTCAGGGCAACAGGGAAGACCAAGTGCACACCAAGACCAGGACTATCAAGCTCTCTGGAGCAACTCTTCAAGGTACCACTACTACAGCAGTCCTTTTGCTATTTCATCTACCTTTTTTTATGCCATAGGATTATTACGGACTGCATCATTTATTGGATAATGAAAGAACAAATTATAAGAAAACAACAAAAAAATTAATGGAACTCGGAACAAGCATGAGGAGTTTGGGATGCATTTCCCAGATTCTATTCTTTTTTATTTCCCTCTTCTCAGATCATAAGGTAACGAAGGCAAGATGTGAACCTGAAATTTCCCCCCTCTTACTCTTGAGTGCAAGTTTGGGAAACTTAGCTACATTGAGTGACCATTTTCCTTTTAATTAACTTGCAATTTGGCAACCCAGAAGTAAAAAATGGTCTTTGCTTTGAATTATTTTTCTTTCTAGCTAGACAATAACGATTTCTGAAGTATAAAAAAGAGATTTGTATGGATGTCGTAATACTGGGTATCCTATCCTCCTTGTTCTGGTTGCTTAATCTAGATGTATAATGATTATTGATGTAAAAATAGGATTATGCCTGTTAAATTCCTAAACTAAGGTGAAAAAGAATAAACGTAAGCACTGTCTCCAGGACCATATCCTGTCTTTTTCTCATCTCGACCTTATATTATATCAAATAATGGTTGCATGCAAGAAATACAAAAGGAGGAAGAAATGATTTCCCTGTATTGTTCTGTCTGTCCAACACCATCACGAAGACTGAAACTCCATGATGGGGCAATTATACTCTTCCTTGTAGCAGAGGATGAAAAGAAAGTTAAGGGAATCCACTCACTCTCCTACCATTATTCCAAGATACGAGTCCCATTTGACAAACCCACTTAAGAAAATGGGGATATCTCTTTCCTTCGGATTTTGTGGGCTCAGATTGGGAGAACTATTAAATGGGGCCTACGGTTAGAATACCTAGTGTCAAAGATAAACCCTGTAATGGTCCCATTACTGGATGATCGTGATGCCAAAGTTATATGCCCTTTGAAACCTCATTGCTACAGGTTGCTATGTGTGATGGGCTAGCTATCACATGGGTGAGTTCAACTTTATCTAAATCAACAAAAAAATAAAATGTAAGAGTGGAGGGAACTATAAAAAAGACAGTAAAGGATTGCTTTCTTTTCCCAGTTTTGCCTTTTCTTCTCTGCATGGCTTCCACTGATAGAAAATATTCCCTCAATCTGTTGGTTTGTAGCAGGGAAGCTTGGTTGCATGGAAAATTAAAGGATTCTGGTGGAAACTTACCCTCCCTAAAGGTACCAAAATTTCAAAGTCTTTCTTTCCTCTAATGTCCTTGGTTTTCAAGATGTTGCGTCCAGCACATAAATGTTCTGTTGCTGGAATGATGAGTCAAGAAAAGCCAGCTGTTTTTTTTTCTTTCTTCATTGAGTCATCCCGTTTTTTTTTATCATGATTAAACAAAACCCTAAAAACTGAGCTCTACTCGAGTCTCCAACCCCATTTTGTTGACCTAGCTAGATTCATAGATGATTCAGATCTATATACGATATAATGGTAGTAAATAATTGTACTGCTAGGTAGTCGTATTGGGAAATGCACAGTGCTCTCACTTCGGCACTTGGCAGTCTTTCAGAATGTTTTCCTAGCTAGCAATGTTTCTTTTTTCTTCGATAAATGCTCTATTATTCCTCGAGTCAAATAACCTTTGGTTCCTAGCTTCGCACACTCCCCCTGTGCTACTCTGCTCTAAGTAATTTATTGCCCTAGCTACTTTTGTTTTCTTTTCATGGTTTCTAATTCCAGTTTTGAATTAACTTTTCTTTTTTTTTACGACAGAAGGACATGGATCCAAAGCGCTTGAGCTATGAGAGAATATCAGATGTGAGTTCATCGAACCTTTCAGGGACAAGCTCCGAGAATCCTAATTTGGAGTTCACTTTGGGCAGGCCACAATGATGTTATTTTCTGCGTGTACTACTCATTTTGAAATCATTATATCTCTGGCGAGGTGCTGGTGAAGAGAATCAGTTGCCCAGGAGAGAAAAAGTAAAGGGAAAAGAAAAGTAAGAGAGAAAAAAAAAAGAAAAGGAGAGCTAAAGAAAGACAAGGAACAAGAAAACAGAAAGCAACAAAAGGTGGAGAGTGAAAAAGGCATGTCCTTCACATCAAGCTTTGCGATCCAAATCACCATATTATATTCCTACGTAAATATGAAATCTAATTGATTTTATATGTTTTGCACTTTCAGAGAAAAAGAGAGAGAGATCGAGACGTTTAGAGAGAGAATGATATATATATATATATAGAGAGAGAGAGAGAGAGATAGCAACCTTTCATTATCTTAAAGTTTGAAGTGATCCTTGGTAATTGTAATGGAGCACTTTACATTTGTATAATTTATTTTCATATTTTTACCCAAGTCTTGGGGCTCTATTTCCATTCCTAAACGTTGTCGCATGCTTTATACACCTTACGAACAAAGGAAAACAAAGACTGATGAGGATATATGAGCCAGCAAAGTATTGGGAAAAAAAATGCATGTATGACATAAACGAAATAGTGGCAATATACGTACAAGCATCTACAAGAAAGATAGTTTTTCCACGATGCATGTCTTTTCTTTTTAGACCATTAATTATCAATTCAATGTTTAAATAAGCTTTTCTCATATATGAAAGATGTGTCCTTAGGGTGATATATATATATATTGAGATGTTTCTCTCCCAATTAATATCCATGGATTCACTCATTCACATATCAAACTATTCGATCCGGCGAATAATTAACGGGAAGTCATTTTGGAGAAAGAAATGTTAATTAATTTCTTCGAAAGAATCTATGAATACATGTTAATTAATTAAGTTAGTAAATCTCATATCAATCCATCGAGCAATTGTGTCAGCTCCAAAATTGCTTTTACCAGTCAAATTGCATGCTTTAAATCTTTGTGGGAATTAATCTCCTTTCTGTCCGGCATCGTGCTCTAGCACATTACATAAAGATTGGCACAGAAAATGCCGAAATTCTAAACCTTTTATGTCATTCTAGGAACAAAATAGTTCTTGTAATCATTAACTTTATCGTTGCACTTTAAATTTAGTATGGATAAAGCATAGAACTGCCATCATAGTTTAGCTTTAGAAAAGAGGATTGCACCTTACAGTTCGTAAATCCCATTTTACCACACGCAAAGGGAAGTTTCTGTGAAAGTTCTGAAAAACTAATTGGAGTCTTTAGAATATAAATGAACTTTAAAGCTCTTATACATGTGGAACTTTTGACCCCTTTTATTATCCACTCCCTAAAGCGGGCGAGCAAGCCATGCACGTGAGGTTGTGCATTTAGAAAAAAATCAATTAGGGTTTTGTTAAATTACACCAATAATAAAAATAAATATAATTTCGATTATACCAACTCAAGTTTTCAAATTACGCCATGTAGCGTGGATTCTCTTATTTGATGTGTTATTTTTAGGTGGTTCAAAACCTTTTTTTCTTCAGTCCTTTTACTTTTGTTCCTTTTAATAACCTAGGCTTTTCTTTGCCTTGCTTTCTCGCCTTGGTGGCCTTTTAGCTTCCCAATTGCTTCCTTTTTTTATTTTATTTTATTTTAACATGTAACATAGTACAAAATACAAATCCAAAAACAATCCTATTTCCAAACAGTAGCACACTCAGAAAAACTTTATAGCGGGGTCAATGACTTAATGCCATTTATAACAGCGCAAACATTGCTTTCTCCTCATTTTTATAATTCAAATCCAGGTATATTAGTGGATTATCGGGTGGTGTTTTTCTTCCTTATTTTTTTTATAACTGTAGTATTCGATCGAGTTACGTACACGCAATTAATTTTAGACTCATCAATATCTACGAACTTAGTGAATATGCATATAAATCGTAGGTGAGTATGATATATGACTCAACTCTGCAAGATACAAAGTGAAGAAACAAGTCACTTAATTCTTTTTAGTTTAAATCTTGGGAGTAGTATTTCAAACAAATCGTTGCATTTATCTAAACACATCAGGCCGCTGTAGGTGATGTGGGCTTAATCTAAATTGACACATGAACAAATTTTTATAGAAGCTTTCACATTTCTCTTTTAAGTTATAATTTCAGATAGAAAATCATCATAACTTAATTTTAACCCTTTTCGATTAATTTTCTTTAGGGGTAAGAATTAGAAATAAGGATGATAGGGAGTGGTTTTTGTGTGAAAAAGTAATAAAAAAAAAAACTCTTTTAACTTGCAAGTCGTATACTGCTCAGGGAATTTGCATGGCATGGCCTGCGAGTAAATGAGGAAGAAAATATATTATTTTTACATCAAATAGAAAAAGGTCAAAAAAAACCTAAAAAGAGACCAAAAAGGAGAGTGGGCAACTCGAGGGATAGGGAGTAAAATGAACGAGCCGAACTTCACTCAGCTTTCAGGCCTACGGCTAAGCTGGAGTATCCGAAGCCATATTGTTGTCATGAGACACGTGACCTTCACGTGAGATTATCATTTTCAGAGTAATAATTGTGAAGGGCCCTGACAGCATGGGAAACAAAAGAAAAGACACTGAATTTTTGGACGGATGTGTAGAATTTTCTTATGGTTGATGATAAGGATACCCATCTGTTTGAACGAGCATTTACGAAGACCAAGTAATCCAGTTGGGCTCGTGTATTAAGCTGCTGGACGATCGGTAAAATTTGTACTTGAAATAATATGTTTTTTAGAGCTATAGCATGCGTCAACAAAGAATTTTGGTAAAATAATCATTTCAAAAAATATACAAAAATAGCGTAGCTCTATGAAATGCACTGTTCCATTTCATTGTTTTTTATTATTTATATTACTATAATTTTTTATTATATTATATTTTATTGTTTGTATTAACAATTAGTTGAGAAGATTTTACATATAGATCCACGAAGAAATATTGTGTTTAATCAATTTATTTTATTCATTTTTTCCCAACTTATCTATTTAATATTGTGTTTAATCAAGAATTAAGATTCATAATTTCTTTTGGTTTGTTTTTTTCTCAACTCACGCGACCTTCATCATGAATTTGGTCCTTTTTAATTCATTTTTCTGTAGTTTCTTCCTTCAAAAATTGAATTGGTTGAGAATTAGATTTTATAGCTTATTATGAATTATTTTTATAGGTTATCATAGTCTTATAATCAATATTATGAGTTTGACATGATAAGCCAGTTTAACCCAAGTCAATCCAGTATGATTTTATCTTAATGATAAAACAAAATGTCATCTTGAAATCTTACTTAGTCAGAGTGTATTTTTACATGTTGTATGAGTTGTTTTTTAACCCACAAAGTCAACTGAGTTATATTGAGTCAAATGTCATATGATTTAATTTATTTATTTTAGCTAGAAAAAAATAGTAACATATGATGTTTTTTACATTCAAGAGAAATTTGACCTGACATGCATTGTAGTGTGGGTAAATGATATGTTATTTTCTATCTGACTTTGTTTTCAAAGACAACAGGAACTTTTTTAATGACACTATAAGCTTTTTTTCTTCAAATCCACCATAAAAGAACCTTTTGTTTTAGTTTATAAAAAATAACTTTATATATTATACCTTTTAATTTTTGTAAGCGATTTAAAAAAATTGTTTTGTTACACGAATAAAAATGCCAACAAGTTGGATACTAATGCAAGTTATGGTTCACCTTACCTAATATATTACATTTTAATATAATTAGTATAAAGCCTATAAATAAATCAAATTATTCAACCTTCACTTTTTAACTAAGTTTTATTTAATAAATGAGAAAAATAGTTTTTTATTATGTCTCTCACAACCATCACTCGCTTTCACACACATATATGACAATGTTATATTACAATTCCTATAAAAATAAACTAAGTTTCTATCTTTACTTTATAATTAAAGTTTAACTTATAATCATTTATTAAATATATGTCAAATTAGCATATATTTTTTATTTTACTATTATATACAATCTTTCTATATCAAATACTAAGTGATATAAGATGTTAAGTAGTTGTTGTATTTTTTTATTTAAGAACATTATGTAAGTTATTAATTTTTGTAAATAATAAATGCATAATTCCTAAACATAAACATTAATTTCCTAATTCATATTTACAATATTAATATTACATTTGATTTGAAAATATAGAATTATATCATTGTATGTGCATGCATGCACACTTGACATAAACAAGTATAATACTTGACTTGCCATTAAATTATATTTTAATATTTTTTTTCTAAAAATTTTTACCAGTCTAGATGAGCTAGCTATAACTAGCTGAGATTAGAAAAGTCTTCAAATCATGCTTATAAGTTATTATTTGTGGTCAATTTATTTAATTTTGTATTTTTAGTAGTAATTTACACCAAATTTTGAACTAAAAAACATCAAAGGTCATGTTGTTCATGTAATGCACCTTCAAGATTTTATTTAATTATTTTTAAAGGCTATACTATTACCGATAGTGTCACCCTATAATTTTATCTTCAAAGTTTTAGGCCTTATTCGACACTACATTTCAAAAATGTTTATGAAAATAATTGATTTTTTTTTACTTTAAATAAAAAAAGATATAGTTTTAGATGATTTTCATGTGATAATTTCTTAAAATAATTTTTATTTTTATTTTGATACATTTCTAAATGGAAAGTATTTTCAAATGTTTGTGGTACTCACATTAGTGCAACCAATAAAAACTTTTATTTCATTTTCTTACCCTAACAAAATCAAAATCTTCGATACCAACCCTACACATTAATAATATCCCTAACTAAACCCCAAATACAAAACTTTAAATCTTGATCCTAACTAAACTTCAAACCCTAAATATTATAATACTATCAAAATGACATGCCATAAATGTTTTGTAAAATAAGAAAACTCATTTGGATTAATTGGATAAAATTCAAAAAAAAATTCAACATAAGCCCTGATAATTATACATATATTTAGGAGACATCTAGGAGAAGTAAAAATATCTTTAATAGTTATACTAATATCTTGAAGACTTATGGGAGATCTAGAACAACAATTTGACTTTAAAATTAGTTCCAACAGTTCTTAGATACATCAAATCATTCTTTTTTAAGTGATTTTTTTTTTCTAAAACTTACAAACATATATCGTTATTTTATACGAATTTAGTTTAATAAGAAAAAATAGGTAGTAGAACTTAAATTCCAAAACACTATTTGATCCGCGGGGGGGGGGGGGGCGCACATATACCCTATCAAATTGTTTGGAGCAGTCTATTCCAGACGTGGAACCTCGTCTTGAGAAAAAAAAAAAGCACCATGAGCAGCATAAAAGTTAGTGTAATTAGATGTAATTAGTCTAAAACTTTTGACGCCAAGGTCAAACCTAGATTGGCAAGTGGGTGCCACAATCCTTCAAAGTTTGAAGTGGTCATTTTGAAATTAAATTTTACTTTCTTTGACTAATGACAGCATGTTTCCAAACCCTATTAGCTTTTAAAGGGTATAGTTAATAAAATGGAATTTCTTTCAATTTTTATTTGTTTTAATTCATTTTTTACCCATACACACTTGTGTAGGTATACACACACACACACATATTATGCGCACGCTTGTGTGTGTAAGAGTTTTCGAGATTTTGCTTGGTTTTTATTTTTTTGTCACATAGTAATGTGATGTTTTATTTGTTGTTAATTTAGTTATTTTTAATACATTTAACGAGCTCATAATATAATATGAATTAGAACACAGTCACTTAGACTAATCACTTAGACTACGTCGACAATCATGAGCATAATGAGCAAATAATCAAATCCGAAGCTTAAACGCACATGTACATGTCGACAATCTAACCATCTCTCTAAATGTAAGTGGTTAGTGTTAGAATAATTTAGTGATAAGTATTTTTAATTCATTCTTCCTCAGGGATATCTCAAAACCTAACTTAATACTCGTGGCTGATCAGTTCCTAATTTTGCCGGCCAAGCCCATCTCTACCCAGTGGCTTACCTGCTAAAAGATTCCACAAAAAAAAAAAAAAAAAGCATTACTGACTGCACAATTCTTCTGCCTTCCCCCTTTGCTTTAAAGTGTGATCCAGTGCTAGCTAGGCCCCATAGTAAGTACTGTAACCTAATTTCTTTATTATTATTATTATTATTTTAAAATAATATTTTTTATTTTTAAAAAATCATTTTTAACATTAATATAATATCCCTAGGATGTGCCTGCAATAATTTTGAAAACAAAATAATAATAAAAATATCAAATTAGTTATACATCCCTAGGCCTAGGGATAACTATATAAAAAAAAATCGGTCATAAAAGATCAGAATGTCTAAGCTTTAGGCATTTATTTTTATCTTTTTTGAAAGGTATTTTTGTAGTGACATTGTGCTTAAATATATGAAAAATCAAAAACACCCTCAATTGTTATTTGTCTATTTTTAAGTTCCAAGGGATAAAATATTGGTTTTAATGTGCAATTTAAAATGAAAATATAAAAAAAACCCAAACAATATTAATATATCAAGCATACCCTCTGAAAATATCTAAAATATCTCAAGTTACAAGGCTTTAATTTTTTAATCTCAGAGGTAAAATTATAATTTTCATTGTCGAAATTCACAATAGTATGAGAATAGATAGACAATAAAATATCAGCAATTTTTATCTGTTTTTTTTTATGTTCTTTTAAATTAAAATAATTTAAATACATTAAAAAAATAATTTATAAAAAAAAATATTTTAACCAAACAAACAAACAAACAAACGATCTTATTGTCAATCTACTGCTCTACGGTAATTCTATAACACCCGAGAAAGTAAAAAACATATATATATTAAATCATCATTGCACTATCATTAATTGACTCATGGTCCACTACTTTACAGGTGTCAAAATCAAGTCTCGTTGTTGTGGACACTTAAAAGTCCTGCCAACCGTCAGATCCCGCTACCTGACAAAAGAATGTAAGGGACATGTAACGATGATGATCGTTCCTCCTTTTTTTTATTATTGTTCCTCTTTTTTTTTTTTCCTTTTGTTTCCTTTCACCATTGCCGTCGCATAAATTTTGCAGCTTTTATTGAGTAGCTCGAGAAGCTTTTTTATTAATGTTATTATTTGCATGAAAAGGTTGGGCTGAGGGTCCTTCTTGAAGGGTGGTATATCCATGCAACTTGTTTAATATTGCTCTGGTGATGCATGCAGATGCAGATGCAGCTGTCCAGGACCTGTAAATATTTGTCCCTGAAGAGGCTTTTCGAATTTACAGATAATATTTTCTTTTGTTCTTACAGTAATTTATTTTAATTTTTAGCATCATTCTTTCTCAATTAGCCAATTTGAAAATTTATTTTAATTTCTGTAAATATAGGAGGAGCTGAAGTGCTGATTTGAAAAGGATAACGTAGGACCCCTAGAGTAAGTCGTGTATATATATATATGGTCTTAATATATAATATAATTTATATTATGTGTTAATTACGAGGGGTAAAACGATCGGTATTAATTCTTGTCACATGTTCATCAATCCAAACACATCCAGCAAGGAAGACGATAGACTCACGAACGTAGGATCCATCACAATCGTTTCTGAAAAAGTTGACTTAAGAAACTGCAGTACCGCGTCCACAAATCTAAGCTAGGTTAATTTCTTTGTCGTTTTACATGCACCACCTTTCATGGAAATCACTTTGTTATGACTCAGTTATACATCAGCTTTCACTGCTACAGTATGTGCAACTCAGCCACGTACCTCGAGTTGGCTGCCACCGAGTCAAGATATTAACTCACAAATGTAGTATAACAATATATATAGACGAGTAAGGGAAAAGATGTCAAATAAACGATGATTTTTCAGGACTACTTGAGATTGAATCCCTAGTCAAATCCTTTAAGAAATACAATATGTGCCTTCCGCTTGAGCTTTGAAGTGATATCCGAGTCTTTTTTTACTTATTTGTGGCGTTCTGCTTCTGCGTGCCGTGATTTATCCACTGAAACTGCTTTTGAGATTGCTGTGACACCACCTTGCAAAGGACTAGAAAAAAGTAAAAGGGACTTGCCATAGCTATTTTGCAGTCTGGAGCTTTTGGAGAGGTGATTAAAGATTCCCATTCCTGTCAACCCTCATACTGATGAGGAGATACGTTGAGGTTTCTTGCTTGCCACAATATTCTAGCTAGCAATTTAATTTCAAAATTAAGAATATTACGAGGCTTGAATGAGAAAATAGAACATATATTACCCCTGACTATTCCCCTGGCTTTAAGTTTTCGATTAAGGCTTCATTTTCGGCTAGGAAAATTCATCTATTTCTGAAATTTTCCACGAATTAATCGCAAAGGTAGATGATTGTTCCTAGCAATGCCTTCCCCGAACAAATGCTAGTAAAGAATTTAGCTAGTGTTCCAGAGATTTATTAATTTGATTCTTGTTTTATAATTTAATAGCAAATCAGAGCTCTCGATTGAATTTAAAAAGAAATATATGTGATAATATATATATATATATATATATATATATATCTGAATTTTCCTTTTCTTATGATTTTTTTTGTACCTTGGGAAATATACTTAGCCACTTATTCGACCGGGTAAAACAGTAATGTTAAGGAAAAAGAAAAAAGCATGGCAAACTGGATGGATACAAACACTTATTACAAAGTTTGATATAAACACACACAAAAGAAAAAACAAAACAAAAATAGAGAGGAAACAACCAAAATCCCACATTCACCACCGTCAACTCATCCTCTACACTTTGTTCTTACAAATAGCACGCATGATAAGGCGAGATTCTCGCGGGAACCAGGTGGCATCATCTTTTCTTTCTTTCTTTTTTCCATTTTCACATTGGAATCAGTAGAGTTTTGCTAACAAAAAGCATGCGAAAGAGGGGTAAATTTGCATATATCCTCCAGCAGAGCACACGTGTCACGAGAGAAGTTGACATGTCAAAGGTAGAGACACGGTCAAAGACACAGGGTCAGCTCTGCAGCCAATCGAGCGAGAGAGAGGGACGGGGGTGCCCGAGAAACGAGGCAAATCATTTTGCAATCCATTGCTTTATGATTGACACCTCGCTGACAGAGCTGTCAGCGTAGCTTGCAGGAGGCAGTGATGGCAGCTTTGTGCTTTCACTATCTTTTACGGGCAACACGGGCACTGTCCAGTGCGTGGGGGGGTGATAGAGACCATACCTTTACCCATGCCTTCCCTCTTGTTTCTCTGAAATTGACCTGTTTAAGGGCAGTCCTGTCTTTTTCCTGCCCGGCATTCAAGGCGGGCTACTACGTGACGTATGACTTTTTACCATCACAAGACGCAGTACTGTGCAGGTCTCGTATTATTTGTCACCGTTGCTATTCTTTGTATTTCGTGCTGATCCTGTTTGTTTCAGGTTGAGATAATAATTATATAAGCTTTTAATCATATTAATATCCGTATATAATTCGAATCCTTTCTCACTTCACAGCCCATTACACCATCACTTCTTTACAATGGGCCCTTTTGAGCCCATCACAGATCCTTGGTGGTTTGATTGTAGGCCCAGTCTGGAATTTCTTAGGAATATTTTCTGGCAAATTTTAGTTTCGAAATAATTGTAGATTTGAATTATGATTTTATTAATTACGTGATTTAAATACTTTTAAAATGCATAAAATGTAAGTGGAGTCCTACACTAAGAGCAAGGATAACGAGGGAGTAAATCTAGTAACCTAATTCCTCTCTCTGTTTTCCATTGTTGATTTAAGATTCATATATCATGAGTTGAATTTGTGGACAACATAAGAACACTACTACTGTCGGCTACAATAATATAAGACAATATCAAAGAAGTGGTTCAGAAATTCCTTCCCAAAATAAGAGGGTCGGACATGACAAATTTTTAAGTGCATATGTTGAGCTCGAAGTTCCTAAAAATCAACGGTGGTGAGTGATGTTAGCTCGCAGGAAACTAATTCCTCGAAGAAGCTAGCGGCTCTGATGAATTCTGATAATTCTCACTTTTTTTTTTCTTTTTTTCGGAGTACGAACTAACTTTTAATGCATGGTGATGGCATGTGACAGCGTGAATAAACAACGTGGCGATGCCAAGAGAATAGTCGTTATAAGGTCAGTGAACACCATTAATTTGAGACATGTTTTAGTGGGACTCCTGTCAGGATTGTTTCGAAATGTTCTTCGGAGACAGAATCTTAGATATGGTAGTTAGTGGTTAAGGAATAATAATTTTGATCCAGCCAGACTTGTTACGGTGGTCACTGGTTACGAAATGAATAGATGGCAAACAGGACAGGAGTTCTGTAAAGAAAAGAAAAAAAGAGGGGATCTGTCGTTCTCGTGTTGCCACGATCCTGGCTAAATTAGACAAACAAAAGCCCAACATGCGAATCTAGACGAGTGATAGTTAAGCCACGCTCAGCCCATTTTGAGCCCAACATGTGTTCATTGAAGCATGGAAAACAAATTTTGAAAACCAGTACGCACGCATATGAGAAAGATGTCTTAAATTGGACGGGGTGTTTGATAATACGTTTGAAAATTATTTTTTTTAAAAAAATTATTGTTTGCTTTAAATTAGTTTTTTTTAAAAAAATTATAACATGATTTTAAAATAGATTCGGCCCATTTTGAACTTGATAAGAGGGCATGTGTTCATTGAAGCATGGAAAACGAATTTTGAAACCTGAAATGCCACTTTAAAGAGAGAATATTTGTTTGCAACGCTTGCATTCCATGGTGAAATACCTGGGATTTCTTGTTCGTTTTGAATTCTATTGAGCATTCAAAAAGGCGAAATACGATAATTTTAACGCCAGCATGCATGCCAAGATCCATTTTTGTAGCACCGCATTTGAAATCCCCTGCACATGAGCGCAGAAAAGACTTTGTCCACAGGAAACGAAGAAAATGATGGATTTTAAGATCTTTTCAAGAAAACAAGGCACAGATGTAAACCTCTCAAATTGAAGGCAGGAAAACATGGCATATTCATGAGAACCGGTCTTTTCCCAGCCATTCACATAGAAAATAGCAGGACTGCTTCACAATTTCAGAACCCTAGAAGAAAGCGCCAATATAATTGACACCTTCTTGCACATATAAATGTGACTTTTCCAAGTATATTGGAAATATACCTCACAATTTCTTAAACTTCCACAATAAAAGAATGAGCATATAATTAAATCAAAGCACGCACAAAATTGATCTAGCCTGACATAAGTAATCGCTCCATGTCATTGATGTTAGGATCATGTAATTGATGAAGAAGATGTCACGTGCCTAGTCTATTCAGTGTTATCTCTTGCAGGTTCGGTCTGATCAAAGCAGTGCAGGTTACGAGGCTTGTTGGAGGAATTGTTGATCCAGTTGAAGATGAACTTAGTTGGTTCAAATAATAAAATATTTAGTCCAGTCCAATTTCAATTAGTCCAATCCATTCGTAAATGTCTTTCATTATTTAATTATTTTATGTTATTTAATTAGGAGTCTGGTCCAATAATTAAGTCGGTTGATTCGGTCAAATAGATCAGAGTAATTTGGGGAACATGAGATCAGGGAAGTTGTTGACTTCAGTGTATTTAATTTATGAGATACATGAGAAAGGTAATGAAGAATTTATCTGAATTAATTTGGAGGTTTTGGATTCCTCGAAAATCCACTTTTTTTCTTAAAATTTCTTGTGTGAACATAACATTTGGTATCAGAGCGGTCATCCATGACTGAAGGAACTGGAACGAGGTACTCGCAGTTGGCTGAATCTTTGGCCTCTGTAAAGCAAAATCAAGATCAAACGCAACAGAATTTTAATGCATTACAACAAATGGTGTTAGAATTGGCACAGAAGCTAGATGTGGTAGCTTCACATGTGGAAGGAATGGTGCAGCAAAAGGCTACCCAAATTTTGGGAGAACCCGAGGGGTCCTCAAGGCAGATCACAAATCCTCTCTATGAGGAAAATGCTGGCATTCAGACCCGGGCTGTGAGACTTGATTTTCCAAGGTTTAATGGGGACAATCCTAATGGGTGGATTTACCGGGCTAATCAGTTCTTTAATTATCACCAAACCAACCCCCATCACAGGATCTTATTAGCTTCATTTCATATGGAGGGAAAGGCATTAATATGGTTCCAGGATTTAAAGGCTGGTAAATTTCCCCCTATTTTAATCTATTCCTTTCGATTTGGTTAAAAAAAAGATTTAGAGGCTGGAGGAGGGTTGAGTAGCTGGGAAGGGTTTGTAAGGGCCTTACAAACTAGATTTGGAGGATCATCATACGATGACCTAATGGAGGCCCTCATTCGACTCAGGCAAACAACTATAGTAGAGGAGTACAAGAGCCAGTTTGAGGCTCTTTCAAACCAACTCAGGGACCTAGCTGAATCTTACAAACTCAGTTGTTTCTTGAGTGGGCTAAGGGAAGATATTAGATTTATGGTCCGCATGCTTAGCCCACCCAATCTGCATATGGCATTTAGGTTGGCGAAGATGCAAGAAGAAAATGTAGCAGCCTTGAGAAGGTCTACTAAATCAGGGTCCATGCCCATTCGAAACACTATTGGGCCCATACCAAATCGGCCCACTGTTGGGCCCATGGATCCACATGAGAAGAGGGCCAATGTTCCTATACAGAGGCTAAGCCAGACACAAATGAAGGAAAGGCGTGACAAGGGACTTTGTTACAATTGTGATGACAAGTGGGGGCCCGGTCACAAATGCAAGTCAGCCCGATTGTTTTTAATGGAGAGTGAAGAATCAGACTATGATGAGTTAATGAAAGCAGGGGTTATGAAGAGAAAATTGGCAGCAATAATGAGGAATTAGTAGCAGAATTGGTAGAGCCCGAAATCTCAATTCATGTATTGTGTGGCTCACCCAGTCCTAAAACTATGAGATTTGTGGGGCACATTGGAAAAAAGGGCAATTGTGATTCTAGTGGATACAGGCAGTACACATAATTTTATTGACCCATCTGTTGTTCGTGGAGCATAGTTAGCATACAATGACCAGAATTCACTTCAGGTCAAGGTGGCCAATGGTGAGACAGTTTATGGTGAAGGCAGTATTGAGGCAGTGCCTCTTTTGATGCAAGGTAAAATATATTCCATCGATTTTTACATTCTAACATTGGGAGGATGTGATGTTGTTCTAGGTGTCCACTGGTTGAGAACCTTGGGACCAATTTTGTGGGACTTCACAAAACTTCAAATGGAATTTTCATGGTTGGGGATGCAACGAAAATTACAAGGTATGGTTACTAATGGTATTGCATGCATTGAATTAATTGAAGGACAAAATTTTGGCAAAGCATCAAGGCAAAATAAAAGAGGAATAGTTCTACAGTTAATTAATCTTGAAAATTCAGAGTTATGGTCCATTGGTAGTCCTAGAAATTCCAAAATAGACAACTTTCTTGACAAATTTTTAGAAATATTCTTAGAACCAAAGAGCTTACCTCCAAATAGAGCCCATGATCATCATATC